>OY288241.1:70952377-71431252 GCA_958450325.1 Agrostemma githago
ACGGCGGTGGATGAAGGCGGTGGGTATTAGGGTTTAGTGGTAGAGGTAGGCGAGGGTGATGGTGGGAATGAGGTTAAGAATGATGGGGATGGTGTTTTGGTTTGAATTTGAGAGGGAGTCGGGCTCGGGAAGGGGGAGTCTGGGTAGGGGGAATGGGATTGAGGGGGAGTCTAAAGATTGGGGTGAGTCTATAGACTGGGTAGATAGGTTGAGAGATTGGGTAAGGGTGAGTCTATAGACTAAGTCTGTAGACTGGAGCAGACACAGTCTGGCATACTTCACTAGACTCAGCTGCTTACTAATCCTGCATGCCAACTTGACACATTATCAGTATCCTCATTCTCACTCAGTAAAATTAATGTAACTACTTTATTCGGACTTAAAAATAAAATAAAAATAAAAATACTCGGGTTGCCTCCCGGCCAGCGATGGTTTTACGGTCCCGCACGACCTTGATTCGGCCACTTCATCATTTTATTTTAAAAAACGAATCAACGCCCTCAGTAGCATGTCATATTCCCGAGCATAAGAAATATGAAAACAGATATAAGTGCATGATAAGATGTTAGTAGCAAATATAAGAAATATGGAACGGGACATCTCATCACGGGCTGTAAGACCAATTTCCACCTGAAACACTGAACTAATCCTCTTGTCAGCAAAACATAAGGAATCAATGTTAACATCAGAAATCAAATTGTCAGTGTTCATAGAAAAATGGTCATGAATTAACGGAAGTGGGGCCGACAAACATGAAGGAGGAAAAAGAAGCGGAATGGAGGGAACAAAGGACAAAACCTTAGAAGGAGAAAGGATAACGGGCAAAGAAATCGATGACTCCTCTACAATATCGTCCTCATACTCGTCCCATCGAACCTCAATATTTTCCTCGAACGTGTCATTGTTGTATTGATCCCACTTGACCTCAAGTTCCGAATCAAAAGGTTCCTCACGAACCTCATTAGATAGATTCTCGCAAAATGGTTCCGCGAGACTCGTGTCATAGCTTCCATCACAACCTGGTTCACAGTCAAAACAAGGATTCTCAAAAATATTCACGTCACTAGTCTCACCTACGGGTTCATCACTAGGCAAATAAAGTGAAAAACCGGATTTCACACTTTCTTCAGCTAGCCAATCGAAGTAATCTAATGCCTCGTCATAGGATTTGCTTTCGAAATCCTTACAAGTAGAATATAAGTAGGCCTTAGTAGACTCCGTCATACCCTTCAAAACGGTAAGAACAAGTGTTTCATTAGTGAAATATTTGCTTTTCAGAGAGCCAAGCCAACTGCAAAACCGTTGCATGTAAGCTCCAAAAGTCTCACCGGACTCCTGCGGAAAATCTATAACAATTCTCATGGAAAACAGTGAGATCGGTCTCAAGGATCGGAACAGATATTCCCCGAGACGAGAGATAAATTAATTAACTAACAAATAAAATTGCGTCGCCTCCCCGGCAACGGCGCCAAAATTGATACGGGTTTAGTCGCGTCACCGATATCAAAATAATCCTAGATTACTACTAACGGGTAGCTAGCGGTAAGCAGGGTCGATTCCACAGGGAGGCAGGTTGAAAATTATAAGTTAGTCAATTAAATTATCGGGTCACGAATTTTGGGTTTAGTGAGTTGACGGATTAATAAAATCTAAATAATAAAAATAATGAATTAATCAAAAATGAGAAAAGCACCAGAGTCTTCGGATCACCACGAATAAAAACAAGCAGACATACGATTTTCAAATAATCAGTTAAGATGAGTTAAAGAACATCGACACGGTCCTCTCGGATCACTAGTCATCCTAGAAGTCACCTAACGGGCTCTCGCTACTTATTAGGGAATTCTATCGATTACAACGAGTATAATCCGTTCTAGGCTTTCGGTCTTAGGTCGGGATTTACAAGATACAAACAATCAATCACGGCCTATAATTAATTATTCGTCGTTATAATGTTGCAAGAGCGATATAACTCATAAAGGTCGATTATTTAGTCATCACATATAAACTTGGTTCAATTCGTAGTTCACCTAAACTCTAGTGATGGAGAAATTAGCTACTCATATTTACAGTAATAATGACGGAATAAAACATGATGAAAAATTAGAATTAATTTACTGAAGGAATGAAAATAAAAAGGAAAGAAACAGAATGGTGAAAAGTTACAGAAAACAGGAAATATGAAGCAAAAGATAAAAACAGTGAGCAGGAAGGAGGAGGAGGAGATTAGGGAAGAGGAAGAAAGTACCGGATTGGAATAAATTTAGAATAATGAAAATAACCCGATCGAGAATATGAACACCGAAATTCTGAGAAATAAACTTGATAAAAATAAAAGCTAAATATTTACAGGAAACTAAACTAAAACTAATCTGTGTGAATGATTGAATGAGAAAAAATTAAAACAGAAGATGAAAGATGAGATGATCAAGATCCTAAAATTAAAGCTTTATTTATACTGCTCAAGCCCTCCATAACTGTCCTCCCTTTCCTGCTATCTTCAATCCCATTAACTAGGTAGTGGGAAGAACTGAAGAGCGTAATAGGGGGAGTAGTGGGTAACGTCAACTGAATTAGTCTTTGAGTGGTATCCCATCCTGCAGACTTGGATTTTAGGTTGGTAGACTTGAGATCCAAGTCTGCAGACTGAGTTCAATCTAGGCTTCCAACGGACTTCTCCTCAGTCTACAGACTGTCTGCTGCACTTTCTCAGTCTATAGACTTGTTTCCCAGTCTATAGACTTGTGCTTTAGTCTTCAGCTTTATTATTTCCTTCTTCTCAGTCTATAGACTCACAGTCTAGTCTATAGACTTAGACTTCTTAGCTTCCTTCTTAGTCTACAACGAATCGGTTTTAGAGCTTTAAGATTTTTGATGCAATTTCTAGCTCTTTTAACTACTCGGTCTCGATTATCTGTAAAATAACAAAAGAATACCCGAGTAGCACATATGGGAGAAAATAGTGTAATCCGACTCCTAAAAATAATAAAACGACACGAAAATGCGTGCCAAAATAGGTGAAAAATCGAATAGGAACGGCACGCATCATCTGACCGACAAAAAAAAAAGTTGGACAAAAAAAAGGTCCAAGAAAAAGCGAAAGGCTAAAACAAAAAGCAGGCCATTATCAAAAAAAAGAGGCACCCATGACCGAGGTTAAGCGGTCAATCCAAATGAAGAATCCCGAGACCGGGGCTAAGAGGTCAACCAAAAAATATTCAAAAAAACATACCATCCAATAAGGGAGAGACAATCAAGCTGGTCAACTAACACCACATTTAGCCTTCCTACATTACAACCCTCAAGACCTTCCCGAGACCCAGGCCAGAGACAGCCCGGAATTTTGAGGATTCAAGCTCCATAAGATACCCCTAACCATTAGGGCCAGACATGGAAATCAGATCTCGCATTATCAAAACCTATCCAGATCAAAGTTCAAGCCATTCTACTCGGCTTCCCCTTTACAAAACAGAATTCACATTCACCATACGCAAACTCGAGAGCAAAACTCGTCAAATCCCCCGAGAGCAAAACTCGTCAAATCCCCCCGAGAGCAAAACTCGTCAAATCCCTCGAGGGCAAAACTCGTCAAATCCCCCCGAGAGCAAAACTCGTCAAATCCTCAAGAGCAAAACTCGTCAAATCCCCCGAGAGCAAAACTCGTTAAAATCCCCGAGAGCAAAACTCGTCAAATCCCCCGAGAGCAAAACTCGTCAAATCCCCCGAGAGCAAAACTCGTCAAATCCCCCGAGAGCAAAACTCGTTAAAATCCCCGAGAGCAAAACTCGTTAAAATCCCCGAGAGCAAAACTCATCAAAATCCCCGAGAACAGAACTCGTCAAAATCTCCGAGAGCAGAACTCGTTAAAATCTCATCCCAATTCTTCTCATTCAAACCAGTTACTAGCCCCAAACACGGGAATTCAACTTGCAGTTGGCATAGAATGTGCCCAAATAGTTCACACCACCTCTGAGGGCTATCCCGGAGAACGCTCACAGTCACAGGATCAATATCCTAACCATTCTAGCCCTTTGATCAAGACATCACTGGGAATGCACCTAGCCTACACCATTGCTATGGCTAGTTACACACAAAGCCCTAATAAACTAGGCACCACAATCCACTGAACTACGGCTTGGTTTGATTTCACCACATGTGAATACGTAGGCAGCCTTTCAACAGATGCACAACCACCCACATTGACACACATTTAAAAAGCACCATCATTCCGGTCACGACACTGTCATGTTCTCAGTAGAAAGCTTTGTCATCCTGGGGGCTTCTTTTAGCCAGAAGACCTCCATCCACTCACAAAATCCAGATAAATTCAAAAAATCTAGCCTCCTTTCTGTAGTGTGTCCTAGTACTCGGCTCAGTCGAAAACAAGAATCTGTCAGTACTCGAGGCAATACCCACCTTGGAAATGTACCCAAAAACCAAAAATCCAAAAGAGCACTAGACTACGGCATTGCTACTGCTAAAAGTCCTGTCATGCCAAAACAGTCTCATTACAGACTATTGCAATCCCCCCATAGCGCAGCCTTCCTATTCCGAGGATTCGACCGTGTTGTCACTCGCCTAGGCTACGGAATAGCGCAACTTAAGAGTCTTGTCATCTTAGGTGGCCCACCTCCTTACCAAGTCACGGTCCAACCCTTAGAGAGTCCAAGTCGTGTCTGTCAACTCGTCCTGTCGCGTCCAGAGTCGAGTCGGCCGGTAGGCCTCTCTTTTCAAATTCTCATTTTAAAATTTGCAAAAACTTAGCCATTTGAAAAAAATCCTTTTCGACAAGGTCAAATTTCAGTCTATTTAAACGGCGAATTTCTTTTCCACCTCTTTCAATTTTGGAAACCTATCTCCTAGCACGTGAGTTGCTTTCAGGACTTCGATTTCAAAATGCAGCAAAAATCATTTTTATTCCCCAACGCGAGTCATATTTGTTTCGCCTACGTGTTGCATGCAAAATTTTATGTAACTTATACAAGTACAAATCACGACAGCGCTATTCGCATAACTCCCCAGCGACAGTTAACAGGATGCGCCCATATATAGGCGCACCTAAGTCTTATACGACAAGTCCAATTCCCCACGGAGTTATCATCATCAGTTCAGGTACATTTCTAATCCATGGCCGGCGGGCCCTTTACGCAGGTCTAATGGACTTTAAACGACCCGACCGGAAGTCTGCCAGGTCTTAATCTTTGATTGGCCTGGTAGCTACTCTGACTTTCGCCTTGTCCAAGCCTCAGTCAGAGTGGGGGCTCTGTAGACACCCACATTTTGACCGCCAGGTGTCTATAGTAGTTTCCGACAAACACCCGATGATGATCGGACGCAAACGTGCTTTAACGTACTCGGAAATGGGCTCGAAATCATGGATATTTAGCTTGGGCTTTTTACGGAGTACAAATTTCACAAAACCAACCTCAAATTCAGGCTCAGTGGGTCGTTTCGAGTCAAATAACACTAATTTGGGTCGAATCCGACACCAGGGGTAAAACCGTCTTTTAGCGACCGAGTCAAAACCCGGTCAAAGGTTTTCCCGAGACACGTGAGTCAGCCGTGACACCTCACACGGCTGATTCTTACCCAAACTCTACAAAAAATCAGCTTCACAAAATAATAAACAATTCCGTTTAAAGTAAAATTCGATCTCAAGTAGGAATCCTATTCGAAGACCGATTCAAACACTCGACCGAGTGCAAATACTCGGCCAAGCAGCATACAACCAGCCGAGATACCTTTCTTCTTTGCCAAGAAAGCGGAATTCTCATGCTTCTCAAACTCCTACGTTTCCTATCCTAAGCGGTATTCAAACTCTTCTAAGCCAAGGTCGGGAACTCCCTATAAATAGCCCCTTGCATACAACACTTTCAATCATCAGAAATCACCAGAAAATATCATATCACACATAGATCATCGACCAACATTCAGAATTATACACATCCATAAAACTCCTTACACTTAGCATCGAGAAACCGATATTGCAAATCCGAGGAAAACCGGTCCCGATACCCGACACCTTCACCCGTCACCTCCAAACCAAACCACCCTAATCCAACCAACATCACTCGACGCTCCCGTGCCTAGCCACATTCCGACGAGCCCCGATCCGAGTTAACAAAAGCATGTAGGTTGAGGGTGTACTAAACCCGACTTCTCCTTTTCTTCTCTTCTCCTCCTCGTCGTCCGTTTTTCTTTTTACGGGTCAAGCGTCGTTTTTTTTATTTTATTTCTAATATCGATATTATCAAAAACTATTTTCATAACAAACATTCTTAAGAATATAATATCGATTTTTCTATAATCGAATATTGTATCGAAAAGAATTATATTAAGATTTCGACGATGTTAAAATCGTTACATCTTTTTCCATTCAAACTTTCTTTCTTTTTTTTACAAAACCTTTTTTAATTCATTCCGAATATTCGATATCGATTTCATAATCGAATATCGGATACGACGAACATCGAAAACATGAATCGAATACAAATTAATTCATATTTTGTACGCGATTCATCAAATTTAGCAATTTCGAACAAAAAATAAAAAGCCGGACAGACCCGTACGCGAGTCGCGTCACGCCCAGGCGGCTCGCGCACGGGCCTGAAACCCGGGACCTTTTTTTAAACTTTTTCGTTCGTTTTATTATTTATTCTACGAAACGATTTCTAAAATTTACATCTTTTCTAAAGCTATTCCAAGTATTTGATATTGATTTCGTAGTCAATTATCGAATATAACGAATATCGAGAATATTAAGTCGAGTACGAATTATGCAATATTCATACGCGATTTAATCATCGAGTTTTCAAAAAACCGCTCTCGGAACCAGCCCGACACGCGACTCGCCGGCGTCCCGGGCGAGCCGCGCGGCCGGCTGCCTTGCCGTGTCCTTTCTCGTTCCTTTTTTTATTATTTTTCGAACATCATTTTTTATACAAAACAGCGTTTTAACAATATTTTTCAGATTTCGATTAATATTTATTTTCTCGATCTCGCATATTTATTTTATTTGCTATATTATTATTTACAAATCGATACTAACTCGTTTGTTCATCTTGTAGCAAATTCATCTTTTTATTTCATTTGTTTTATTATACTAAAACGAATCTCACATGTTAAATTCAACTTTGACGTTATATTTTTCATGCATTAAACGACTTAGCAACCCGTTCAATTTCTCACATGCTTAGGAAAACAATGTTTGCATATCATTCACCGTTCAACTAACGCGCGTATTAAAACATCATTCGATATCCTAGTAGAGGCCGCTAATGTGCGGGCGGGGTTGGGTGTTCTTAGTGAACTTCCCAACACGTACCCTCACCCCTTACTCAGAACCGTGGTTTCCGGATGTCCGAAACCATTGGCAACGAGAGTCATTCAATATACGATAAACCGATCAAGTCGGCATCGCTATCGAACTGCAAAGGGACGAGCCCAATAAACTCTGACATCAGAAATGGGCCGTATTTTGTATACGGCCCACTACGACATAGAGTGGGCTCGAACGGTTCCGAATAACCATAAAATTCGGTGGCGACTCCGACTTCGATTTAAATTTCCATTTGACCATCTCATGGAGATTCATTCGCCTCCCCAAACCCGCGCGTGGCCGCGTCGGGGTGGACCTATGTCATGTCCACAACTATAGCATCCTTCAGGTATCGTACTTCACTATTCAAATTATCAATTTCAATATCGGTCATCCGCTTACGCATCTTAAGCTTGTTGATAACGTCTCTTTGCCATTCTGTTTGATTGCGATCGTGCCAACGAAACCATCGACTACCAACCGCACCTGTCCTTATGTCGGAGGATTTACATTTCTCAAACTGTCTTCCGGGATTTTCCGTCGTCCACGAAGTTAGTATGACAACATAATGACCACAAAAACATTTGTTCCAGACTTCATCAACAACGTTACAGCTTGATTCCGTGGACATGTTACCTACAGTAACAAATTTGGAGAAAATCTGACCACAATAATCACAAATTTTCCAGAAATTTTGAAAAAATTTAAAAATTATAGAGAAAAAGAAGGATCAACAGTATATCAACAACAACCTAAGCCTTCAGTTTTTCGGGCAGTGAAATTAATCAAGAATGTGCTCTTGCAGTGAAAACTAAATCGATAATTACTTAATGAACCTAATAACTAACAAAATTAATTGTATCTACTCTTGCAAAAACGTTCGAAGTGACTTGCATATTACCTGAAGATCGAGAAGCCCTTGAATACAATAACCGACTTGCAAACCTTCGCAGTGACTATTTTAGGGACGATTCCAATGGTGGGGATTTTTTTTTCTTCTTTTTTTTTACAAATGACAGCATAAGGAAGATTTTTTTTACAAATGAGACCATAAGGGAAGGGGGAAGAAGAGTAAGATGAAGACAGGGGCAATTTCGGTATTAAAAATAGAAAAAAGGCAAAAAAATTCAAACTCGCCGGAAATACTCGTCGGAATATAGAATTGCAAGTAAATTTTGAACTTTTGCATCTTTTTGGGTGTAAAATATTAAAAAAAATTCATAAGGGAATAAATTTTAAAAACCGCAACTTTGAAAGCAGTAATTTCTAATTTACTCTTAATCAAAACAGATTAATTGTGTATCTTGGGTTGTTGTTTTGCTTCTAGAACATGCGCATATTGATAGGCAAAACTCATTCCATGATCTTGGAAATTCATTCGGCTTGATAGCTACATCCCCCTCACGTCCTGTGTCCGTTGGTAAAAAAATGCACACCTAGGTCTCGTTGGTAAACAATATATTGGAAGAAAATTAATAACTTTTGGTTTAAATAGTAGATTTATTGACAATCTACTAATTTTATGTGTTAGGTAAATGGTATATTGCGATAACATATTGATCGAAATCTACTGTTTTTGAATATGCTGCTAATAGAAACATATTGAAACAGCATATTTATCAAAGGAAATTGAGATGGCGCCATCAAATACTCTTTCTTAATTTTACTAATTTAATTTGATAGTCAAACATGCAAATACAATCAGTTAGCCGTATACTGATATTGTTATCCGTTATTACGAATCTGCTATAACTATTTGCCAAACAGGACCTTAGTCACATTCTTCAACCGTTGAGAAGTTGACATTTGTAAGAAAGATTTATCCTTAAGACAACAATTGATTAATTAGTCATTTGACATCTACAACGAATAGATTATATATGAAGTTAAATGATGCTGTATATATGGAGTATTAATTATCTTTCATTTATATAGAGTAGTACAACTTAAACCCTTTCAATTCGAAAAAGCATAGATAATGGTTTTCTACATGTATTCGTATTAATTAAACCGTAATTAGCGTGGTAAACAAATCAGTGAAAAATAGAATTATACACCTGGTTGTACAATAGCATTGTACAACAAATGTAAAGTTTTTGAGGTTTTGTGTATATTTATTGTGCTTATAAAAGTTTTTTAGCTGAGTTGTAAGTTTTTGAGCTTAAACATTTATATGATTTAAATCGACAACTTTACACTAAAACTCAGAAAGTTTACAGCAAAACTCGAAATCTTTGTGATAAAACTCAAAATCTTAAAACCAGTTGTACATAGAGCTATGTACAACTGGTTGTATAATCCTCTAATTGCAAATCAGTGAAGTAGATATTATTGTTGTACTATTTGATGATACGTACGTAGTAGTGTAGTAGTACATGGGCGAGAAGGACATTAATTATATGTGGACACGTAGTAGTTTATACGTGAAACGTGGCATTCTCCAAAGCTGAACCACACCGCCTCATGCATGCACACTTCCAGCAATGAACAATCACACATGCATACTCAATTCAAAATATAAGAAAAAGAAAATTGAGAACAAGGAGAAGAGCCATTGATGCAAAAAAGAGAAAAGATGGAGAAACAAGGAAAGAAGGATAAAGAGGAAGAAGAAGAAGAAGAGAATAGAGCAGCAGACAAGATTTCAGAGATGAAAGCAACTACTAGAAATGCATATGGAGGTGGGATGTACGCGCAGGAAGATGAGAAGGCGATGATGAGTGACAACAACCCAGCAGCAGCAGCAGCAGCTCAGCGGCCGGCTAGCGATGCACAGAGTGCAGATGGGCCTGCTGAGACCCACTTTCAGCCCAAACATGAGCCTCCTTCCTCTGGGGATCGTGATATTGACATCACCGGCCAATCTTACATCCAGTAGCACAGCACTACCTAGGGGCGGACCTAGGGGTGCGCACAGCACCCCACGTGCGCACCCTTCGGTCTTAATTTTTTTTTTTGTTTAAAAAATGACTGCTGCTACATATTTGTGCTTATTGCGTGAGAAATGCACACTTGAAAGAGGAGTGGCGCATTGGTAACAAGCATGGTGTTTGCTGGAGTCAGTTGGGGTTCGATTACCCTTGAGCGGACTTTTTTACTCCACTCCCCAATTATCAATTTTGTCTTAATCTTACGGAGTAGTTAGATTGTTTTTGTTTTTTTGATACATTTTCCGTCAATTTTTGGTTTTTGTTGTTGTTGTCAATTGTGGAGTACTATATACTTGTTAATTTAAATATAACTAAAAATTGTAGAACCTAATTTTGGATTTTTTTTATTGTTATTTATTTGTTAATTTACCATTAATTTTTTAGTTGGATTATAACTCTTATAAGTATTTGAGTATTTCAAGTATTTTTTTTTATGTCAATTTTTGGATTTTGTATGTTGATGTCTACCAATGTTAATTAAATACGAAGTACGTAGTAATTCCCAACTGTGGAACCCTAATTTTGGAGTTTCTTATGTTACTCAGTATTTATTTGTTGGTTTACCATTGTTTCTTGTATGAGATGGTCTCATACAAGTTTGTGTGTTTCTCTAGTTGGGTTATAAATTTCATAGTGTTTTACTCAACTCAAATTAGTTACGACAAATTTAGTTGAGTTTTATTTAATACGGAGTATTTATAGTTTAACTGACGCTATGTAATTATGTGACGGCAGATGAGTTTATATTTTTAAATAATTATTTTTTATAGTATCCACGTTTAAAAAAAATGAACCCCCTCACTTAATTTTCTGGGTCCGCCACTGGCACTACCTACTACCTACTCTTTCTTCTCATTTCCGAGTGTTTGTTTTATACCTCATTCGGTCCATCAATTGAACCGAATGGGGGTAAGCATTTCGTATTTCTGTGTGTTGTACATTCATTTTCTTTTCTTTTCTTTGTAAGTTCAATTTTTGATGTCATTTTGGGTTTTGGAGCTTTGGTTTATTTGAACCTGTGAACATTTAGCTACTATTTGTTCAAACGAAAACCATATACTCTTCTGTTAACATTTTAGCTAGCAACACATCAAACAACACATAATTATGAATCTTTTGTTTATAGCCTCTCTAGTCTCTACAAAGCTTAATTAGTATAGGTCATGTTGTTTGGGCTAAAATAGTAGAGTTCGAATCAATGGACCCAACTCAAATTATTGGGACTGCAGCTGAAACTGAGCTAGTATGACGTTCAAGTCAGCCTAATCTGATCTATAGAGCTGAACCAAAATTAAAATTAAGTAGGCTGTTAAATCATCCAAGGAGTACGGTGTTTGGTTGATTACTTGATTTATTTTGAAATAAAGTTGCAAACTCAATGAATTTGTTAGATAATTGAATGAGATGATTATTAATGATAGATACGGTTACATTATATAGGGGGTCGAGTATGGGAGTTGTGTCGAGACCATGATGGAGGACCCTATGAGCACTAGCTAGAAGGAAAGTCGAGGTGATGGAAGCTGAAGCGGAAGCATTTCTCGAAGCAGTCTTGGAAGCTAAGCGCATAGAAGTCGATCGAGTTGTGATCTAGAGTTGTGGTGGACGTGTTGCACAAGGACGGCCGCACTGAATTGTTTCATTTGATTAATGTCATTAGGTCCGTAGTTGTTTGCTCATGCACTTCCTCACCATGTCATGAGCCGAGTCATATTGTGATTTGTGTGGGAAGACTCTTTGCCTCCGTACATTGTTAAGTGTTAACCTCATTGAGTAGAAATTAGTATTTCCCGGTTTTGGATTTCAAAAAAAAAATCATCGGTCACATAAGGTCAGTAACCCATATAAACCCATCCTATGATCTCTATGCTACTATATAACTTATACTACTCCTTGACCCATTTCTTTTGCTCTCTCTTTCACTAAATGCCTCTTATCTACAAGAAAAATGCAGTCCGTATATTGTATAAGAGTTGGACTATTTGGGCTGCAGCCCGAGTTTACATATCTCTCCCAGCGGTGGACTGTCCCAATGGGCTGCTCTCTTCTTCATATCCTCAAAATCCTTCACACATTGCTTCATACTCAACGACCCAACTCTCTTCCTGGACCGGGCCAGCCGGATTCCGGCAGCACCGTCGAAAGCATCTTCCCAGCCCTCTTCCCATTCCCCCGTGGCGTCACAAAGTTCAAGTGACCCATTTCTCCAAGGAGTCCAACTCCATCCTTTGGACAGACCAATCATCACATTAGCCAGACACTCCCCCGGGCAAACTGGCTTGCACGGCCGGCACTTGGCCCCATTCAATGGCCCCCGGCTCGAAATTGCCGCAACTGGCACACCAAAACGGGATGGCGGGAATGAGTAGGTCCGGTCCGTCACGATGCAGAATGGTTGAGGTGGGGTTCGGTACGGGATACCGTGGGATTTGAGTTGGGCCCTGAATGCTGTTTCAGAGTTCAGGTCGGTGTAGTTCAAGTTGTCTAAGTAGGGAAGTAGTGACAGGCGGGAGAGGGCGACCTTGGAGGTATTGTAGTCCCCAACCCCGAATCGATCATTAAGTCCACCAAAGGTGGACCCTGGAGGAACCACATAGTGGCCCGGGACAAAGCTACTCGGGCGTAATGGAGCTGACCAATAGCCGTCAACACGGGTGCGGACTATCCAGTCGTATGTGAAACCTTGCTCTTTCTGGTAGGCATCAATCATTGCCAGGCACCCTTCCACCAGACTGAAGTATTGGAGGAGCCCCTACAAAATTTCAATAATCGACAACAGGTCAGCGAAAATTCCTGTATACCAACTACTATTAAGTTATTTGTCCAGTGGGTCTGTTGGACAAGAAAACATAATATTAGAAGCATTCCTTATCAAGTGATTAGCCACTCCAATTGCTTAAAATTCACATAACCAGATCAAAAGCTATCGTTGATTGGCATCATAAAACACCATGCTTTCGTGGTCCCATAATCAATGAATACTAGATGATTTCATTGTATCAAATTATGAAAAGCATTTTGTAGCTGAAAATCATGTGATCTCCAACAGACTTAAAAACTTTTCTTGTATTATCTATCTCTTACCTCAGACCAGTTTATTGCCCATATACAAGAGTTAGCGCAAATGTGAGCTTACAAAAAACTATTCAGCCATACAACGGCCAATTCGATGAAGAACTAAACTGTTTTATCCAAACAGCATCGCTTATACTGCCTCTTTAACCAGTACAAGCACTTGCTTAGGGCTTATCAGAATCTATTCCAGTCTGCATTACTTTCGCAAGCCTATATTATTTTATATATTTACTTGAAACCCGCTTTCGGGCAAGTCTATACCAATAATTCCTTCCAACTCCACACCAACTCCTTAGCTTCATTTACATCTTAATACAGTAAGAGTGTAAGCTACCTAAACGTTAACTAATCTTCTATGTATCTAACTACAGAATAACTACTCTTAACTTAGTGGAAAACAAATTATTCCACCTCAAAATTTTCTAACAAGTCTGCTATGGAGTACTCCGTACAATATTTTAAGGAGTACTCTTTGTGTTTAAGTCGAATCTTCCCTTATTTCTTTTCAGGACGGTCAAGTCCAATCTACCCATCTCCATTTTAGTCATTATTTTAATATTAAACAAATAATTTAAACATTATATATTTACATAAATGTCCCTATCTACCCTACATTTAATACTCTCTCTGTTTCATTGATATCTCCCGCGTTTCATTTTTCAATCATTTCTTTGATTTCTTCCGCTTTCTTTTTTTGCTACAATTTCTCTCCTACCTATGACACATTTACCTTACCCATCTCTACTTTTACATATTTTATTTTTTTCTTAAGAAATGTGTCACTTTTAAGGTGGAAAAAATCAATGAAACGGAGGGAGTATTAAACAAGTACTTAACTTTTACCCATTTGTAACTTTAATAATAGACAATCGATTTCTCAGAATTTGTGCAAAAAATAAAAAGGGAAGGTTCGACTTGAACGGAATGAGTACTAGTTTTTTAAGATGTGGCAAGATTTTGGTTTTCTATGAAGAAGCAAAACCAGTAGATCAGGTCCAAATCTATAACACTTACGAGTACATTGACTGGCAATCTACTCAAGATAATTCAACATGATAACTATTTAAAGGCTAAATCTTCCATTTAATAACATGCTCTCATCCTCATTCTGGTCAATTTTGTTCAACTAACACCACCATGTTCACGTACACCTTTTTTCCCACAATATCGCTGAGAATGACAATGTCTCTCATTACCAACCGTCTCTTGTAAGTTTTTGGTGTATCGTCAATTGCTCTGATTCTGCTTCTGCTTCAAAATGGTTCAATTCATTTCTTCTAAAAGCTAATCCGACAGAACGAAATATAAGCGTATTTGGCAATCAATATGTTGGAGTAGTAATTCTAATTAATTAAAAGAATCCGAACAATTTGATAACTTAATTATGCAATTTACCAATACTGATGCATTGGATCATATTAGAAGATATTGATACAGCTATCATTAAGTGAACCGCTTTACATTCATTAAGACGTTATGAAATGAAATTGCGAATTGAATACTTGAAACTAGAGATACCCGGTGGGTAACTCAAGCAAACAGAAACGGTTGTAATAACATCAATTAGCCGAAAACTAACCTGAATACCATTAGGAGAATTGGCGGCAGTAAGAACACGGACCTGCGACTCGGACTCGGAAATCGGTTGGGGCCTAAAAACTCGAACCCAAGTGACTCGGGGAGCAGACTTGAGCAAGGAGAGCTTAAAGGAGTTGGAGTCAAGCGGCGAGTTGAGGAAGAGGTCGGAGTTGGGGAGCTCGTTGAGGATCCGGTGGACGATGGAGGGGCCGGTGAGCTCGAAGCGGCGGGCTCCGCCGACGAGGCACACGGCGATCCTGGAGCCGCGGCGGGGGGAGGCGGAGCGGAGGAGGGCGGAGGTTGCGGCGGAGGAAAGGAAGAAGAGGAGGAGAGAGAGTGAGGAGAAGAGGAGGAGGATGAGGCGGCAGTCCAGGTCGGAGACGCGGCGAATGAATAGCGGCGGCAGTGATTTGTGGGCGGTGGCGGTGGCGGTGGCGGTGGGTGGAGGTTTGTTTGGTTTTTGGTGAGGGATAAGTACATGTACATCTTCCGATGCTGTTCCCATTTACGATTATGAGGAGTAGAGAATTAATTGTGGGAGAAGTGGAGTAAGACTGTAAGAGGAGTACGTATTGAATATCAAAGTGCGAATTTGGGGTTTTATGGTTGTTGTCTTGTTGAATAAAGAATACTGAAGCGTAATCTTGTGAGTAAAGTTGTTGACGTTCTAGTAAATGCACTAATTCTCAGTATTCTGCACACATTTACCAAACCGTTATCATTTTGGCGTTATTTCAAAGAAATTATGCGTAATAGTTCCACGTCATCTGTATTTTTTTTAATTACAAGGCTGTACCGCTGTCCCCCACAGCGGTGGTATAAACCTGCAAGGCTGCAACGAAATCACTCAAAACTAGTTATATCACCCGTGAAAACGGGTCAGTTCACAGTGGTGTTGTATATAAATTGAAATAAATTAAAAATTATGAATGGGTTATACTACGTATCATGTATAAACTCAAATAAAATACGGAGTATATATTAAAAAAAGAGTATTCATGGTACTAATTAACTAAAAAGTCCGAAAGAAACATGGTCATATTATCTCAAAAATTAGTTAAAAGAAAAATGAAACTGACCCCCTTTTTAGGATCATAAACCCGTTTTTTAGCAGTTGAGATCATTTGTCCCACTTTTATATCTCATCTCATATCCCATAACCTTTATCATGCGACACCTCATCTCTTAATTGATCAAAATAGTGATTAATTATGTGATAGTGATTACGTGTCAATAAGATAAATGATGGGACATGAGATGGGACACGTAATGGGACAGAGGATCTGCACTGGTTTTTTAGATCCACAATTTGTTTGATCAAACCCAAAATAACTTGTTAATTTAGGGTCGAAACCCTACCCGACCCGTTCGATAAATTATTAAAATTAAACAAATTATTTATATCTAAATAGTACTCCGTATTATATTTGGAATTATAATTAAAAATAAATATTTTATAGGGTTATTTAACGATAATAATACCAATCATAACGCGTCTTCCTAAAATAATACTCCTTGGCTCAAAAGAGAAGAAGGATGAGAGAGAAATGTAAGGGAAATTCTAGACCACATGTTGATGGCCCAAAATAGAAATAGGGAAGAAAGGGTGTTTCAGTCCAATAAAGAAACAGGGAAGATAAATAATAATCGGAGGGAGTATCAATTTCAATAAATATGAGAGATACAAAGTTTAAGAAAAAGTGAAAAAAAAAATAAGAGAAAATTGGTGATATAGTGCATGTGATGAGAAAAAAATACTAATTAATAAATTTTCATATGAAGAAATGAGGCTAACTCAAAAAAAAATCCTTAAAAGAATATGGGCTTACATAAAAAAAAAATGGAGTAAGTATATGTCGAATTGCTAATAGGTTAAAATTAGAGTTTTAACAAAATCTAGGCATAGAAATAGATTGACTGGAATTGTGTTTTAGACTTTGCAATCGCTTCTTTCCAACAAGTTGAACGGGTCGGACCATGTCATGTCCCTAAATTAACAGGTAATTTAGGATTTAGGTCAAAAAACTGGGTTCATGACCCAAAAAACAACATATTGGGTGGGACGAGTTTGCGGGTTAGATCGAATTTAAAACGAGATGAATGCATACATGCAAATATATTAGATGTAGTAGGGTCAAATGGTCGGCGAGTACAAGACATAGATAAACTCATTGTTCGCAGATGAGTTGTCATGGTCTCACGGACATATTAATATTGCTCACACGCGCAAGACCTGGTATTTTGATGAGTGTCATTTGTTTCACCCACGTAACTAATGTAGACACTAGAACTGTCGAGTGCGTCGAGTCAAATATTGATCCGTATCGGGTTATGGTCAGAATACGGGACAAAAATAGTTTCAAACGCCTAATTTTTTATCGCTTTTTAAGTAAAAAAAATATTTTTGATATTAAATTTTTATTTATTTTAATACTATTCGTATTATTTTCTTTAAATTATAATTCTTATATTTAAAAAAATAATCAAAATTTTCTTTGTTTGTCTCACTTCTTGATTTCTCTCGGTGTCGTCCCCTTAAGATAAACATTGATAAGCGGTGTCAAATCTTTGAAATGACAATGGTTTGAAATAATCATAATCACTTCGTCGCATAACTAATATTCCCTCCGTCTCACTAAAAGGGTCACCCTCACCTTCTTAGTGAGAATTAAGTGAGGTTAGAACCAATGTTAACCACAAGAATCAGATAAAATAAAAATAAAGCAAACTGTGACTTCTAGAGAGACAACCCAAAAAGGAAAGAGTGACTCTTCTACAGACATGGTGAGTACTACTTTGTATGTTAAAATTTGAGTTTTAGCGAAATCGAGACATAGAAATAGATGGCTAGAAATTGGCTTTTAGACTAAAATTTTGTGGTCTCTTCTTTCCAACGAGTTGAACAGGTCGGGTTAGATCATAACCCAAAATCGGGTCATTTAGGATTCAGGTTAAACGGCTTGCGAGTAAAAAAACGGGCTCATGTCACTAAAAGCGTGTCAGGTGGGTCAGGTCAAATTTAGAGCGAGATAATAGACATACATATAAATATATTCAATGTGAAAGTCAAATGTTTAGAGAACAAAAGACACAGATAGACTCAATGTTCCAAATGAGTTGTTACAAACATTAAAATTGCTAACAGTGACCAGATATCATGGTGAGCATAGTTTGTTTTAGCCATGTAGCTAATGTACACACTAAACCTGTCACCGGTCGCCGGTCGGGTTATACGGGTCATGCTCAGAAATAATTTTGAACGCCTAATTTTGTTGTGCTTTTAAAGTAAAAAAAATAGTATGTATTAAATTATGGTCGAGTTTATGGGTCGAGTCGAATTTGACAGGTCTAATCGTCTAAGTGTAGCATCATAACTCGCGTTTGCTACTTTTCTTATAAAATACATGCAAACGTGGAGTGCTAATCCTCTAAAATGACAATTATTTGAAATAATCGTAATCATTCCATCACAGTCAATAATTATAAAAGAAGTATTAAGGTTGATTTAGTAACGTCATTGTTATATTCGTTGATCGCCTCCCAATCGGATCGGTCGTTAACGAAGGACGGGGGATCAAACGATATTTGTAAGACTCGAGATTATACAAAAGCAAACGAGTATTCGTGGTAAGTCGAGGTCGGTCCACAGGGAGGAGTGCAATTGAGTAAGAGAAGCGTATTTGGGGTCTAAAAAGGAGGTTTTAAGGGTCGAGTCTATACTAAAACGCAATAAATAACAAGAGATGATCAATTAAGGAGAAGGTGTTAGGGAGAAGTCGGGATTCGGAAATTGGGGTCTAAGAATCTCAGAATTGGGTTTTAGTCACAACATTGATAAAGGGAGAATGCCACCTTTCGGTTTCCTCGCCCAACCCACCTAAAAACTCGCTTTCACGGCGGAAAAGGGTAAGTCTCAAGTCAAGGTAACTCCTACCCCGAGTTTCCCCATATTGATAGGAGTGAGTCAAGGTCGATCTAGCTGCAGTCTAAGTCAACAAAGACACAAAAACCTCAAACTTGATAAATCAACAAGCAAGCAACCCACCAACATCCCTCAATTAAAATAATCCAAGTCCTCATCCCTAAACCTCCCAACAAGAAATCTACTCACTACTCATAATGGAAAACAACAAAACATTAACAAAGGAGAAAACGACTAAAACATGCATGTTAACTAAATCTAAAGAATATAACAACAAAACAACAAGGAGTGGAAGAGAATTATACCAACTATGAAGATCAACAATAAAGGAGAAGATTGTATAAATAAAGATCGAATCTTGATGAGAAGAATAAAGAGATTTGTCACTAATCCCTTGATAAACCCCAAAAATCTTCAAATAAAACCCAAATTTTCAACAAAGATGGAAGCTTGATTGCAAATTATAGAGTAGATTTAATCTAAACTAAGAAAGTTTTCTAAATCTATGGAGTTATTCTATGTAAACTAATACTACTACTACTACCACCACTTATGGAGATCTACTAAACTACCCTAACCTAAGGAGGCACACTTAAGGCACAAAATGAAATGAAAACCTAAGGTTACAATATATAATAAGCTCTTAATGGGTCACACAATCTTAAAGCCCATAATCCAATCCTTGCCCATTAGTGAGACTTCTACTCTTTGGGTGAGACTTTGTCCTTTGAGTCTTCATAGGGTGAAGTTTTGCCTTGCGGATTCTCTCCAATATGGCCGGGTATTTTGTATAAATAAAGATCGAATCTTGATGAGAAGAATAAAGAGATTTGTCACTAATCCCTTGATAAACCCCAAAAATCTTCAAATAAAACCCAAATTTTCAACAAAGATGGAAGCTTGATTGCAAATTATAGAGTAGATTTAATCTAAACTAAGAAAGTTTTCTAAATCTATGGAGTTATTCTATGTAAACTAATACTACTACTACTACCACCACTTATGGAGATCTACTAAACTACCCTAACCTAAGGAGGCACACTTAAGGCACAAAATGAAATGAAAACCTAAGGTTACAATATATAATAAGCTCTTAATGGGTCACACAATCTTAAAGCCCATAATCCAATCCTTGCCCATTAGTGAGACTTCTACTCTTTGGGTGAGACTTTGTCCTTTGAGTCTTCATAGGGTGAAGTTTTGCCTTGCGGATTCTCTCCAATATGGCCGAAATACCGTCGGACGAAGTTTCGCCCGGTCAAAATCTCGAAGGGTGAAATTTTGCCCGATCAAAATCTCGTAGGGTGAAATTTCGCCCGGTGAACTTTTTGTCCGAAATGGCGATTTGGGGAGGAACATCGTCGAACGAAATTTCGCCCAGTCAAATTCTCATCGGGTGAAATTTCGCCTTGTAACTTCAGAGGGCCATAACTCTCTCGTTTGAACTCCGATTGGGGCGTGTGATATGTCGTTGGAAAGCTAAGAAGATAATAAGCTTTCACCTCCAACTAGAATCGCTTTGATCCGAGGTCTAGAACTCTAGATATATTCATTTGAAGTTCGACCTCTCCGGTGAAGAGCCCAATGGACTAGTTTTTCCTTTTCGCTCAAGGTTTCACCTCTTGGGTTTGGACTTTGGATTTTGAGTTGTCTGCTTTGCTTTTCGGACAGTATCCCTCTCTTTCATGCTCATAGAAGCTCGGACACATTTTTGGTCGAAAATCCTATCAAAATAGACAGAAAACTACCAAAAACACGTAAAATGCAAAAGAGAGACGCTAATGCAAGAAATACTCAAAATACGGCGATAATCGCACTTTATTCTCGCAAAACGAAGGGAAAACAGGCTTAAATGGGAGGAAAAATGGTCCAAATTTGACACACAACAATTCCCCCACACTAAACCGTTGCTCGTCCTCGAGCAAAGACCCAAAAAGAAATTACATACTACTACTAGCTAGACTACGCTAAGCCGATACGGAGCAATGAACGGGCCCGCTCCGTGCCTTCAACTCACATCGAAATACTCATGAGGTAGAGTACTCTCATGCAAGGCAAGTTGGGGCTTGCTCAAAATGGTGGATGTGACTAAACACACAAAAACACATAACACGAAAGAATAGACGTATCCAAAGGAAAAATAAAACACTGAATCCCTCATCGAGACGGCGGGAAAAGACACTGAAAACTTACTTAAAACAATCATAAACATTCCAAGATAAATCACCTATGTAGACAAGAACCAAAGCCTAATAGTATGACATTAAAACAATAAAGATGTTGATGACTTAGCTAGGTCCTCCTAATCTTCTAAAGGGGTACGACGGGGTGTTAAACGGAGTGGAAAAAGTGAACCAAGGAGTTGTTTGACACTGTAGGTAGGTGCAGTCCCGCTCTCTTTAGCTAAGCCAAGAGGGTCGTTCCAAACTCGAATTTCCTAAATTAGCCCAAACATAAAGTGGAGTGTTTACAATTTTTCGGGTGGATCGACCAATCACCGCTATCTTCCTTCCTTAGGACACGGTCCTCTAGTAGGCACTTCACGGCGACGAATCGATCAAAGGACTTTTTTTTTCTTTTTTCAGGAGATGTTTTTGATGATATGATTTCATTTGAAGCTCATTTTCTCTCCCTTGTTTTTCATATTTTTGTGCCCTTTTCTCTTCCTTTGATTTGCCCCCTTTTTTTGGCTCTTTGATGTGGTTTGTAACCAAACATTTAGGTTTCATTTTTTGTAAACTTATTGTGTGGTGTATGGGTGAAAGGATGAATAGGTACCCGGAAACGGGCCCATCCCCGGATAACCTACAAAAAATGGAGAATTTGGACTAAAGGTGCAATGGTCATTCGAACAAGGTCACTTAGAAGACGGGATGCGGAAACCAAGGCCTAACTCCTCCATGGATGGTCAAGGAGGTCAAATGCAAACCCCGAAGTAAACCTCTAGTAGAAAAGATGGACTCAAGCTAAAGGATCAACAAGTTCATTGATTTAGAGTCATTCTACTAGATTAAGGTCCAAAATCTACAATGGGTTATCTACAATGGAATGTAAACTCTTAGAATAAATTTGTAATCGGGTTTTCAAAAACATTTAGTCCTAGACACGGTATACAAAAGCAAAAGGAACACACGAAAAAGAAAAGGCAAATAAAAGAAAACACGAGTAAAGCCATGCACTTCGTACTTCATCGACATTCAAGCACAAAAATCAATCACAACACCCAAAATGCTCATCTCTTCGAGAGCCTCCCAATAGCAACAACCTAACTCCTCTACGAAAGTAAACAAGAAAGCAAAAAGGAATGAAGTTACCTAGCGGGTTGCATAATAATGGAGACTAATATCCGGGCATTTTCCCCTTCCCCTTGTCCTTCGGGTCGTGTGGAGCCTGAGGTCTTCGAGGTGGTGGCGAGCGTTCCCGAATCACAAGTGGAACCTCCTTAGCACGAGCCCGTTTCTTCGACGACGGGTCTTCTACCACAGTCTTCGGTCCAATGCGAGCCCGCACGTGCTCGGGTAATCTATCCCGTGGGCCAAGTCGGTCCTGCACGGGTAGTCTTGAGCCCAGTCTCCTTTCCAAGTCAGTCTGGGGGCTCACCTTCCCCCAAGCACCTTTAGCACTAGACCCTCCAGTTTGAGTCTTGGTCTTCTTCTTTTGTCCTGACATAAGACGGACTAGGGTAGCAGGAGTGTCTCCTTCGCCAAAAAAACCCCTGTTGTCCTTAGCTTGCTCCCTTCGCAGCAGGTCGAAAGCTTCATCAACCTTCAAAGCGGCTCGGGCTTTAGCATCGCCTGCTTTAGTCCACTTCGTGTAAGAGTCTGAAACCCAGATCGAGTGGCGAGATTTGACAACGGGCCAAGTATGCCGTGTGTACCATCTTTGCATCCAGGTATCACACATTACATCAGTCAGTTGGGTAGGGTCACTCACAGCTGCTTCGACTTCAGGGATTCGCTGGGTCCATCCATACTGCCTTAGTATGCGATCCGGATAAAGATGAACCGTTTGCCTGAAAGATAATATCACCTGATAACGGGCTCTGTCCCTCGGGTCCAAGCCGGTCCAAAGATAGATGGGCCACCACGGAACTACCCATCGAATTAACGGACCACCATGGAAAGACAAAACCTCGTCCCAATACTTTTGCGTAATCTGACGAGAAAAGTCAATGGCCCGCCTCCTCGTCATCACCTGGTTATGACGATAGTTGCTCGCATCAAGAGGAGGATCTATCACCGATAGCCTCTCATATAGCCAAATCTGAAAAAAGAAACAAAAACATGAGTTTTTAAGGCAAAATAGGCGTCCACCCAAGGCCAGTCGGTCGAGTGCCTGGGACACTCGATCAAGTGGTACCCCTGAACACAAACAGGAGGCTTTTACGAGGGCACTCGATCGAGTGCCAGGGTGACTCGATCGAGTGGTACCTCTGAGAGCATATCAGGAAGTTTTTACGAGGGCACTCGGTCGAGTGCCAGGGTGACTCGATCGAGTGCCCACTGCAGCAGGCAATCCGCGAAAAAAAATCAAAAATTGAAAAGTCGAGAAATTGGAAAAATAATAAAAATCTGACATACTTGCAGCAATCGGGTGCACCCGGTAAGACGAATTAATGAGTCCCTTTTGCGGTTGTCCAATCCTTGGATAATCTCGCCTGTGATCAGCCAAGCCGGGCTGTGTTCAGTCTCTATCAAGTCCACTACGGTCAAAAGACGGGTGTTTCCCATGCAGGATAGCAAATCCATGTGACCCTCGAAAGCATAAACATGGAGCATGCAGAAAGGAAAAGCCCTACGGCTGTAAGCCGGCCTGACCCGAACATCAAGAGGATTCATAAATTTCTCAGCCAAGTCGATCAGAGAAATATTATCACCCTCCATCATACGGGGTACCTCGTTATGAGAGAGCCCTAGAAATTCTCGGAGCTTCCTCCGCGGGTCATAGATCGAGTACGGGACAGCGGGACGGAGTATCGGGTTCCATCCTCCTATAGCTGCAATCTCCTCAGGTAAAGGGCAAACTTCGCCCCGAGGAAAGGCAAAGACATGATATATGTCATCCCAGTAAGCCAAGCATGCATCCAAGAAATAACGATCAACCACCATCTGACAGAACGGGTACAGCTGAGTTATGCCCGTCTGGTTAAGGGCTACCCTATCTGTGTCCCTGAAGCGTCGGGACCATTCTTGCAGCATCACAGTTAATCTATCAATTCCCATGACTAGTTTCTTGTGAGGGATGAAAAGGTTTTCTTTTAAAGAAGGGAGTAAATTGTGATGGATTTGTGAGAAAATCAAGAGCATTAAAGGGGTATTTATAGAATTAATTCTATAGCCCTCTTTCCATATCACAAGGGTTTCCTAATCCCAATCAGAATCAACCCACAAGCCTAGTCCCGATACTAGCACAAAATATTCATCCCGAACTTTCCTAATTTCTTTAGGAGTCAAAATTTCAAACAAATTTCAAAATTTCAAAATTTTCAAAATTTCCAAAAAATCATTTTCCCCGGCGCGAGTCATTTTACTACCTACGTGTTGCATGCATTTTATGTGACTTATACAGGTACGACTCAAACAGGGACGTGCAACCCACTATATCTTCCCAGCGGAAGCCAACGGCGGCATTTAACGGGATGGGCCTACACACAGGCGCACCCAGGACTTATGCGACAAGTCCAATTCCCCACGGAGTTATCGTCATCAGCTCAGGTATGACTTCTAGCTTATGGTTGGCGAGCCCTTCACGCGAGTCTAATGGACTATAAACGACCCGACCGAAAGTCCGCCAGGTTTCAATCCCGATTGGCCTGGTGGCTACTCTGACTTTCGCCTTGTCCAAGCCTCACTCAGAGTAGGGGTTCTGTAGACACCCGCATTTTGACTGCCAGGTGTCTATGGTAGCTTCCCAAAAAATACCCGATGATGATCGGACGCTAACGTGTTTCTACGCGCTCGGATATGGGCTCAAATCCATTAGTTGTTGGCTAATGCACTTACGGAGTACGGATCTCACAAAACTAACCTCAAATCCAGGCCCAGCGGATTGTTCCGAGTCAAACAAGACTAATTTGGGCCAAAACCGACACCGGAAATAAAACCGACTCTTTTACGATTGGGTCAACCCTGGTCAAAGTCGTTTCCGAGACATACAAAACAACCAATCCAACATCAAAAGTCCAAGTCAAACACAAACTCATCAAAAACCCAAGTCACGGCCCAAAACAATGGACTCGCACGAGCCAGCTGGGCCACTCGATCGAGTGCCCCCTCCACTCGATCGAGTGGGCCTGTTTCAAGCCCGACTGCTAGCACAACGGGCCACTCAACCGAGTCAGCTGGTTACTCGGTCGAGTAACCCTAACCGGGGTCTTAGGCTTAGCCTATATAAACACCCTCATGCATAACCTTTCAAACATCTTTGGCAACCTTTTGAAACCCTAGTTTCACAACTAATCAACATCAAATTCTACCCTAATCAACTACTCACCCCTAATACTACACTCAAGCCCTAACCCTAGTACCTAGGAGGCAAACCTAAACCACCACAACTTAGCCTACATACTCGAAACTCCCGTGCAAGTCGCCACTACGAGTCCAGTCCGAGCATAAGGAACATGTAGGTTGAGGGTGTCAAAACCCTGTCTCTTCCCTTTTCTCTTTTCTTCTCGCGTCGTGCGTCGTTTTGTTGTCGTCGTTGTCTTTTTTTATTTATTTTATTCGCATACTAATATCGCTAATATCATTAGTATCAAAAGACATTAAAATACTCGTCGATTTGTGTCGAGTGCGAAGGACGTCAGGATAAGGAAACCCGAATATACAAGTGTACTGCACACAGCGTTGCCGGTCGCTTATCCTGACACCCTAGCATTTGATTATTGAAACGGGTCAATTTCAACAATAATTCGTTTATTTTCGTTTACCTCGTATATACATATCGATTTTTCCAAAACAAGTGTTTTATTTAATAAGGGTCGAAACCCGTTGACGCGGATCTGACATCACATAATCCCTAGGGATTCATTACGGTGTCGGAGAAGCCGAGGGAATTAAATCTTTCAATTCTAGCATAGTTTCAATATCGTAGACTCGATACTAATTCCATAATTAGATGTCGAATCTAACGATCAAGTCATACAAATTAGCTAACGCGATTTCCATTGATGCTAAGATAATTGTCATTCGATTCATTAGAATTACGACATTATCAAACGCGGAGGAAATCTACTCATATCGCGATAGTTCGTTTAAGGCGACTTAAATCAATTGTTTCTTATTTTCACTCTAGCATTCCATATCGACTTAATGATCGAATATGGGACGCGACGAGCATCAAAATTAGAATTGAGTATAAATAATACAATATTTATATTCGATTCCACCAAAAACAACGATTTACCAAAAAAAATCGAAAAACAATCTCGCAATCAACAAAATTGCAAGAAACGAACCTGGTTCGTACAGGTGCCACTCGACCGAGTGCCTAGGCCACTCGATCGAGTGACATCACAAAAATCGAGCAGAATGCTCTTTCGACCTCCACTCAGTCGAGTCTCATAGTGACTCGACCGAGTGGCAACGTACTCGACCGAGTTGGTCAATAACTCGGTCGAGTAGGGTCCATAATACGAGACAGAATGTCTCTACGACCTCCAATCGGTCGAGTCTCACAGTGACTCGGTCGAGTGGCGATGTACTCGGTCGAGTTGGTCAATAACTCGGTCGAGTAGGGTCATAAAATCCGGACAGAACCTTTTTCAAAGGTCCACTCGGTCGAGTCCCACAATGACTCGGTCGAGTGGCCATTTATCACGTTAAACCGTGAGTCCTACAATAGCATTCGAGTCTCGTTAATCGTTTTTCGTGACTTAAGTCAACACGTGCCTAATCTATCACGTGAAACATCTTTTTCGAAACCATGTATTAACTCGCTAGCATCATTCTACACAATTCATTATTCGCGCAAACCGTTAATATCGTTATACCATTGCTAACCGTTTGTTGTTTCTTTTGTCAATTTTGGTTGTTTATTTTATCGTACTAAAATGAACCCACATGCTAAAATTCAACTTTGATGTTAGAATCAAATTGCATTAAATTGACGTAGAAACCCTTTCAATTACATTCACATGCTTAGGGAAAATAATCTTTGCATATCATTTTCCCGTTTAACTAACGCGCGTATTCAAAAGTCATTCGATATCCTAGTAGAGGCCGCTAGTGCGGGCGGGGTTGGGTGTCCTTCGTGGGCTTCCCAACACGTACCCTCACCCCTTACTCAGAACCTCGGTTTCCGGATGCCCGAAATCGTTGGCGCACGAGAGTCATTCAATACAACCGGTAGTGACGGTATCGGTATCAAATGCTAAGGGACGAGCCCAATAAACTCTGACATCGGAAATGAGCCGTGTTTTGTACACGGCCCACTACGACGTAAAGTGGATTCGAACGGGCCCGAACTCCCACAAAGTTCGGTGGCGACTCCACTTCGATTTAAATTTCCATTCGATCCCTTTTCATATGGAGATTCATTCGCCTACCCAAACCCGCGCGTGGCCGCGTCGGGGTGGACCTATGTCATGTCCACAAGGTGGGTGGTAGTGAGGGTGTGTAATAGGGAAGGGGAAGTGGGCGGTGCCTATAACAACCTCATTTACCAGAAGCCTTATCAAGGCAATCTCGAATAAATAATGGTAGTAGCTCAATACAATACAACATGGAATGCCAAACCGACCATTTGATTTAAACATTATAACTCAATAACTAGTACAACTCTGGTTACACAGCGGAAACTATACAATCTATATAACAGGAATGCCTACGCATTAACCCGTACTACGACCAGGATCAATAACGCGTTTACCCCAATCCCGTACAAGCATCCCAGCATATCACGATATACACAACTTGTATTATAGACTGCTCTCCAATTGATCAGAAAAGGTACATAATATAAAACATCCAGTCTCAACCGTCTCAGTACCATCATCGGTACCAATCAATAATATCATCTCCACATTCTCGGTACCATCACGATACGAATCAATAATCTCATCTCAACATTCAGTACCATCACGGTACCATATCAATAATCTCATCTCAACTCTTCTGGTAGACCCTTTCATTCCGAGTGTGCACACCCCCTGCAGGTTCAACAATCCGCGAGGAGAAATCAGGGAGGCGACCGTGATCAAGGGCCCCAGCTAGGTTTAAAGCTAGCTTCACCAACTCCAATATATAAATATTCGTCAGTCATTCCTCCATCATTATTCAACATTATTCTCATTAGCACGATATCGTATCGCACTCGTAACTTATACATGCATAATAATATTAACGTATTCTAAGTAAGGAAAACCTTACCTAATTAGCAATTCACCACCGCGTCTAAGTACAGATCACCACGGAAACTCTAAAAAGTTCAATCCTAATATAAAATATTATATACTTAAGTTAATAACGATCTTAATGTAGCTAAATTATAGAGATAACATATATACCGTTCTAACCACCTTACAAAATGGGACTAACACCGACCCTTCTAAATCTTAAAAGTGGGACCAACTCAACTTCACTAAATTATAAAGGTAGGAGTGTAGGATTGACCCGACCCACTAATCTAAATAAACCACCCTAACAACATCAACCTACGTCACGACACTACACCGAAGGTAAGTTGGTAACAACCCGACAACAATAGCCATAAAACAATAACTTGGCCACAACCATCTCACGACACAGTACGAAACAACATAGTACAACGGACAGACCCACTATGTGGAAATCCGTATAAGACCCAACAACAATACACGTACAACAACAGCACATCGCCGCCATGAACCACCACCACATGACGCTAACCACTCCGTACAACCGCAACCAGGTCATCGTCCTTGATTTGGTTGTGACTAAACGCACGTTCACCAATCCCGACCCCCACCGCGTTCACCTCTAATCTGACGTCAAAATAATACTACAATGCTAAAAATAAAGGCCCCGTAAGCATACCTAGCTCTGTGTACGGTGTGATCGATGGCTCAACCGACTCCTAGCGCTCTCTCTTCTTCCCTCCTCTTCCTATGTGCGGCTGAATATGGGTGGTGTTTGTGAGAGTTGCTCGAGCTTGAACGGTTTTCTCGTTTACTTATTTGCTTATTGTGTAACGACTGCTACTATTTGCTTGTGTAAAATAAAGGGGATGGTAGTGAAAGTAAGGAAATAGGGTTTATAAGGGGGAGCATGTGTTTATATTATTATAAGAGTGGGTGTACTAGTTTATATTATAAGCGGAAGGTTAATATATATAATCGGGTTCGACTTAATATAAGGGGAAGGTTAATATGTATAACCGGGTTTGACTTCAAGTTTGACTTTTATAAAATATGGGCATTACAATCTACCCTCCTTATAAGGAACTTCGTCCCGAAGTTCACCCCCCACTACGGAACACTAACTATACTCACATGACAGACCAACTAATCATCAAGCTAACATAAGTAACGCAATGTGTATAAGCAGAGCGGGGTATTACAGTGCCTATGGTAGGGGAAGTGTTGGATACGGAGACGTGGAAGATGGCAAAGAAAGGTGGTGAGGTGGAGGTGCCTGAGGAAGGTGGTGAGGTGGTGGCGGTGCTTGTGATAGGGGAAGTGGTGGACAAGGAGATGAGGAAGATGGCAAAGGAGAGAAAGAGGTAGAGAAGGAGAGGAAGAAGGAAGGAGGCAATGAAGAGGGAGCGAGAAGAGAAGGGCTAGCGGCAGCAGCAGCAGCAACATCGAAAAGAAGAAAATGAAGAAGAAAAAGTCAACATGAGGAGGAGACAGCAGCCCAAGAACTGAAAGAGGCCGCAGGGTCATCATAGAAGAAGAAGAAGGAAGGCTTAGCAGCCAGTCAGTAAACTTAGCAGGATGAATATGCAATTTTAGACTAGGTTCGTTTTTGCAGCAGTAACTACATACATTAGGTTTTTACTGATTTTATCGACTATTATGTTTTAAGCGCATCTATTGTTGTGCAGTTTGCTAGATTTCGTAGAAATGGTGATCTTCAGTTGAATGAGCTTCGCAATGTTCTATTCACGTTTGTCGATTTTTGAATTATTTCTACTAATAAATCGCAATCTACAACTTTTCGTCACAAAAAACCGACCTATTTTGAAGATTTATATTGCAATGGATATAATACAATCCCCGATATATTTTAAAGGTTATTAATCTACGTTTTTCGACCTTTTTGGTCCCGGAATAAAATTGTCACATTTTCACACTTAACAAACTCCACACCAAATAAAATCTCCCGGTATTACTGCGAGGGTCATTTAAATTTTAATGGATATTTTTTAAATTCATAATATTACGTTTTGAGGCATCTCGGAATCAATCGAAATAAGTACTATACTCAATTTAATCTCGTATAAGAAGGTTTAAGTAATCATTATTAGGCATTTTACTTCTATCTACAAGTTTTTCCCAAAAACAATTCGTGCTTCAGAACAATTTTCACGTTTCTAAAAATAACAAAAAAACGACAAGTTTAGTTGTTAGAGTATGATAAGTAAAATGTTAGTGTACTTGAGTACGATAAGTAGTAAACGAGTTTAAGGATTAGAAATGGGGTTTGGACACCCTCAACCTACATGTCACATGCTTCGAAATACGGGCTAGCGAAGTATCGTCGTAGACACGGGGAGCGGTTCGATGTATGTAAGAGGAGTTAGGGTGTATGTGAAAGAGAGAAAAGCTCTCGGACTTTTGATTTAGAGATTCGAAAATGAAAATCTTGACCCCCGAAATGGTGAGCATGATTTGTGTATTTGGACACATTTTGGTTGCTCACAATACGGATTGATATCCAGGTTATTCGAGGTATGATTTTATTCCTTTTGACTTGGTTAATTTGTGTATTTGGACACTTTTTGGTTCCTTTGATTTGTTTCGGGTTTCGACTTTGACTGGGCTTGACTTGGTCGACAAAGACAGTTTATCCCCCGATGGCGGTTTTGGCTCAAAGTTGCTTTTTTTATTGGAAATGTCCCATTAATCTGAATTTGAGGTTGGTTTTGAGAGATTTGTACTCCGCAGAGTGCACACGTCGGATACTATTGATTCCGAGTCCGTATTCGAGCGTATTGATACATGTTAGCGTCCGATCATCATCGGGTATTTTGTTAGAGACTGCTACAGACACGAGCAGGCAAAATGCGGATGTAAAAGTGGTAACTAAGTTGTTGGGTAAGCATGATGGCCCTCCTTCGGCACACTCCCATATGATAGTACTTCGTATTTGTCAACTAATAAATGATCGCGAGTGGATATTTGAGATTACCTACATCTACAGAGAAGCTGATTCAGTATGCTGATTGGCTAGCGAATAAAGGAGCATTTCAAACAAGTCGTCATAGTTGGAGGTATTGGTGAGCTTTTCCGATTAGTTCAATCGGATATTGGGGATGCAACTTCGCCTCGTCTAGTTCCGTTTCCGCCTTAGTTGTTTCGTTGCTTTCAAATAGGTTTAGCTTTTTATGTTTTCTATTTTTACTTTTATTTTAGTCTCTTCCGTTCACCAAAAATAAAATAACACATGATAATGTACTTTAACCCGTTAATTTGTCATACTCCCTCCAAGTTCCTATGATGTTTCTTATTTCCTTTTTTAGATGAGTTTGATATTTTCTCTATTTTCTTCTTAGTTATCAATGTGTAGTTCACATTTACCTTTTCATTTTTTTTCTTCCTTATTTTCCACCAAAAAATATATGGTATTCATTTGGGTCGTCGGCGTTTTAGCTGGATCGTCGGCGCTTTATACGTGATTTTACCGTAGTGCCCTTGTGTAATAATTGTTAATATAATTAATTGGTTTTGTTTATAAATCTAATTTTACATTTCGGAGTATTAATTTGTCACGTAAAATGAACGGTTTATGTGACACATTTCCCCATTAAGCTCGGAAATCTTTTTCCAATAATCAATAATAATTTTATGTATTTAATTAAGTTGATTGGTTTTTAATTAAGTCTAATTTATGTTTCCGAGTTTAAATTTGTCACGGATTTGCAATATAACGGTTTATTTTCTATTTAAACTCGTCTCGTACTTCATAATTCATTTTCACTTCTCTCTCATTTCCTCCTAAACCAACATTTTAAAATCCATTTTTTTTTTCTAAAATCGCTTCTCAAAACCGCTTCTCAAGAAATCGACCGTACCGAGCAATCAAGTAAGGTTTTTGTTTTATATCTCATCTATCTTATAATTTTGTAATTAGTTTCTAGATCGATTTATTTCATTTCAATTGATTAGGATGCTAGTTATGTTAGTTCGATTTGTTGTTTGCGGCATGATTAGAGATTAGTTGACGGATTGTAGGGAGAATTTGTCGGAATAATCGAAAACCCGGAGACGATGTGTGACGCCGGCAAAACGTGAGAAATTCCCGTTTTAGGGATCTGCAAAACGTGAAAGACTCATGTTTTAGGGATCTGCAAAACGTGAGTCCTTCACGTTTTGTGGATCTGCAAAACGTGAATTCCTCACGTTTTGTGGATCTGCAAAACGTCTGTTTCTCACGTTTTGTGGCCCCCAAAGCGTCAGTTTCTCAAGTTTTCACGTTTTGACGTTTTTTTATTTGCTTGTGACATATTCCATATTTTTATAGAATACGTTTGATTTACGTATAAAACGCGTTATTAATTTTTATAATGTCACGTTATTTAAGTATTGAATTATAGAGTATATGATATAAGTAAAGTATATGTTGAATTATATTGAATTATTTAAGTATTGAATTATATATAGAATTATTATATAGAATTATACATAGAATTATTATAAGTGAAGTATATAAGTGAAGTATTTTATAAGTGAAGTATACATAGTATATAAGTGAAGTATATAAGTGAAGTATTTTATAGAATTATATAAGTGAAGTATATAAGTGAAGTATACATAGTATATAAGTGAAGTATTTTATAGAATTATTATATAGAATTATACATAAGCTGAATTATTATATAGAATTATATATAACTTATTATATAGAATTATTAAGTTGTATATATAAACATAAGTATACGACAAACATTTACGGAAATAAATAGATTAAATTTTTAGGACAATTAAACTTAGTTTGATGTGAAGGTGACGTATGAAATTTTCATCGATATTGTTTGTAGCCATATAATGAAAGCATGGACGTCGTAAATATTATTTTAAAATATTAATCGCCAACGTATCGTTTTATGTTTTTTTTGTTATCCAATCTGTTAGGGTCATAAATGTGTAATAATTTTTGTATATATATAATTTTATTTTAAATAGATGGCGGATAAAGGTAAGAGTAAGGTTGAGGGTGACCGGGTTACTGGTAGGGTGGTGACGGCTTCTAAGCGTAGGCAGAGGGGTCAATCTGCCATGGGACCGTCGGAGGCGTCGGTTGGGGAACCAGTCGTTCCTCTAGTAGAGAGCAGGAGTTCATCGGACGTACGCTCGAAGTCTAGTAGTGCTCGGATCCGATTTGTCCATCGTGAGGCACCGTCTTCACAGGCGACGACCGTGTCGGGGGGCGTTCCCGAAGAATCTCGGTCCATCCAGTCTCACGACCTTAACTTGTACTTCGACGACCACGCCCGAGAGTACGACATTCTGGAAGACACTCCCGTTGAGGACGACCAGCCCGAAGAGGAGCGTCCAGTTCAGAAGGGCGTTATGTATAAGAGGGGGCCACATGGTCGGTTTGCGGGAACCGTCGGTTCATCCAGCTCGACTGCTAACCGTAGATCGGAGAAGGACATGACTTGGCGCCTTGTGGGACCTAGCCCCGGTGGGCCTATTGATCCATCGGTCATTCCGAGCTTCAGGGGTCACATTGCACGCCGCTTGTGGTCTCAGCCAGAGGTGCCATCGGTCATGATTAAGAAGTATGATCGTCCTCGGCATTTGAGAGCGTTGGCTGAATTTGATAATCACACGGAGACAATCGCCGCCCTTCAGGAGAGTGGGTTGATGCAGCTACGGTCCTGTGTTCTCGATCATTTGGACGTTCCGCTTATTACAGCGTTTGTGGAGAGGTGACAGCCTGACACGAACACATTTCACATGCCGTTTGGAGAGATGATGATTATGTTGCATGATGTCGCTCGGATATTGGGGTTGTCTATCGAGGGTCAGGCGTGTGTGGTCCGTAATGATGTAGGTGCTCTTGTTGATTCGTGGGCCGCTGTGATGAACTACTTCGGGCGGACTGACCAGCAGATGAAGAGTTGTATGCCTGGATCGACTGCACCTATTTACAGGAATGGTGCTGTACTTTCGACGGCTGTGCACTCATTGATGCGGACTGGGACCATTGCTCAGAAGGTGCAGCGGTATTTTATATCGTTGCTGGGGGACTTTTTGTTTGTCGATAAGTCCAGTGATCGTATTCGTCCAGCCGTCTTTCCGTTAACGAACGAGATTCCGGCCATTCGTGGTTATGCATGGGGAGCGGGTACGTTAGGCTGCTTATATAGGTAGTTGGGGATGTCCTCGAGGGCGGACTGCTCCGGTATTGCTGGTTGTTTGACACTGCTACAGGTCTGGATTTGGGAGTACTTTCCAGATTTTCGACCGGGCAGTCCACGAGATGTTTCACCGACGGCTCCACACGCGATGGCCTGGACTGGTATTGGTCATCCTCTGCAGCACGACAGCAAAGTTAAGGACTATCGTGCGATTCTGGATCATATGACAGCAGATCGTGTGATGTGGGAGCCATTTGGTCATCGACCGCAGCAGTTTCATGCGACCACCACCTTCATGGGGACGTTGCGCTTTATGGACATAGTTGAGCCGTACCAGGCTGATCGGGTGCTTCGACAGTTAGGCTGCGTGCAGATCATTCCTTCTGCTATGCCTGCACTTGATGAGGAGTATCGGCCAGCGCACGGAGGAAGGGGGTACAAGGTTAGGTACGGTGGCCGGTATGAGGATCAGCCTTGGACTAATATTCGGGCACATCGCATAATTCCTAGAGCAATTTCCAGTGAATCTGAATACCCGGGGGAGATGGCTCCGGATTACATGGAATGGTACGAGAGAGTATCTCATCCGCGGATCATACCTCCAGACGAAAACGAGGAGGAGGAGCAGGTGATGATGACCGGGGGATCACAAGCGGTAAGAATTAGTAAAGTATTTACTCATTCATTTACGTATGTTTAATTGTATATATGATGTTGTTCAACTTTTTTATATGGTTCTTGTGTACTGTGTTTCAGGCGGCGATCTTGTTGATGCGACGATTCGCAGAACTCCATCACTTCGCTGACGATCCGGAGGCCCGACTAGCATTCGTGGACCAGTTGTACCAGTCATACAGACCGTTGCTTCCGCCTCCCCCCCACCACGTACTTCGAGACGCGAGGGGAAGCGCGGCCGTCGTTGATTTTATTGTCACCGTGGATTATTTAGTATTTTGCTGCATCATGGATTATTTAGTATTTTGTTTGTAACTTTTATGTTGGACTAGTAGCGGTATTTTCGGTTTCGTATTTCGTTCTAACTTTATGTTGGTTTTTTTTAGCAAGAAACTTTGAACTTGAATTTTCTTTAGTATTTTGTTTGTTTTTTTAATGTTGGATTCGTAATCAGCTGCATCATACTTTTTGGTATTTCATAAAATATCATACAAACGTAGATTGCCATAACAACTAGCAGTACGAAAGTTTACACATAAGAACAAGTAGCAAGCAAACTTTAATACAGTACCGTGCTTAGCTAAATTAGAAACGGGTTGTCTTTGGCTCCAGGGTAACCCATGGTCGGGGGAGTTGGGAAATAATCCGCCCACATGGCCTTCCACAATTTGTGACGCTCACGGAACAGACTACGATAATGTGCTGTCGATCGATCACGATTACCTTTCCAAAGAGGATGTTTTCTCGGCATTGGACAGTCTTCTGTCATGCGTAGCCTCAACCAATGTGCACCTGTGTTCATTATCCACAACACTCCAAAAGGTGCATGGTTACCCGGCATGACCCTCAAAGGATAGTATGTAGCGCACTCCATTGTCGATGACAAGCGACAAATGACCCAATTGTGGTGTGTTGCGAAACCAAACAGGTCAACGTCGTGGAGCCAGTGCGTTGACGGTACCGGATCAGGGCTCATTGTGCCTATACGCCACATTGCCGCCTCTACACCTCCATCCAATGACACCGCGTATATGTTCAAGTATAAAGGATCCTTGATCTGACCGAACAATACCATCCTCTGTTTTATGAAACTTGACTCATCACCCGTAACAGCATGTGAGAAAACACGAAATCCGCAGTGTCCGTCCTCAATAACATTATACCAGGCAGTCAAAGAAGGGTACATGAAACCGACTAGGGACTGAAAGAACGGAAACGTGCCTGTAATAGTGTAGTTCATCTCCAGGGGACCGTTTGGGGCAGAGGCCCACGATCCATCACTGGACTCAGTGTTAGCTTGCACGGACGGACCTGTTGTGTTTGTCGACTGCAACCTCAACGGAGTGGAAGACTTATCAGTCCTAGCAGTCTTCTTTCTGGCATGCTCTACTCCGCTCAGTAACCTACCCGTACCGGATGACTTTCTCGGCTTAGGATTTGGTGAAGGGTCGACTAACCCTGACTCCTCAGGATGTAACGCAGAATTCAAAACGTCGATGTAATGATCCCACATGCATGGATCGCTTTTCCGAATCTCGTCAATAAGCCCGTCTAAGGTGAAAACATCACTGGCTGGCAAAGCTTCATCCCCAATATACACAAGAGTTCTCCAATACACGTGAACATCATCCAACTTCACACGACGTCCCCGAGCCAATAATCTGTGCATCGTACACGCACACGGCAACCCACAAGTTGTCCTAAGAACACAAACACAATCGTCGTACACACGGTCACCCAACTTGTACATTCGAACCAATTCTGCCTCGAGCATCTTCAACGCCTTACGACTAACACGAAGATTCAATTTTTCGAGAACCGGTGGCAGGTGTACGACTCTTTTAGAGCGTGACTTCTCCAACTTCACTCGTATCGCTAAATGTTGACGACTGATCTATTTGTCTATTCTTTCAAACAAGTGATCCAATGTGGCGGTTGATGTACCAAGAGCTTTCTTAAGTGCTGCATGTGCGGACTCGACAATGGAGGTTGTCGTGTTCCCAAAATGGAGAACTTGATTGGTGTATGCATGAAGAAAGTTTCGATCATATTTCTTCAACCAAGTATCAGTTATGTAAACCGGGATTCTAGTTAGCTCGTACCTTTGTCTGAAGTCATCCCAAGCTGCGACCACATCTGGGACGGTATTGGCATACAGTACTCGTCCCCAACCATATTTCATGAAGTTCTCGACAGCAGATTTGCGCTTCCACACTTTATGGGCACGGATTTCAATACAGTTTGTAATATGCCAAGTACATAGCAAATTCTGGGTATATGGAGTTGGAAATACAAGAGGAATGGCCTCCACCGACCCCATCTCTCGATCGGTCACAATGACATTCGGCACCTTATCACCAGTGAGCATCCGTAACTTACGCAACACCCATATATACGAAGGCTTGTCTTCATATCGGAGGAGGGCATAGGCGATGACGAAAGATTTTCGAACAGGTGTAATCCCAACCATCTCCACTAATTTCATATCGTACGTGTTTGTTTTGTACGTTGCATCCATGAGCACGACTTGATGGTAAGTCCGGTACATTTTAACAGACTCGGGATGCGCCATGAATATACGCTCCACCTCCAACGTAATCTCATTCTCAAAGAAAAAGTGGACGTACTGCTCCCTACGCGCCAGAACAAGCATCTGCTCAACTGCGTTCCTCCCTTCTCTTGACGTAGCCCTCAATTTAGCCCCAATATTGTATATCGTGTTTATCGAAGGTCGAGGTTTACCTGGGTTCATGTTATGAAGGCCCTCCAGAACTTTTGCCGGTTAAACATACGCCTTCAGAGACGTAATAACGAAAGTCTTCTCAACGTCATTCAGAGCTGCTCGACGACAATGACCGTCATCGTACTCAAGTAACTTGTGATTATGTACGCCAGTTGGACCCACGGTAAGAATCCATCTTTCCCGATCAAGGGTTTGACAGGCTTTCACCCAAAATCTGCACCCAATCTTCTTAGATTCCTTTGTACCTGTCTTCGGATTACCGTATCGATCACATTTGAAGTAATTAGCGCCAAGATCTGAAAGCTCATCTCTTCGACTTTTACGCTGGTTGCTGGCTTTGACCAGGTTAATTCCGATGGCTGACGCTATTTCGTTAGCGTAATTAAAAGCTTCGTTCGAGCTACCGAAGGGGGGCGCAAATATGAAGCAACAACAGTAGTCAATGCCGTCCCCACCAAAATCCTCCGGGTACACCTAGACAAAAAATATTTTAGTAACTACAAAAATTCCTAAATGTATAATCACTACAAAAATTCCTAAATGTATACGTAAATTTATAATCCTAAATTTTAGTAATCACTAAATTTTATACCAAAATGTATAATCCTAAATTTTAGTAATCACTACAAAAATTCCTAAATCAAAAACATAAACGACCCCTTTACACCGTAACTTATAATTAAACTTAAAATAAAAAAATGTGACAAAAACATTTCCACAACATTGAAACGTTAAAACATAAATAAATAAATAAACCAAAAAATAGGACAAAACGTGGAAAAGACAAGTTTCACGGATCGGTAAAACGTGGGAGATTCACGTTTTACGGATCAGTAAAACGTGAATGTGTCACGTTTCAATAGATCCGCGAAACGTGAGAGTACCACGTTTTACCGGTCGGCAAAACGTGAAGCTGTCACGTTTTGTTGATCGGTAAAACGTGATACTCTCACATTTTGCACTTTATTACGTATAGTTCGTCTTTTTCTACGTCAAATTAAAAAATTGTATTACTACTAGCAAATACACGTACAAAAGTTACAATTCTACTAGATCGAACCTCATGCGATAGTTATAATTCTACTTAAAAATAACTCTAAAATGCAAGTTAAAGAAAATAAGTAAATATTAAACAATATTTTTGTTGAAATAGCGAGAAAACTAACCCCGAAATGCAAATACGGTTGCCCGGTCCCCATTAGTTTTAGATCGAAAAATACGTAAACACTTAGGCTCCACCCATTATGTTATTTTTTAAAGTTTGTAGAGAGACTATTAAAGAATAGAGTAATGAAGAAGTGTGGGGTGGTGGAGGCACCATAACTCATAAAATAGGACAAAAGAGAGGACGGTTTTAGAAAAAACAAAAACCGTCACATTATCGAGTAATTAGTAATGTTAGTATAATTAGTAAAATAATTCAAAATGTAATTAGTAATGTTAATGAGGTAAGTTAAAGGAAGGGCAAATGCGTCAATTCACGTTATAAAGCGCCGACGATCCAGCTGAAACGCCGACGACAAGGAATAGCTCTCAAAATATAGAAAGAACATAGGGACTCGAAGGGAGTAGAATTTGTATACACCGATATTTTAGACTCAATAAGTAGATTATACAAGCAGTTGTACATAGCTCTACAATTTTGAGCTTTAGCTCTAGGTTTTATGATTTTGAAGTAAACTCTAAGAGTTTTAGTTTAAAATTGTCGAATTAAATCACATAAATTTTTAAACTCTAAACTTACCACGTAACTCAACTCAACTCAAAAACATGAGTAAATAAATATACTCGGTATATAAAAGGTCTCTGGATCTAGTTGAGTGATTGTAAACATGCTTATTTTCCTTGTATGAGTAAAAACGTTGGCCCCTTTTGTTGGCGAATTTTGATGCCCTTTCTGTGTTTCTTATTCAAACCCCACCTTCTCTCTCCTCGTTCTTTCTTTCTTACTCTTCCACCGCACTTGTTGTTCTACTTGCTCACACTCTGAAAAACACACACACACTTCTCCAAAATCCCTCTCCGTCTCACCACCGTCATACTCATTACCCAACTAAACCAAACCAAACCAAACCCTACCTTGGGTTTTACTCACATTGCGCTCTCTTTTCTACTTCACATGCCTCCGTATCTCTCTTTCCATTCATCACATTTCACTGAAATTTTCTAATCAATGGCGGCAAGTTCCGCTGGTGCTTTTACGACGCCGTTTCACAGGAAAGAGCTTCCTAACTTCCACGATGGCGTCTCCTTCCTCAACCTCCACCATTGTCCAACTCTCGAGCTCAAGGACAAGAAGAGTCTTCGGAGTGTTCGTAGCCAAGCTTTGCCTTCTCCGCCTTTCACCTCTCCTCCGTAAGCTTTAATTTCAACTGAATTCTGCTTTCTTAGGGGAGATTGAGTGGTACTGAATACAGTAACATCAACTGTAACTGTTAGTCTCTAAATTATAATGCTGCCTGCTGTAAAACCGCTTTGCACCAAGTATTTGTGTTATTTTGAGCCCGTCCACATAGCAGTAAAAAAATAAATTAAAAATCGAATCTAAGGTGTGAGAGGTCTCTCGTCAACACACTACTGAGACTCTGAGAGAGCCTCTGTTTAAATTTTTTTTTGTGTCATAGTTATATGGAGTAGTATTTAAATGAGCTTATCTAGGGTGAATTGAGCTTCCGGAAATGGCCGTCTTTTTTCCTTTAGAAACACGAACTTAGTTGCAGATGAGACTTGGAACCCTCGACCTCTTGATTAAGGTAATGAAGCTGTTACCACGAGAGCTAAACCTTCTTCTGTTTGGCTGATTGTAATCTTTATTATGTGGCTCAAGTGAGTGTTCGATTGCGACGTAGGTGTTCAGGTTTTAGTGAACGATATGCGGAATAGTATTGTAAATGTGGCTGATTAGATATTTAGATGTTGTAATTTGTAAAAACATTTTTGCTTCCCCATCATCCCTCTTTTCACCTCTCCTCGTTGCAGTGTGTCGTGTTTGTTTGAGTTCAGGGTCACTCCGGTTTGGTACTCGTGTGGTCATTACTGAAAACAAGCAACATACTAGACGTTTTACATTAGTTTAGTTGAGTCATCGTCATTTGTCGAAGATTGGATTTGGGTAATTAATAAGCTTAGACTAGCGATAAGTAAAATTGTGCATTTTTGTTGATGTAGAACATGGTTACCGAATTCATTATGAATATGTACTTAACAATTTGTGATTCACTCTTATACAATGTGTTAAGCAAACAACATGATAGTATCCACTTTTAACGATTCATGATTCACGATTCACAGGAAACCCGAGAGAATCCGGTATCCACTAACCCTAGACGAAATGTTGAGAGTATGGTGCACATATTGAGGAGAGAGAATTCATCCTATTTCTAGGGATCAACTAATGTAAATTGAGTTAAGTTGATACAAATGAAGTCAAGTCAAGGTGATCCGAACACAATTAGAAATTGAAACCTCCTTAATACGAAACTCCTGGTAACCTTATTGGTGCAGTATATGTTAGAGATTGTAAGTAGTATTGAGTCAAGAATTGAACTAAGCTGAGGTAAAATGAACTTAAATTGTGCTCAAATGAAGTGAACATACTTAAACTAACGGCTGCTGCTGTAACATACTTACATATGAAATGAATAAAGACGTTTGTATAGATAAATTCTTGGAGTTTTTAAAGGTCTTTCTATTTTCTAGGGTGTAAGATTTCATCCATCAGACCACTTGAACAACACCTCATGACCTTATATATCCACCCTTATTTGTTGGACCGATAGTCGATTTGGAAAAGAGTGGTTAAGGACTCAAGGTGACTTCAATTTCTGACCGCTGCCTACTTCCTTGGCTTCTAAGTAGGTCCTTGGACTCAACATGATGGCTTTTTGTAGTTCATTAAATCCCAAGGTTCAAAAGGGCTAACTCTTATCCATGCTGCAACATGCTCCATGATGATGATATTTTTTTTTTTATAGTTTTACTAATTTAGAGCACTGGAATTATGATTTTGTTAGAAGCTTTGCTGTCACATTTTAGCAATATACTTCTGCTTTTCCCTGGAGTCTCTCTTATCGGTAACAGATTTCTTGAATTTTCATATGACATAGTCACTGATTTTTATAGAAGTTAAATAGGGATAGAATAAGTGCTACACCTCAGAGCTTCCCTTAGTGGTTGAGTCACCTAATGAACTCTTTGTATTGCAGAGTCCGCTTTCAGTCTAAACCCAGATGTACACAGCGTAATTTTGATCAGCAGTCACGTGATACACCACCCAAGAGAGGTATTCGATTATTCGAAGACACACTCCTTTTCTTTCATTAGTTATTCATATGGTCATGTATCTAGCTGATGTGAACATTAGAAAGTGGGCAAGTAATTGGCAAACTGAATAGTAGTGCTTGATAAAGGAAGTCTGTGTTCTAATATACTGTGTTGTTTATCCTTCCTCTTAGACACTGGTATAGCAAACGAGAAAGATTGGGGCATCAACTTGTTAAATGGAGACATAAACGAAGCAGGCATCAATGAAGATGGCAGTACATGGTATCGTGAAAGCGGTGATGAGCTTGGAGAAAATGGGTACAGATGTCGATGGACAAGGATGGGTGGTCAGTCTCAGGATGGCTCCACAGAATGGAAAGAAACGGTATTGATTTCATCTCATCATGTGTAAAAAGCAAAATTTGTGTTTGAATTATAGATCACACTAGTATATGAGAATTTAATGTTACTATCTTTGTAGTCGAAAATTTGTAAATGTGTGTTGATCTTATTGACAGTGGTGGGAAAAAAGTGACTGGACTGGATACAAAGAGCTAGGTACATTTTTTTCCCTTCTAAAAATTGGTATAACTGTGTATACATTTTTTTTCCTCTTAAAATTGATATAGCTCTGTATACTTTCTCTCTTGTTGTAAATTTGTTAGTCATACAATTACCTCGCTAAAAAAGAGTAATATGAGATACTGTTGAAACTTTTATTAATTTAACATTCACTTAATGTGAACCAGGAACCAAGTTATGGTTTAGCAGCATGCCTTTTAAGATATCTAGAGATACTTGGCCTTTGCCTTTATCAGTTGACGTACCTTCTCCTGTATTATATGCAAATATGCAATCTGTATAATAAGGGAGGTAATTATTCATCTTGCTCTAATTAGTTGAAATAGAAAATCTTTTTTTTTTTGGATAGGACCACCGTACACCTAGATAGAATTACAACATATTGAGTCCGTCTCGAAAAGAATGCACACATAATCAGATGTACTTTTTGGTTCCCCGTTAAAATCTATTGTTTTCTTGTTTAGTACGCCCATGTATCTTAATGCTCTTCCTCTTTCTCTAATATATGCGAGGAGTATTTTATTGAAAGAGGAAAAACATTAAGATGCGGAGGGAGTAAGATATTTGAGTAGCATTCCGAATTATACTCAACTCAAAAGGCCAAAGTTGAAAGGGTCATATGGGGGGGGGGGGGGGATATATCTTAGTGATAAACGATCATTGTTGGCAGTTAACTTCATTGTTGTCGTCATCGTCTATATAATCAGCAAATCTTATGTGTTGTTGGCAAAGGCTATTAAGATAAATACCATCAAACTCTTGGATGTTATTGACTAGAACTGAATATTTCAGCAGCCGCCTTGACAGAACTAGAAAAACCCGAGCGGAACCTCTGCTCATGGTCATGAAACATATTTTTTTATTGTAGTGGTCTCATTATTGTGCAAGTTTAGTTACTAGTTGGTAGCTTAGCATTGTGAATGGTTTGCCTTTTTCTTACTGCTAATGTATTTTTATTCTTTTGCTTCAACTTCCTTTTTGGTTCTTTCTCTATTGGCCTTCATGCTATGTATATAAGCTATAGTTACTGTTGAACTCAAACCCCCTAGCTTTCTTGTGTGTGCATCTCCAAAGAGTTTAATCATAATGAGTATGTGAATTGGCGTGTGCGATGTGCGTATTAGTTTCTAATACTCCTATGTATATAGGATATCTATTTTTTATATTTGCGGATGTGTGATTTTGATTTGTGCGGTTGTGCCTCAGTGTTCGCTCTTTTTTTTTCTCTGTATAAATATGGACGTAAATTTTAGGTGTGGAAAAATCTGGTGGAAATGCAGAGGGAGATTCATGGTGGGAAACATGGCAAGAAATGCTTTATCAAGATGAATGGAGGTAGGGGGTTTTCATCCTAACATTTAAATAATACGAAATCAACTTCTTAAGCCATCTTTACATCCTGACTGAATTTCAGTGTCATGGACAACAATATGTTTTGTAATTTTGCAACAAGATCCTGTTTTTCGTGAATTTGCAGTAATATAGCAAGAATAGAGAGAAGTGCACAGAAACAAGCAAAATCAGGCACTGAAAATGCAGGATGGCATGAAAAATGGTACGGTAAGATGTAGTATCTCTGTGATGCCAATAGTTACAAGGTACAAGGTTCCTGGAATTAAGCTTAGTGTATTGTTTTTAGGTGGGAGAAATACGATGCCAAAGGCTGGACAGAGAAAGGAGCACACAAGTATGGCCGGTTGAATGAACAATCATGGTGGGAGAAGTGGGGAGAGCAATATGATGGAAGAGGATCTGTCTTAAAATGGTACATCCTGTCTTTTGCATGGCTGTGTTTTGTTTTCATTATCTTCATGATAAGAAACTTCTGAAGGTCATACAAGGGTTTGCTGTGGGCAGGGGCCTAGAGGCTGCATAATTATATTATTTTGATGTTGTCAAGAACCATTCTGGTAAGCTTTCGTCGTTGAACAGTGTGATCAAGGGCTTGACTAATTGAGATGCAATGTTGCTGTTGACTGTATGTGTGCACCAGTCCTTCGGGCATCGATTTTTGTTAACATTCATGCTGCCCACTTTTTTCCCTGTTTTCCCTGGCATAATGTCTCTCATCGCAAGCTAGTTTTTTCTAGGAAAAAAGTGTTTCTGTTTACGATGCAAATGTTTTTTTTTTTAAATTATTGTTACTCCATGAATCAGTAACTCTGAAGAGTTAGATCCCTCTTAAGCCTAGATCACGTGTATGTTGTGTCTATATAAAAACATTTTGTGTTTTATCTGCTGCTTGAACCTTTGAGTTATGAATTGCATTGACATTAACTTATTCCTGCTCTCAGGACAGACAAGTGGGCAGAGACAGAACTTGGAACTAAATGGGGAGATAAATGGGAGGAGAAGTTTTTTGCGGGAATTGGCTCACGTCAAGGAGAAACTTGGCATGCATCTTCTGGTGGTGAACGTAAGACATTACTCTCTCTTTGACTTTCAGTCAGCCATTGAGGATTCTAGTTCTGTGTAATTCATCAGTAGTCTAACGGTATGCATATGTTCATTTCACAAACTCAAAAGCAAGTCAGATGTTCTTGCCTACACATCTCTTCATTTGGGGTAATCCATGATTTTCATAAATAGAATACTGAATGGAAAATAGCCATCGTATGGCAAATGCTGGTTTTAGTTGATAGCTGCAATTTTGGGTGGCGTCGGTCTTCTAGGGTATGGAGAAGCATGAAAATATTAACCATTGTGTATAGGGTTGGGTGTAGATATATACTGGACTTCAAATCTCTCTTTGTTTTTTTGGGTTTCTCACTTGTACCCTCTAAATTATTTAGTTTTGTAAGTTTTGCCTCTTTTGTTCAAAAAGACGTTGATTGATCATATAATCTTAAGATACAAGTTCAAAACGCCTTTTTTTTTGTTTTTCAATCCAAGGATCTTGGAAACACGGTAACTTTAAAAGGAAAGTTTACCGTTTCTAAACTCGTTGCTGTGAGTTATGCTCAACGAAACTTTATTTTTCCGCTATGAGTTCAAACACAGTGATTTTATCTTTCAGAATCTTGTAAACACGGTGAATTTGCTAAAAAAAACACTGCGTTTGAACTCATAGCCGAGAGTTATGGTCGACAAGAGTCTGTTTTGCGAAAAATAGTTTGGGGGCTACAAGTGAGAAAATCCCTTTTTTCAACAAATGTACTCTAGAGTCTTGGTTTCATATGCTTCACAGATCATGGTTGTCTACGTTGTGTTGGAACTAATATCTTTGTATTTCAGAATGTAATCCTTTTCAATACCTTTTTTTTGTTGTTTTTGGAGGGAAACTAAGATATCTCTGCTGTTGAATGTGCAGGCTGGTCTCGGACATGGGGGGAAGAACATTTTGGAAATGGGTATGTCGCTTTAGTGTCTACTTTTTCTAAATGTTTCGTCGACCATTACAAGTTAGGAGTACATTATTTAGATTTCTTTTGGGGCAAATTATCCTGAGATTTTTGACGTCCTGTTTGAGTATTGATCCGGGTGTTGACTACAAAAGCTGGAACAACCTTTGTCTTTTACCTAGAGGCTAAAACATTTTTGGTAGAATTCGTGATGACTGACATATTGCCTATATTGTACTCCTTTTTTGAATTATAGCAAGGTCCACAAGTATGGGAAGAGCACAACTGGAGAAAATTGGGATTTAGTAGTGGATGAGGAAACATATTACGAGTAAGCACAAAACTGTTTCGAGCACTATATATGTTCTATTTTTTTTTTATTGTTGTTCTCTCTTATAATAAGAACTAAACTCGCTGACGTTACTGTTTGTGAAGGGCTGAACCGCATTACGGGTGGGCGGATGTGGTGGGTGACTCAACCCAGCTACTCTCAATCGAACCACAGGATCGGCCACCAGGGGTTTATCCCAACCCCCCACCACCACCTCCTCCTCCTCTAGATGATATCTCAGATTTGCCATCTTCCTCTCAACAATAATGAATATATCAACTAGGTCCGTCACTCTAGGTTTGATTCTAGATAGTGGAATAGAGATAAAATCGCGTTCTTGGGTTGAAAGCAATTTTTGTGAGCGAATTTCCTTGCCATTTCATGGAACTCGTGATCTAGATCCAGCATTCATCAACTACTCCTAGTATAATTCATCAACTATGTGGTGTCCTTTGTACCAAAAGTAAAAGTTCTTCCAAATTTTAGTTGCATTGGATTTCGAATCAACTAATTGTGAGGCAGGGGGTTCGGACTTTTAATGTTACTGTCCTGCAGTTACTCCTGATATTGATCGATAAAAAGATATGAGCTATGAACATGCACTCGGGTCTCAGCCCTCGACAGAGCAAATCTTAAGTGCTACTCCCTCCATCCCACTATGATTTACCTACTTATTATTTTAATCCCTCACATTTGAATTAGTGGGTTGGAGGGAGTACTCCGTATTTGATTTCTCTCAGGCCGCTATTGGCACTACTAGGTTGTTTTTGGACGACTAACAAAAGGCTAATTGGTTTGCACTTTGTTGCATGCTCATAATTGATCCACTTATCATAATCAAATGCCGAAATGAGAAATAGCCAAGTAGTACATGCATATATCTGAGATTTTGAGTCAAAAGGTAGTACATATTTCGAAACAGCCTAAATGATTTAAAGGTGAAGCCAAAAAGAGCATTTAGCAATCTAAAACTACCTATTCATTTAAAAGGAAACAACAGAAGGAGCTTTTCTTGGAAGTCTATGGGGGGGGAGGGAATCTACTACCATTAGTAACACCAAAATTTAATTCGACTTTCCACAGCTTGCCTCATTGAGCGGCCGCTACACGTTAGGAGTTACACTTTGTACAGATTCTCAAGCGCGATGTCAACCACTATCAGTGGACCCTATCCATCTCTCAATTAATCAATCTCACAGGGGCAAGGCCACAAAAAAGCATTGTACCTCAATAAACTGGCAGCTTCATGTAGGAATTAGGATGCAAGGCAATAACGATACTACTTCTCGGAAGCAGTGAGTGAGTGAGTGAGTGTGTGTGTGTGTGTGAGTGATCATTAGCTGCAAGTAGAATCCTTAGTCGGATAACATATCTTCCAATTCAGGCTCATCGGATGTAATCCCATCGTAATCCATAGTGGTTTCATTCAGAGTTCGTTTCTCTTGGGGAGTAACATCATCGTCAAAATCTGGATCGGTAACTTCTATATCATCGTCAAAATCACGGTCATCGGTTTCTTCTCCTTTCCGTGAGTCCTTGCCCATCTCAATTTTCCGAAGGCTGCTATCTCTCTTTGCCTTGGCATTAGTATCTTCACATATGCATGTAGAGGGATTCTCGTGAAACTCGCCTCGACCTGCTCTTACTTCATTCGGTAATCCCATGAATCCTCTTTGATAAGAACGGACCTTGGAAGCAAATTCTTCCCAAGTCATGTTCCCTCTGTTCACAAAGAGCTTGGATAATTTCTTAGCATTTGGCCGAAAAGTAGGCTTATGTCCGAAATATCTCCTGGAAGTACAAGACACAGAAGTTAACATTCAGACAAACAAAACCACCCCAGTGTATTGAGGAATTCCACAACAGACGGGGAGGGGAGGGGAGGTCGTATGTACATAGTTGAAAATTGGTCATGGAATGACCCTTCATGAAAATTGCATCAACGTTTCCTGAATCAATTTTTTTGTGACAAAAACTTGTCTTTTTATAGCTTAAGAATAATAAGTCGTCAGCTTCTATAACTAAGGAGTACTTCATAAACTTGCATCGAATGCCTGCCAAATTCTCAATAAAAAAATTATTTTTGACATTCAGTTGTGCAGATGTATGTGGCTCCCCCCTACCCTGCATCTATGGCACTACCAAGGTAATAACAATGTCTTCGGATGACCCAAAATTGCATCAGGCAGCATACTTTCCAATAAAAAGAAGCACATCCAGTTTAGCAAATGGGTCATTTTGATCACAATCTATCTATAAGCAAAAATTAACGAGTCTTTGGCTCCTTTAAACTAAGATAACGGATTGAATGAGTACCTTCGCCCTGCCAAGATTTTTGCCATATTCCCATTATTGTTGGTAACAAAGACATCACTCTCATCACAGACGATAAAGTCAAGTGCTGCCATGCGAGAGGAGAACTTGGAAAATGATTCCAGCTCATCTTTGCTGGCTAGAGTATCTTTGGAGTGATAATTAGGGAAGAGTGATTTCAGCGGCGCTAGTGTTTCCTCCCCTCCATATACTACGCCCGAGGCAACATAAATGTGAACATCATTGCCATAACCCAAAGCCCTCAACATCAATCCCACTTCTTCCGGTGTGAGTGGGCATCTTCCTTGTCTCCTTGCCTTTTCTGGGTTACTTCCCTGCATTGTAATCATCATCAATCAGTTGCCTTGAGGAAATGAAGCATACTGAGAGAGTATTGACACATCAGGAAACCAACGTGAGAGTATAGAGACCTGATGACACCAATGTGAAATTAACCCTAATCTTAAGTCAACAAACTGATATTGTTTCTAAAAACAACACTTGTAACTTTGTAAGCATTACTCCTTTCCATGGTTATAAGATTCGCTATGGATACACTCTCACCAATTCACGAATTGCTCTTATGGAACATGTGTTAACATGTACTTTTTTGTAAGCAACATGATACAATTCGCTCTTGACGATTCCCAAGGTGCCCGAGGGAATCCGGTAACCCTGCAAGCTCGTTCACATCTTCCCACCCCCCCCCCCCCCCCCCCCCAACGTACTCCTTAATCTGTAAACTAAAATAGAATTGTGCATAATTTCATTAAAATATATTTAACCAAGAAAAAAATATGAGAAAAATCATGCATGAAGCGCTGCCCAGGAGACCATGTATAAAGTAAATAGAAGGAACAATAAGATGTGGAGGGAGTATGACAGAATCATCAGTATACGTTAAAACCCTGGATGTCTTACATGCAATGTTTTCCATCTTCGTCTTATACCACCCAATTCTTTCTTTTCCTTGTCCCCTCCACCATAGTAACATCCTGAGAATGCTAGCATATCAGGTTCAAATCTGCAGTAGAAAGCCATAGTAGAACAGTAAGCCGTAGCAATTGATGCTACAATTTAGGGAACCAACATAAGAAGCTATCTTAACTCTCAAAATAAGGTATAAACAGCTGAGTATGGTACAAAACAATCAACCATACATTGAAAGAAAAGATTAACACTCCATTCTAAATCCATTAAGTAATCATGCAATTCTAGTTACTGTGTTCGGCAATTCAGTTATCAACTCCCTGTCTGTCAACGGTCTAAAAAAATGGTCAAACATGATCAACGGAGGATGGTTTTGCCAGTATCTAATTTAATGCTGGACCAATTAGGTGATTAAATTGAGACTTAGATCGTGGAGGATTCACAAATCTTTGAAGCACAAATTCTCACAGTCCAGTCACGCATAACATGTAGGTTGAGATACTGAACTTCAAATACTGCTTGTTAATGGTAATCCACTTAAACCATAAGATATGCCACCAGTTAATGGCTAAAAGAATTTCAGGATTTTTTATGCAAACGGCTTTTTAAAGATTCTCTCAGAAACAACTTCCAGAAATTACACTATATATGTCATACATGTAGCCAGCCATTATATTATGGAAATACAGTTGAGGAGGCCATGTCATAGGCATATAAATAGTTGAGGAAGCCATGTGGTATGTATACTGTATACATAGTTGAGAAAGCCTTTTGTTTCCTTGGCATACAACTAAATTAGATAAAAACAAGAAAGGCCATAGTTCCTCATCTTACTAAAGTCAAATACTTTCATAGTGCATAAGGTAGACTAAAATTCTCCATAAAATACCCCTATGACGATCGACCAATAACATCATTTTGTGACGAATAGTTTTTTTCCCAAAAAACCCATAATGAACATTTCCGGGCCTTGCTCTTGATGGGCCAATATTAGTAATCCAACAATCACCTAATATTGCCTCAGATTAAAAGATAGCATAAGGAGCATGGGTCCAAGCTATCGAATTCATTTAATTGATGCACTCAATGTTTCCATTCTTCAGAGAGAGTGAATGAATCCCCTCTGTTTCCCTTATAACACGACTTTTTAATCGAATAGGGGAAATTGTCTCCCTCCTTAAACCCCCCTTGAAATGGGACACATTCAATTAACAAAAGCAGCGATAAAATTCAAGACAAAAAGACATTAAGGCCTACACCTACCTCAAGTGGAGGGCGATAAAATGCTTGCTCATGGCTCTCACCCTTTGCACCAATACTTGCCCCATTCCTAGTATGGGACTCGTGAACTTCACGGCATGATAGTTAACCCTACATCTTAGCTTTTGAAGATCTGTCTCCAGACGATTGGCAAGCCTATAGTCAAACTTGGTAAGCCGAACCGCCTATCTCGTTCAACAAATAGAAAAGAGTTAGACATAAAGATATTATGATACTATAAAGCCACACATCCACAAACAAGCACGGCTCTCGAACTCACCACATCAGTAAAACATAACATGAGCAATTAAGCATAGATTGTTAAGTGCTGCAAGTTTGACAACAAATCTTTTGAAGTGTTCCTTGAAGAAAGTACACTATAACCATTTAGGGCAAGATTGGAGTCAAAGCACAATATGCTTATATAGCATAAAAGAAAACTTTGTACCAAACACATATCACAAAGATGGGAGATTATAGGGGGGAAAAGAACAAAAAAGAGGTGCATGCGCAGAAAACTTACATGCCTTTTCGTTATAACAGGTAAGACTCGTTTTTCATAGCATCTCTCGTTGCACTTCCTGGGAACACGCATGGTAGTTACTTTTGGTCCTTGAGGGAGTTCCTTCACTATATTTACATCGTCTATTAAGGTGGATATGAACCAGTCAACATCGAAGATGTCCTCAAAATTACTGCAAGAGCATCATACACACAGAAATCTGAAGATTGTTAGGGTTTGCAAAAGCCAAGACAGTAAAAGTTAGCCGAGAGTTCCAAATCTTATTTACCTCGCATCTTTCCAATAAGACCTCTGGTCCAACTTTGGAACAACCAGGGTGGCATTTAATATACGGGCTGCAACAACAGCATCAACTATCTGGAACAAGCTCAAAGTCAGCAGTTTCCACTGGCGATCAAGTTAAAAGTTGAGCACGGCCTTAAAGCAACCGACAATTGTTAAAAGTTGAAAATTCTTGTACATCACAACATGAAACGATACCTTTGGAGTCAAGAACACTACAATAAACTCGTAATGTGGAGTTATCACTTATCAGGCACCCAATATGTGTTCATATTGCGTCCATCTAACTTTTGGTTTATGTTGATAAGAATATTTCTTTCCTAAATGAGATGTTTAATAGGTTGCTCAACAACTATAATTGAGATATACAAAAGATTGCCACATGGAATACCAATTGACTGATCCCATACGAATGACATGAACAATGACCCAAATGACATAAACAACTAAGTTGCTAACATTACCCCAGTTCTTTGCTGATTTAAGCCTCCACTCGTTGCAATCATCAAGTAACGATTTTTACGTGTTATAACATCTGCTTCTGCATTACCAGGAAATAATTGATTTAGGTAAATAATAACTATAGGATCTATGAAAATATATTTGTTAAAATATTTGTTTCACTCATGAGCGCAAGCTAAAATTGGAATTGGAATCAGAATATTTGAGGTTCTTGAATAAAGCTATCTCTAATCCATACCTACACACATGACATCGACTTTGATCTACAGTCAAGTTTCTTAAGTTTGCAGGAGCAACGATACCGAGTAACAACTAGTACAACAGTTCAGGCAAAAGGTACGATGTGCAATAACCAATAACATCACTCAGCAGTCACATTGCCAGATAACCTCACAATCTATCACACAGGCACACAGTACAGAAGTGAAAGTATTGGTATGAACATCAAAATTTCCAGGAATGACATGCAAAGATCAAACATAACTCAAGAGTCATGATATAACATTTTGCAGGTTCTCATCAAACATCATGCATTTTGCAAGCGCAGACGATACATAAGTCGGATTATAATACCAGAGATACATGACACTAGACACTTACGCCATAAATCAAAACAAAAATTAGGAAAGTGAAGAACATCAGCAAAGAGAAGATACATACTAGCAAATTTACGGCTTGAATTACTGCATCCATAAAAAAATTCTGAATCTCTCGACTTCCAGATATCATACTTAGATTTTCCTCCACTTGCCTACACAATCCAATTAGCAGACAAAATCAGATCAAAAAAGTCGAAAACCTCGAAAAACGAAATGTCGTCAATTCGATGGGCCTAACCGGAACTGAAAACGCCGAAGCTCCATTCGAATTCACATCTTCCTGCATAAAACCATCAAAATATACCATAATACTTCAATAAAACATCAAATCGAAACCGATAAAGACGAATTTCTTTGTAATAACTCAATTTCAGAGTTTGAATTCAGAAGAGAGAGATAATTACTAAAGAAGATCGGCGGGCGTGATGGAGGTGATGGCGAGGAAGGGGAGCGAGAAAGGAGAGTACGAAAAACAACAAGAAGAAGACGGCAAAGACAACGGCGGCGGCGGGGAGAAACTGCCGTATAAGGCGGAGGTTTCCGGCATTGTTGCGGTGGTGGCGCCGCCGCAAGGTCGCCATTTTCCAGCGTTGGCGCCAAAAAAGGAAGCGTTTAACGGCGACACCAGGCTTTGATGAACTAAATGCGAAGTGAAAGGAGAGCTAATCTCTTTAGCTCCAGTGGTGTGTGTATATCTATGTCTAGAGCTTGAGCTAGAGTCGGCTATGGCGGAAGAGAGAGAGAAAGAAAGAAAGAGGGGATCTGAGATTTTTATTTTATTTTATTAACACAGAAATGGGGGGAGGGAGGGTTGTGTTGGATTGTTCGATGACGACGAGAAGATTTGGTAAGTGGCAATTTACACCGCTGTGCTACTTGCTCAATGCTCAATGCTCAATGCTCAATGCTCAATCTTGCCCTTTTTGGCTAACATTTCCATTAAACCCTTCACTATGGGCTAATCGCAACTGCACATTGTTTGGGTACTCGAAATTGATTTGAATATCAAAAATTCAATTCCTGTATTTGAATTTTTAGAACTCAAATCTAAATCCAAATTCAAAATGGTGTTTGGGTACCCTTGGATTTGGATTTGGATTTCGGACGGGTGAAGTCGGGTCAAGTTCATCAATTTTTATTTTTTAAAATTTTTCATTAGAAAAATGTAAATGTTCAAATACGGGAAAAAAATGAAGAAAAAAAAATACTACGACAAAATTATGCGAAAAAACAAAGAAATGACAAGTGACTGAATTGAAATAACTACCCATATCCTACAAATTTGATAAAACCAAATTTGAACTAGGTTGGATTTGGTTAAAATTTCAAATCCAAATACCAAGATTTACAAACGCTCAAAATATTTCAAATCTGGAATTCAAATTCAAATTCAAGTTTCCAAACATGCCATAACGGAATTGCTAAAACATACGGGGTACACACATTTTATTAGGTTGTACACATTTTGTCATTTAATTTTTTCTATTTGCCCTTTTCCTCAAATCAAAATCTCTCCCTTCTCTCTTCCCCTGACTAGGGATGGCAACAGGTCCGAGACCCTTTCCAGACCCTGCGGGTCTTACCCTAACGGATCGGGTACGGGTCCTAATATTTTTGGACCCTGCGGGTACGGGTCGGGTATTGATCCTTCAAAATGCAAGGCCGAGCATGGGATTAAGGCTGGGATGGAGTAGGTTCATTGAATCGGGGGTCACCGGCGGGTGTGGTATGATGTAGATGGTGGTCGTCGGCTGTTAGCACGGTGGTGGACTGGCCGGGGTTGGGCTGGTGGTAGGGCTGGGCAAGGGTCATGCGGGGAGGAGAAGATGCTTCCATTTCTTTTTTATGATTATTTGATTTGATTTGATTATAGAGTATCACTTCACCCTATTTTGATTACATTTTTCTCTCAAATGAAGCGATAAAGGTGAGAAATGAAAGGGATAAACATGGAAATTACGTGTACAACGTAGTAATTTTCGTGTATGAAATAATACGTCCCTTTATTAATTATTGTTTTTGGTTTTTGATGAGAGAAAGAGAGGTTTCTTCTTTCTTTGTGCACACAATTTTAATTCTAGTATTCCTTATTTGCCTTGCATTTATTAGATACTCGTCCATTTTCTTTTTTACGAAAATTAAGAAGAGACGGTTTATCGTTTATCGGTAAAGAAAGATCTCTCATGATGATTCTATTATATGCTTTTTCCCTACCTATTTCTCTAACTGACCTAGTGAGAGACAATCTCTTACTAGACCTATATGTGCGGTTTCTATGCATTATTTCGTCTCATTTTGGCACACATTCGCATATCAATTTGTGCTTTAGAGTCCTTTCACGTCACATATGTATGTGCAGGATTTTGATATTGATGACGTTCGAATAGTAGCGTAAAAAATAAACAAGGCAAGCTCAAACGGTCATTTAAGCTTCTAGTCGATCGACACATGTTTCCGGTCAATCGACGACGAATTTGAGTCGAATGATAGTATCAAAGACTTACCGGACATATCCGCCATCAACGTTCAATCGATCGTCAAAGAGTTTTAGTCGATCGACATGAAGCACCATTCGATCAACAAAGAGATCAGACAGGGTCAATCAATCTGAAGTATCAGTCCACATGAAAGAGAGGCTTGGTCGATCGACAATTTCTTGTTTATGTTTGTCCTACATTTCACTCTTCATTACTTGCCTGACGCCCATGCCTATTATACATTATATCATATTTAGTTAACTTGTCATGATTTATATGTCGAATATCATCATTGTCATCACCATCATTATACATAGCTTACAAGCTAAAATTGTATCACATAAATCAAATTAATCCTATCAAACAACTAACTGATAGCCAACGGCAAGTAGGGTCGAATCCACAAAGAGAAGGATGATTATTTAGGACAAAGACACGATATTTCGGATCTTATGTCAACCTTACGAAATCTCGACGGGCTCTCGCAACTTACCAGATTATCCCACCCACTTGTAACTATATCTTTATCAACTCGATCTTAGGTTCGAGCTCTTAAACATTCATCAAATAGTTCAATGTCTCAGACTAGCCTAACAATGATACAAGACAAGCAAGCAAGTAGCATGACAATAACATGTAAATGGTTAACCAAACAAGTAACTAAACTAACATCCCTAATTCAATTAACCTATATATCTTCCAACCCTAAATGAATGGGTTAATTACTCATCATTAACGATGAAGCAATAAGGAGATTAATAAACATAATAAAAGAGTATGAAAAATAAGAGAATAAGAAAAAATATTAACTACTTAGAACTGAAAGATTGAAAATTTGTTCTAAGAATAACTATTACAAGCTTGCTAGAGAGTCTTGACTCTTGATGCTAAAGATTATAGAATGATAAATATTTATAAGTTTAAGACTAAGAAGAGTATCTATACTAAACTAAATGGGGAAGTGGTGCACCCGACTCCCGGCGTGGGTGGTAATAGTTGGCAGAAACCGAGCGTAGGAGGGTTGAAATTGAATGTTGATGCAGCTGTTCTAGGGGATGGCTCAGCAGGCTTAGGCTTCGTCATCCGAGACTCGGACGAGAGAGTCGTGAAGATGGGAAGTAAGAGGGTGAAAGCGAGATGGTCCCCGTAAATTATTGAGGCTGCCAAAGCAGCGTGTTTCGGTTTGCAAAAAGCTCTTGAAGGTGGGTACTTTAATGTTGTTCTGGAGAGCGATTCTCTTGGGGTTATCCAAGATGTTGTTTCCAACCGTCAATGACGGAGCCCGTATGGTATTTGTATCGAGGACATTGGTTTTCTGTTAGATTGTTTTTTATCTTTCAGGTGTTTGCATGCATGTTATTAAGCGTGGAGGGAACACTGTTGCCCATTAGTTGACTCGTTTCTGTAGCAACGTGGGTAACGAAATTGTACTTGACTCGGGTTTTCCGCAAGCTTTGATTGAGTTGGCGGAACTCGATTTAATATAAGTGGTCACGCTTTTCCCTCAAAAAAAACTAAATATTACTGTATAAAGTGACATGAGTTCTAAAACTAAAAACCCCACAAAACAGTTCCAAAACGGTTGGTTCAAAATTGGTCCATCCCGGCCGATTAGGCTTCTTTACATTGCGCACTGAACTTCAAACATTTGTTATTTATTCGTTACTTATCGGGATTTAACGTGCGACATATCGTTGAAAATCTAAGAGAACATACTTTCTATTGAAATTTGAATCACTTCAAAATCGGAGTTACGTAACTCGAGACATTCAAGTTCAAAGTTGACCATTGTTTTAGCGATCATTCTTATTCACAATTTCACATTTCACATTTCACATTTCACATTTGTTCGAATTTTCCAACTTATTTCTTTGTCATTTCTTATTGTTTACTAGTTGAAAAGTCTGTGCGATGCACATGCCGCTTATTAGTGAAGTTGATAATGATACTAAGTTGGATGGTTGCATAAATGGTTAGACTTCACAACAGTAGAGAGTCACTCAAAGGTAAGAGTATGCCTAATAGTAAATAAACTATATCCATATATGTGAATGTGTTTCAGGAAATCAGAGATAATATATGCGTAAACGTCAAATTAAATTATAGGCATTATATATGGTGCATTGTAGTTAGAATGAAAGACTAATTAAATTATCCCGCATATAAATATACGTAGATACAAATATTCACTGGGTAAAATGGGAACATATTACAATTAACAACGATGAAACATGTGATAAAAAAACAAATTTGCCGTCATGGGCGTACAAGTTATAATAATGAATGTTATCGGTTAAAGTAACGATGACCCTTACTTATTTAGGGGGCGTTTGGTTGGTGAAGGGGTAAGGGAATGAAATCAACAAAGAGAATAGAAAGGAAAGGAAAAGGTTACCCTTTGATGTTGTTGGTTGTTTGTTTACGAAATGTAAGGGAATGAGAAATAAATCAATTTACGACGCCTCACTTTTTACCAATTAAAAAACTAACTTTTTCTTATTCATATTATTCATGTTGAGTATTCATAATATTATTATATTAATCAAATACTTGTTGAAAATAAAAATGTTAAAAAAATATATATACAAGCATACGAAGTACTCCGTATAATATTATGAAGTATTTATGAACATTTTATTACTAAATGATGTAAAAATAATAATTCATATAACTTTTGAATTAATTTTTCAAACATGTTAAATAATAACTTTTTAATTATTATTTCAAATATAATATATTAATGGTTCAGATCTCAATCCTAAATTAATGGGTTATTTGAGGTTTCGGTCACACGGGTCGCATGTCAAATATTTTAAGTCTCCAAAATAACTAGGTCGAGTTTACGATCGGGTCAAAATTTATTAGGTCTAGTATCTAACGGTGAGGAATTGAGGATGGTGATGGTGAGGTAATGAGGAATGAAAATCTAAACCCTAGGGGGGGTGGGGTAATGAAGATGGAGGAGTTTGGGGATTTGGAGAGGAATGAAAGGGGAGAAAGGGAATGGAAAAATGGTAAAACAAACGACAACAAAGGGAATGAAACAAGTTGATTCTCTTTCTCTTTCCTGTAGACCCCAAACCAAACGGCCCCTTATAGTAGTACAAGTATGAACGAATTTTAAATGATAGTAAAGTTGAAAATTACGACTTCCATATTTATAATTGTAGATACTCACAATGTTAGAGTCCTTCTACATTAGGTCGTTGTGTGGACATGACATAGGTCCACCCCGACGCAGCGAAACGCGGGTTTGGGGAGGCGAATGTATCTCCATATGAGATGGATCGAATTGAATTTTAAATCGAAGTAGGAGTCGCCACCGAATTTTGTGGTTATTCGGAACCATTCGAACCCACTCTATGTCGTGGTGGGCCATATTTAAAACATGGCCCATTTCCGATGTCAGAGCTTATCGGGCTCGTCCCTTTGCAGTTCGATACCGATGCCGACTTGAGCGGTTTATCGTATATTGAATGACTCACGTTGCCAATGGTCTCGGACATCCGGAAACCACGGTTCTGAGTAAGGGGTGAGGGTACGTGTTGGGAAGCTCATTGAGAACACCCAACCCCGCCCGCACTTAGCGGCCTTTCCTAAGATATCGTTCGGTTTTGTGTACACGCGCTAGTTCGACGATTGAATGATATGCAGAGATTATTTTCCTAAGACATGTGAGGAAAATAAATAAATGGGTTGCTAAGTCGTTTAATGCATGTTAAACTAATAACGTCTAAGTTATTTTAGCATGTGAATTCGTTTTAGTCTAATAAAACGAAGAAATAAATGAATTGCTACAAACACGAGAAAACGAGTTAGTAATGATTGAATAATAATATAGCAAATAAATATACGAGATCGAGAAAATAAATATTAACCGAAATCTGAAAAATATTGTTAAAACGCTGTTTTGTATAAAAAACGAAGTTCGAAAAATAATAAAAAAAGACGAGAACAACACGCCGTGGCAGCCGGCCGCGCGGCTCGCCCGGGACGTTGGCGGGTCGCGTGGCGGTCTGTTTTCGAAAGCGGTTTTTTGGAAATTTCCGATTAAATCGCGTACGAATATTGCATAATTCGTACTCGACTTAATATTCTCGATATTCGTTATATTCGATAGTTGACTACGAAATCAATACCAAATATTTGGAATGGTTTTAGAAAAGATATGAATTTTAGAAATCGTTTCGTAGAATAAATAATAAAAAACGAACGAAAAGGCTAAAAAAGGACCCGGGTCACAGGCTCGTGCGCGAGTCGCCTGGGCGTGGCGCGACTCGCGTACGGGTCTGTCCGATTTTTATTTTTTGTCGAAAATCGTTAATTCTTATAAATCGCGTACAAATATGGATTAATTTATACCCGACTCATATTTTCGATATTCGTCGTATTCGATATTCGATTATGAAATCGATATCGAATAGTCGGAATGATTTTAGAAAAGGTTTTGAGAAATGTTTGTTTTGAACGAAAGGTTTAAAAAAAGGATTTTGAACGAAAAAAATGTAACGATATCGTCGAAATCTTAATATAATTCTTTTCGATACAATATTCGATTATATAGAATCGATATCATATTTTTAAGAATGTTCGATGAAAATAGTTTTTAATAATATTGATATTAGAAAATATAAAAAAGAAGACCGACGAAAGACCCATAATAATAAAAAAACGAGGAGAAGAGAAGAGAAGAAGGAGAAACGAGTTCGATTTACACCCTCAACCTACATGCTTTGTTTTCTCGGGATAAGGCTCGTCGGAAAGTGGCTTAGACTTAGGAGCGTCGAGATGATGAGGATGAGTTTAGGGTGTCGGTTTGGATGGGTGGTTTGGACGTCGGGTTTGGCCGGACGGTAGGACAGTTTCTCGGGACTTCGAGGATTCGGAAAGGTGTCGGGATTTGCTAGATATCGAAGATGTATGAAAACCGTGTTATGAGGCTGTTTTTTTTGTGTTAATTCTGATGTTGTGATGTGTTAAAAGTGTTGGATGGGAGGTCCTATTTATAGGAATTCCCGACCTTGGCTTAGAGGAGTTTGAATACCGCTTAGGATAGGAAACGTAGGAGTTTGAGAAGCATGAGAATTCCGCTTTCTTGGCAAAGAAGAAAGGTACCTCGGCTGGTTGTATGCTGCTTGGCCGAGTATTTGCACTCGGTCGAGTGTTTGAATCGGTCTTCGAATAGGATTCCTACTTGAGATCGAATTCTACTTTAAACGGAATTGTTTATTATTTTGTGAAGCTGATTTTTTTGTAGAGTTTGGGTAAGAATCAGCCGTGTGAAGTGTCACGGCTGACTCACGTGTCTCGGGAAAATCTTTTACCGGGTTTTGACTCGGTCGCTAAAAGACGGTTTTACCCCTGGTGTCGGAATCAACCCAAATTAGTCTTATTTGACTCGAAACGACCCACTGGGCCTGGATTTGAGGTTGGTTTTGTAAGATTTGTACTCCTTAAAAAGTCTAAACCAAATGTCCATGATTACGAGCCCACATCCGAACCCGTCAAAGCACGTTTACGTCCAATCATCATCGGGTGTTTGGCGGGAACTACTATAGACACCTGGCGGTCAAAATGTGGGTGTCTACAGAGCCCCCACTCTGACTGAGGCTTGGACAAGGCAAAAGTCAGAGTAGCTACCAGGTCAATCAAGGATTAAAACCTGGCAGACTTCCGATCGGGTCGTTTAGAGTCCATTAGACCTGCGTGAAGGGCTCGCCAGCCATAGGATAGAAATCATACCTGGGTTGATGTTAATAATGTCGCGGGAGCTTGCTTTGGAAGCTATGGGTATACCTGTTTACAGGTACATCCTGTCTTAGAATTGCGCGGGGACTTCTCCTAAAAAGTCTTCGGTGTGTCTGTTTACAGACACATCTCATCTTGGAATAGCGCGGGGACTTCTCCTAAAAAGTCTTGGGTGTGTCTGTTTACAGACACATCCCATCTTGGAATTGCGTGGGAGCTTGCCTTGGAAGCTCTGGGTGTATCTGCTTACAGATATATCCTGATTCCTTAATAGAAATGTTGCATGATCCTTCCACTGGGGAGTCTTTGAAAATTCTTCGGGGAGTCTTGGGGTACCTGTCTGTTGATACATAAAAAATTGCATGTAACATTTAGGCGAAACACTGACTCATGCTGGGGAAGAAATGATTTTTGATTGATTTTTTGGAAAGAAAATGAATATTTTTTGGAAATTAGAATGCTTGGGATGACTTGATTCCTGATCAGATTCTGACACGGATTCCTAAAATCCTCTAGTTAGGCCTGTATGCCTAGATGAAGTAGGGAGCATGATAAAAAAAAGTTCATATTCCCGTGGTGACTAGGAAAGGGATTTTCTCAAATGGCTAAGTTTTGCAAATTTTAAAATGAGAATTTGAAGAGAGATATACCGACCGACTCGACTCTGGACGCGACAAGACGAGTTGACAGACACGACTGGACTCTCTAAGGGTTGGACCGTGACTCGGTAGGGGATGGGCCACCTAATATGACAAGACTCTTAAGTTGCGCTATTCCGTAGCCTAGGCGAGTGGCAACACGGTCGAATCCTCGGAATGGGACTGATCTGCTATAGGGGAATTGTAGTAATCTGTAATGAGACTGTTTTAGCAGTAACAATGCTGTAGTCTAGTGCTCCTTTTGAATTTTTGGTTTTGGGGTACATCTCCAAAGTGGGTATTACTCCGAGTCCCGACAGATTCTTGCCTTTGACTGAGCCGAGTACTAGGACACACTACAGAAAGGAGGCTAGATTTTTTGAATTTATCTGGATTTTGTGAGTGGATGGAGGTTTCCTGCCTAAGAGAAGCCCCCAGGATGACAAAGCTAGCTGTTGAGAACATGATGGTGTCGTGACCGGAATGATGATGCTTTTTTGAATTTGTGTGAATGTGAATGGTTGTGCCTTTGTCGAAAGACTGCCTACGTATTCACGTGTAGTGAAATCAAACCAAGCCGTAGTTCAGTGGATTGAAAGATATATAATGGTGCCTAGTTTACTAGGGCTTTGTGTGTAACTAGCCACAGTGATGGTGTAGGCTAGGTGCATTCCCAATGATGTCTTGATCAAAGGGCTAGAATAGTTAGGATGTTGATCCTGTGACTGTGAGCGTTCTCCGGGATAGCCCCCAGAGGTGGTGTGAACTATTTGGGCATGTTCTATGCCGACTGCAAGTTGAGTTCCCGTGTTTGGGGCTGGTAACTGGTTTAAATGAGGAGAATTGGGATGGGATTTTAACGAGTTCTGCTCTCGGGGATTTTAACGAGTTCTGTTCTCGGGGATTTGATGAGTTTTGCTCTCGGGGATTTTAACGAGTTTTGCTCTCGGGGATTTTAACGAGTTTTGCTCTCGGGGGGGTTTGACGAGTTTTGCTCTCGGGGGGATTTGACGAGTTTGTCTCTCGGGTCTTTGTATGGTGATTGTGAATTTTGTTATGTAAAGGGGAAGTCGAGTAGAATGGTTTGAACTTTGATCGGGATAAGTTTTGATAATGCGAGATCTGATTTCCATGTCTGGCCTTAATGGTTAGGGGTATCCTATGGAGCTTGAATCCTCAAAATTCCGGGCTGTCTCTGGCCTGGGTCTCGACAAGGTCTTGAGGGTTGTAATGTGGGAAGGCTAAATGTGGTGTTAGCTGACCAACTTGATTGTTTCTTCCCTATTTGATGGTATGAGTATTGATAATTGACCGTACCCTGGTCATGGGGCTTCCACTTGAATTGACCGTTGATCATGGTCATGGGTTTTTGAATTCTTTGGGTTGACCTCTTAGCCCCGGTCATGGGATTCTTCATTTGAGTTGACCCTGTCTGGTCGAGAGATGTTGATAATTCTTTCTTGATCATGGCCAGCTTTTTTGTTTTGGCTTTTTGTTTTTTTTCTCTTGGACTTTTGATTTTTTTGTCCAGTTTTTTTTTGTCGGTCAGACTAACACCTAAGGTAGGGACTGGCTAGTCTTATTGGATGGGTGTTTATTGTGGGAAGTGGGCTTGCCTCCCGTCTTGAACCCAAACTAGAAGACTACCCAGATTTGTCATAGGATTCGATATGCTCCTGCTACGGGTAGTTATGTGGCTTTTCTATACCAGACATGGAACAGGTAAAAGGAAAACACGGGCTCGGTTTTCTGCAGTCATTATAGATGTGCCTATAATAGTCACGTGCGTGTGCTCACAGTGTATGATGGTGTTCATCATGTTCTCGGAAACACATAAGGAAAGTATGTATGAGAAATAGAAAAGCTGATTTTATTGAAATGTGAAAAGAGGACAGAATACCGCTGACTCTGACTCTGACTTTGACTTTGAAATTGAAAGAAATAGTACATCCTAGACTCGGACTCAGACTCGGACTTAAACCAAATCTAGACTCTTGGATGAGGTTGTCAGTAGTCTTCGGCTTCTAAGGACTCAAGTGGATGTCCAGTATAGCCTTCGGTAGAAGCTTCACCCAGATCTTCATTATGTCGAAGATCGTCTTCAATCCTAATGCCCATTTCGGTAAGCACCGCAAAGTTTGAAATGCCGACATACCTAAGATGGACGCGGTAGGGAGGTAGGAGGTTGTTGATGAACGCCTCCACTAGTGTCTTCTCGTTGGGCTTGTCTACCAACTTCACACTTTCGGCCCTCCACCTTTGAAGGTACTTGGTGAAACCTTCCTTGGGCTCCAGGGCCATGACCTCCAGGGTGCGCATTGTGGTCTGGATCTCGGTATTATCTGCATAATTCCGAGCGAACTCTGCTGCGACGTCGTCCCAAGTCTTGTACTTCTTGGAATCGAGCCTGTAATACCAGGCTTTTGGATGCTTCTCAAGGGAAGAAGCAAAGAGATGCTTGAACATGGATGACTTAACTCCCTTAACAGCCATGAATTCTTTGAAAGCCCGGATGTGGAGCACCGGGTCTTCAGTCCCATCAAACATTGGTAGGCCTGTCAAGTTGATATTAGCGGGCAACTCATCGGTTAGAGGCGAATAAGCCCGAGCATTCTCCGTATGGATCGAGTTATTCGTGACAAATGGACCTGTTCTTGCAGCTTGCGAACGGCGCTGACCAGTTCAGCTATGGGCCCAACGGTTTCATTCCTGACCTTAAGAGTCCTTTGCTCCATGGCACTCAAACGGGTAGCAATGGCGGTTTGGTCGGTACTGATGGCTGTCAATTGGGCCTCCATCTTAGCCAGTGAGGCGGTCAGCTCGTCTATGGCTTGTTGCGTCATGGCTCGGGTGTGGGGTGGTCTGTCTGTAAGGGCACCGCGTAATCAGTAAAGTTGCTTCGGAACTCGAATACACCAAGGCATAGGAAATAGCGTGGGAGGAGAGACGACTCCAGTTTGACTCGGGTTAGACTCTCCTAAGACAAATGTGTAGGGTACGATTCTCGGAGTGACTGTGATTAATCGCTCCATCGGAGAATAGCCCCCAAGTGAGACTAAGGACTCAGATAGAACTCAGATGGTGTGACATCTAAGTGACTCGAAAGTGGGGTACGTGAGACACGTGTAAGACAAGACCCTTAGAGCAACCGTGATTGGTCGCTCTACTGAAAGGGTAGCCCCCGAGTGGGACTGAAGACTTTGTTAAGACTCGAGTGTCGGACGAGTGACCCTTAGATGTAAGGATCACGAACCTTTTGTTATAAGGCTATCCCTTGTAAAAGGTTGACTCGGAAAAGACACCTAGACGGGTGACTCGTGGACGGTGGGCTTTCCTTAGGATTTGGCAAAGTGGACCTAGTCCCGTTCGAAGGAAAATCCATGTGAGAATTCCCAGACTTTGGACTCGAATGTGTAAACGGGCTTCCCTTTGTAGGAGTTCGTCCTACGAAGGTGGGTCGTGCCTTGACAAATAAGGCGGACTGGGATGGGGTGGAAATCCGTGATGTAAGATCGACGGAGTTTCGACGCTATAGATTCTAACAACTTATGACAAGACCCGACACTGCTAAATACGGGAAGTCCTAAGAAGAAGAAAGTTTTGAAAAGGGAATTTGGATTTGAAAACCGAGAAAGGTCGGATTGGAAGGCCCGATTTTTTTGAAAAATCGAAAAAAGGTTACCGGGCCAAGATTTTGAATTTTTTTGGAAAGTTTGGACAGTATACCGGCTAAAAATAGGCTATTTTGAGTCAAAATCATAAGTCCTAAATTTGGTAGCTTTCCGGGTTTTGAAAAAAAATAGATGGGTTTGAAAAGATGCAATTTTTTTGAAAATGACGGTTTTTGAAAAGATCAAAGAAGATCAAGTAGCATGTAGTCACGGAAACAGTATATCGACACCATGTATGCTCTTAGTCTAAGTCTCGGTCGGTCGAATAGGGTCTATACCAACAACGATCGGATTCTCGCAAATCAGGACGGACCTCCTAAGCCGAGTTGGTCTTAGAATCTGCCGTAAAACCCATGCGAGTTCCGCCATCGAAGTCTTTAGTGCACCCAAGTGGGAATGCACCGTGGTATAGTGGGACGTCGGTCACAAGTAACCGGCCCGGGAAAGAACGGGGTTATGCATGAACCATTGAACTAAAATGTGTACATTACTAATCGAACGATTTCTTTTCGAGTCTCACCCTGAGGATGCCGATGGTAAGTGACACATTAGTTAATCCCCAGCGGAGTCGCCAAATTGTGGACATGACATAGATCCACCCCGACGCGGCGAAGCGCGGGTTTGGGGAGGCGAATGTATCTCCATATGAGATGGATCGAATTAAATTTTAAATCGAAGTAGGAGTCGCCACCGAATTTTGTGGTTATTCGGAACCATTCGAACCCACTCTATGTCGTAGTGGGCCATATTTAAAACATGGCCCATTTCCGATGTCAGAGCTTATCGGGCTCGTCCCTTTGCCGTTTGATACCGATGCCGACTTGAGCGGTTTATCGTATATTGAATGACTCTCGTTGCCAATGGTCTCGGACATCCGGAAACCACGGTTCTGAGTAAGGGGTGAGGGTACGTGTTGGGAAGCTCATTGAGAACACCCAACCCCGCCCGCACTTAGCGGCCTTTACTAAGATATCGTTCGGTTTTGTGTACACGCGTTAGTTCGACGATTGAATGATATGCAGAGATTATTTTCCTAAGACATGTGAGGAAAATAAATAAATGGGTTGCTAAGTCGTTTAATGCATGTTAAACTAATAACGTCAAAGTTATTTTAGCATGTGAATTCGTTTTAGTCTAATAAAACGAAGAAATAAATGAATTGCTACAAACACGAGAAAACGAGTTAGTAATGATTGAATAATAATATAGCAAATAAATATACGAGATCGAGAAAATAAATATTAATCGAAGTCTGAAATATATTGTTAAAACGCTGTTTTGTATAAAAAAACGAAGTTTGAAAAATAATAATAAAAAAAACGAGAACAATACGCCGTGGCAGCCGGCCGCGCGGCTCGCCCGGGACGTCGGCGGGTCGCGTGGCGGACTGTTTTCGAAAGCGGTTTTTTGGAAATTTCCGATTAAATCGCGTACGAATATTGCATAATTTGTACTCGACTTAATATTCTCGATATTCGTTATATTCGATAGTTGACTACGAAATCAATATCAAATATTTGGAATGGTTTTAGAAAAGATATGAATTTTAGAAATCGTTTCGTAGAATAAATAATAAAAAACGAACGAAAAGGCTAAAAAAGGACCCGGGTCACAGGCTCGTGCGCGAGTCGCCTGGGCGTGGCGCGACTCGTGTACGGGTCTGTCCGATTTTTATTTTTTGTCGAAAATCGTTAATTCTTTTAAATCGCGTACAAATATGGATTAATTTATACCTGACTCATATTTTCGATATTCGTCGTATTCGATATTCGATTATGAAATCGATATCGAATAGTCGGAATGATTTTAGAAAAGGTTTTGAGAAAAGTTTGTTTTGAACGAAAGGTTTAAAAAAGGATTTTGAACGAAAAAAATGTAACGATATCGTCGAAATCTTAATATAATTCTTTTCGATACAATATTCGATTATATAGAATCGATATCATATTTTTAAGAATGTTCAATGAAAATAGTTTTTAATAATATTGATATTAGAAAATATAAAAAAGAAGACCGACGAAAGACCCATAATAATTAAAAAACGAGGAGAAGAGAAGAGAAGAAGGAGAAGCGGGTTCGATTTACACCCTCAACCTACATGCTTTGTTTTCTCGGGATAAGGCTCGTCGGAAAGTGGCTTAGACTTAGGAGCGTCGAGATGATGAGGATGAGTTTAGGGTGTCGGTTTGGATGGGTGGTTTGGACGTCGGGTTTGGCCGGACGGTAGGACAGTTTCTCGGGACTTCGAGGCTTCGGAAAGGTGTCGGGATTTGCTAGATATCGAAGATGTATGAAAACCGTGTTATGAGGCTGTTTTTTTGGTGTTAATTCTGATGTTGTGATGTGTTAAAAGTGTTGGATGGGAGGTCCTATTTATAGGAATTCCCGACCTTGGCTTAGAGGAGTTTGAATACCGCTTAGGATAGGAAACGTAGGAGTTTGAGAAGCATGAGAATTCCGCTTTCTTGGCAAAGAAGAAAGGTACCTCGGCTGGTTGTATGCTGCTTGGCCGAGTATTTGCACTCGGTCGAGTGTTTGAATCGGTCTTCGAATAGGATTCCTACTTGAGATCGAATTCTACTTTAAACGGAATTGTTTATTATTTTGTGAAGCTGCTTTTTTTGTAGAATTTGGGTAAGAATCAGCCGTGTGAAGTGTCACGGCTGACTCACGTGTCTCGGGAAAATCTTTTACCGGGTTTTGACTCGGTCGCTAAAAGACGGTTTTACCCCTGGTGTCGGAATCGACCCAAATTAGTCTTATTTGACTCGAAACGACCCACTGGGCCTGGATTTGAGGTTGGTTTTGTAAGATTTGTACTCCTTAAAAAGTCTAAACCAAATGTCCATGATTACGAGCCCACATCCGAACCCGTCTAAGCACGTTTACGTCCAATCATCATCGGGTGTTTGGCGGGAACTACTATAGACACCTGGCGGTCAAAATGTGGGTGTCTATACGTTGGCATTTCAGTCAGGTCGTCGGCGCTTTATACGTGATTTTACCCTTTTACCCTTCTTTAATTATGATTAACGATATTAATTATTTTACTTAATTAATCCAATTATTATTTACCGACTACCTTAAGATTACGATTTTGATAATTTTTTATGGTTTTTGAGACACGTGTCATTGGTAAGTATATATCGATTTTTTAGTACTTTATATTTTGTAAGTGATTTTATTTAGGTCGATTAGTTTCATTATAATTGTGATTAGGTTGATAGTTTAGGCTCTCCGTAGCTAGCCTTTGGTTTAGTGATCATTGTAGTATTCGATTTTATGCGTCCCTATCGTTGATTTCCGTACGAAAAAAAAATACACGAAAAACGCCTTGGAGTCAATTTTTGATGCCCAACGGATCGGTTGGGAGTCAAATTTTGATGTCCAACGAAACGGTTGGGCGTCAATTTTTGATGCCCAACGGACCGGTTGGGCATCAAAATTTGACTCCAAGGAGTTTTTCGTGTAATTTTTTTTTTTGTACAGAAATCAACGATAGGGACGCATAAAATCGAATATGTAACCAGAATGACGTCAATTTTTGGTGCCTAACTGATTAAAATGACGTCAATTTTTGGCGCCATACTGATTGAAATGGCGTCAAAACTGGCGTCAACTGGGTTTTCGTAGTTTTTTTTCGTGTTCGGCAGATTTACGATATATTAAACACATACTCCGTATACATACATTGGGTAGTTCTTCTGAGAGACGGTCTCTCATTAACTTTACTGAGAGACTAAGTACAAATGGAAGTAACAGTGGTACCAAACTTAATCAGAGTAGGTACGATTAACATAAAAGAGTATACAAATATAATTAGGGTACACTTCTTATAAAAACAGGTACAAAACAAAGTTGTCATTTAAGGGTACGAATAGAACATAGAGTGGTACTGAAGAGTGGTTTCTCAATAAGTTATTGAGAGACTGTCTCTATTGAGAGACCACTCTCTAGTACCACTCTATGTCATATTCGTACCCTTAAAATGAAAACTTTGTTCCGCTTCATTATCGAATTTCATTAACACGATTATACTTTTTAATGTAATTAACTTAATGTAATTAGAGAAAGGCGTTGTTGTCTTTTCACATTAAAAAGCGCCGACGACCTGGCTGAAATTCCGACGACCTGAAACAACACTACTCCTACGCTCATGCGCTTGGCAAATTGACCCTGACCCTGACCCTTGGGATTTTTCCGCAAAATTCATCCTGGCTTGCTCTCTCTGGATCTTCAATAGAGGTGAGCAAAAAAAATCGAAACCGAACCGAAATCCGGATAAAAAAAACCCGAAAAATTGATTTTGAAGTTGAAAATCGGTTTGGGTACCCGAACCGGTTTTTTTAAAGTTGAAAAATCGTTTTGAAGTTGAAAACAAAATCGGTTTTTTTGAAAAACCCGGTTTACACTTTTAAACAAAAAATAAAATAAAAATTTGATATGCAAATTAGTGAAACCGGGTCAAAAACCGGTTCGAAGCCGGTTTACAACGAAGATAACCATATTTTTAAAAAATCGGGTCATAAAATCCGGTTCGGGTTTAAACCGATTTGGTTTCGGTTTACAATATGAAAAAAACCAGGTACCCGATTTAAACCGGGTCGATTTCGATTAGAGAAAAAATGATTTTTAAAAACCGGGTACCCGTGAAAACCGATTCGAGTACCCGGTTTTGCTCACCCTAGTCTACTACTGTGGGAAGCTATTCAAATACGAGTACTGGGCTACACAGTTACACTCGTGCTTCTTGGCACGCGCATTATTCTTCGTTTCTGGCCTGCTCGTTAAATTACAAATTACAAATCCCATCAAAACCCTAGAAATTGTACATACACTACTCCTGTTATTTACTCCGTATCAGTCAAACCCGAGAATCCAGATTTAATATTTCTTCTATCTCCCTCCTGTAATCAACTACTTCAATTATATAAACGCCTTATGATTTTGCCTCTTTATTTCTTGTTTCAATTATCTACTTCAGGCATGCAACTCTACTTTTATATTCTAACCTCATTTCTGTGGATTAATGTCTACTATTTTGGCTCACGGGAGGTGTTTGATGAAATGCTTGAAAGAACTTTAGTGAGAGTATTTGATGTTGAGTAATTATTGTTTTTGGTTGCAGTTCTTAGCAGCTGCTACAACTAGCATTTTGGGTTTTTCATCATTGAGATTTCTGGGTTTGTGAAAGCTCTGTTGCACAATGTTGACGGAGGAGCTGCATTGTTGAGTGTTATCTGTTAGGCTATCCTATTGCAACTCAAAAATGCGTACGACTATGTAAGGGTGTCTTTCCCGTGTTGCTATCGCTCTTTCTTAATCTTTTCACTTCTTCTATAATCTTTCTATTGCTGATTATGTAACAACAGATCAAAATGGCCAATAAAATCAATTTCCGAGCTTTTTTCGGGATCGATGTTGACAAAAAAGGTATGGTCTGGCTTTTCTTTTGTTGGGATATGTGCGGGCATTCCTACTGAATCCTATTTATGTTGCCCCAATTTGACTAGAGATCGTATCTGAAGTCGCTTGGATGGAAGGTGGTTGTTAAGACGTGATAAGGCGAAGAATACAAAGGAAAGCAAGAGAGAGGGGCGGTGGTGGAGTTAGTAAGGGATGAGGATAGGCTAATCACTATCATTAAGGGGATGATAGTTTTCCAAATCCCACTTCCCCTAGGATTAACTTATTACTCTGTGATGGAATCATGATCCCCCACCACTAAATCCAATGCCTTACTCCCTTAGTGCCAAAACATCATCATTACCCCCCTCAGATCCCCTTTAGAGCATGGCTTTAAATCGTCCGATATGCTATGTGTTGCCAACGATGTATCAATATCGGAGGCCACCAATACGAGATATCCGAGATGTATCGCGTAAATTTAAGTAGGAAAGTATCGACGTCCGATTTATAACGTGTATTGGTGTCACATAATTGCCCTCGACCCGGCCATCATGATCCATATCATGGTTATCGTGGTGATATTTGTAGTAGATATTTTTATCATCTACTGTCTATTTCATATAGAGCTAAGATTAAATCTATTTAGAATAATTGATTTGAGCATAGGCAATTTTTTTTTCTAGTGCTTTTAATTACAAAGTTTGGAGAGAACAAGTTAAACCTTGTTCGCGGGCCTTATCAGGATGAGTAGCCTGATACAACGATACTGCGATTTAAAACCATGCTCTAGACGGTGTAGAGTGTGTTACTGAGCTAGTATATGCTAGTGTTATACTATGATTTGAGAAAATTTACTTTCTTTCTTTTACTTGACATAGAAAAGGGCTAATACTTTTGGGATGTTCCAAAAAGGAAATGGGAACAATAGAGATAAGATGGATGGTTTTATCCTGATGGTTTTATAGGTATGTTAGAGGCTTTATATTGGAACCTAAAATATTAGGTCAATTTTTCCAAACATCTGGAAAAGCAAACTATATGGCTTGTGAATTTGTGATACTTTTGTTGTTGCAGGGAAAGAATAGTGGGTTTGTTGCAGTGAAATCCTTTCAGACTGCTGCTGCCTGGAAAGGTAAATAAAGAAAAGCTTTGATTAATTTGTATTTTTATTTGTGATGTTTCATTTCTGAAAGTAATGTAATCTACCCTAGGGTGTTTATGCACAGAGTCACGGACACATGGGTGTGGAGGGGGTAGGTATGGCATGAAGGATTGAAGGGTACTTGTTTTTGTTGATAAACACACATGAATAGGCGATATATGCATGTATCTACCCCTGTCTATTCCAAGTTTTCCTCAAAAGCTATAAAGTTGAGATGTTGGATCATGTCATATTGTCATCAGAGTGACTACAGTGACTACTGAACGCAATAGGATTAGCCTGCCAGTGAGTGGACTGTTGGAAACAGGCAGCATAACCTTACTTTCTAAACGTCATTGCTCGACTAGTCAGTTATTGTAACGTTTGTATTAACAAATTTAATAGGTGTACGTCTTGTGCTAGATAGTGGATTGTTGGGAACGATCGATCCTATCTTATCTGTGATTGCAAAATTTAGGTAATTGATGTTATTTTTGAGTCTATAATAGTACTTCCTTCATCCAAACGATTATACCCACTTGCTTTTGGATGGTCTTGGAGGCGCCACTTCGGCAATTTTTTCTCCATTTATACTTTTTCACAAAAATATAATTTTACAAAAGACTTGTTCCTAACAAATTTTGATATGTTAATTTCATCGCCCGAAGTTTCAGTCTTTTTGACGTTATTATGGTCAATCTTTTTCATGTTTGACCTTTAAAAAGTAAGCAAGTAGAATTGTTGGATGGAAGAGAGATAGAGGTAGGCAGGTAGCAATCGGCTGGATGATTCGGGTTCAAGTCGAGTTGTCTCGGGTTCGTGTTATCAAAGTATCAGAAGTTTTCGACTCATGTGAGTTAGTGGGTCAAATCGGATTCGGTTGGGTAGTTTCGCGTTGTGACATTGTTCGAGTATTGACCCTATTGGGTTAGAACGGCTCTTGGTCGGGTTGCGGTTGTTATAGGAACGAGTTAGTTTTGGTACCATGTCATGTAATAGTTCATATCAAGTCTTTTTTTGTGGATTTATATACGATCAAAAGTAATTTTACCAGGTCATATCGGCTTTGGATGGCCCACAGTAGCTTGGCTTGCATGTCGGGTAAAAACTAAGGCAAAAATTGTCATAACTCGTAAGGAATTCAGTATCCAAAACTCTAAAATTGTTGTTTACATGCTCTCATATAATCTCAATACACTTATATGTTACACGGCTACACCAAAGATAGCGGGTAGCGACTCGGATAATTTTCAAAGTTAATCGAGTTTAAGGGCTTTATACTCTCATCTCAGTCTTAAGCGTGCCATAGAATGAATAAGCCTGGGTGTAATCGGGGTTTTGTCTGTTACCTATGTTTCTGATAATTTTTGGTTATTCGAGTTGGATATGGGTCGGGTATTTTTGTTGTCGTGTTTAATTGATATGGGTGTTACCGGATTCGGATTATATCAGTTCGGATTGTGTCCAATTGAACTGGGCTAGTTTCAGTCACCAAGATATTTCAATATTGTCGACTGTGAGACGGGCCCGATCTCAGACAAGTCGGATTTTGTCAAGTCGGCCCGAGTTTTGCCATGTCTAGAGGGAGTACATGTCATCTGTGAGTTTAGAATTACAACTTTTCTATCTTATATAAGTAGCTATGCCTATGTTTATAATACAGATGGGAACAAGTGGACAAGGAACCATAAAACATGTTTGATTTAGTACGCTTAATTATTAGGATGTGAAGATGTATAAGGAATAGTTGCTATTTTTTGCTCATGTTCTTCCAAATTTCTTGTTGATGTAAAGAGACATCTCCATCTGCTTTGATTACAGGTCCTGCTGATTTTACCAATGGAGGAGAATCCTTAAGCAAGTCCTTAGGACTGCAAATCGTTAATGCTCTTCATTTAGGCCATAGAAACCATGCTTCCAGTCTACTATCAGAGTTTGATGCTGCCAGCCACTTGCTGAATTCTAAAAATATTGTCAATATTCTAGAATACTGCGCCAATACGCCAGACCCGTTGGTGAGCATATTAGTGTTTGTGTTGGATGAAAAATTAAATAAAACTATCTGCTGTGATTATTTTTTTGAGGTCACAATATGTTCTGGCTATTTGCTTTTGCCAGTATTTGTTTCTAGAGTGGGAGCGGTGGATTAGTTGTTTTGAGAGAAGCAAGTTGGCGCAAAAATAATATGTTAAACCAAGAGAAAACAAGTGAACATTAGAGAATTTCTTTTACGACTAACAACATACTGTGCTTTCAAGGTATTCATATAAGAAACCCAAAAAAATCAAGACCAAAAATGTTTTCTCCATCTTTTTTCTTCTTATGCAATAAGGTGATTCTGTGGACATCACAACAGGTTAAGCCAGTTCTTAGCCAATTGGGTTAGCTTGGTTAAATTAGAATCAGTACCTCAGTGACACTTAACTGAGCTAATTCATGATCCGTTTGAGTATAACCGTACTAAAGCAGGTACAACGAAGTTTTGATCCAATTTGAAGTCAAACCTTTATTAGCATTGCCTATAGATTACTCGTATCATGATTCATGTAGCTCTTTCAACCACACCTTACTCCACGATGATCTGAATGGTCCTTGTGCTTATCTTACTAGACTTGAGTTGTATGATGCAGATAGTCTATTTGCTTGATCCTTATGCAATATGTGCAATTTCTACACTTCATATATATTGATAGGACCGGGGGATTTTTGAGATGTGGTATTAACATGACCTATTGTGTGTTCCAGTTTGTAATGGAGACATGGAGAGTCCTACAAGAGAAGAAAATTACTTTGACTTGGCACTATTACTTGCTTATTGTTCGAGCTCTTTTTAATGGTGGTCATCTAGAAGAGGTATGGAATTGAAATTTCTACTTTTTCTCTATTTTTGTTGCTGAATTTTATTTTATTTTTTATTTTTTATTTTTTATTTTTTGTGTGTACTCCCATCCATTCAATCCTCTACATAGGATATTTCACTATTTTTAAGAAAGGTGGTAAAAGTAAGGGTATTATTGGTAAATTAAATAGTTTTATGGATCCACCCAACTTAAATTAAAGAAAAAGTAGTTGCATTTGTGTAAATAGAGGAAGTATATGAGGATGATAAGGTAAAGTCTTTTGCCAAAAAGGGAATGTAAAGAATTAATTGGATTGTCCGTTTATAGTAAGTGTAAATAATTGTTTTGATGGGAGGGAGTATCTGTTTATGATAATGCTGGTTTGCGTATCTCTTGTTGTTGAGACTTTGTTGTTTGACACTATTTTCTTGGATCTTTCCACTTAATAATGTTTTGCTATTCGTAGTTAATAAGTAAATGTATATGATAGCATGAGGCGATTCAACAAGCCTTTAGTAGATAAAACATTACGGTTGAGTTTGAGATAATACTGTTGACACTTGACCCAATCATATTTGTATAACAGGCGGTTCGTTTGGTGAAATATCTTGGAGAAAATCATCATGTCAGTTTTGTACTTCCTGTGTATAATTTCCTTCTGTCAGCTTGTGCAAAAATGAAGGATGGGATATATCGTGATCAGTGCTTGAAATTGATGGACACGCATTTGTTAGGGTGCAATGAACATACGTATACAGCTCTTCTCAAGGTAATTAATTAGGTGACTAGTTTGTGACTGGATTTTCCAACCTATATGATTCTCTCTTAGCACCTGTTGAATTTTGGATCAGTTGTATTGCTATGGTTCTCGATTTTCTTGGAAAAACTAATTGCAGCATTGCTATAAGAGTGCAGCAAGATAGTTGACTGGCAGAAATCAATTCAAATTATTGTGTTGGTAAAGAGAAAAAAAAGAAAAGCTTAAGATGGTATACGTTTGAGGGCAAACGGTCTGAGCTTTATTCATGTACTTTGTTGGTTCTTGTCAATTGTCCATATTATAACTTATTAAGAAAAAAAGAGACATAAAAGGTAGCAAGAGCAGAGATCCAAATAGAGTAAGATGTGAAAAGGGAATGAGCTGAGAAAAAGGAAAGCGATTAAGGGTTTGTTTGGATACAGAACAAAGAGAGATATACAGATTCAGGGTTTGTTTGGAAAGAGAGAGAGGGAGGGAGTTTCCTTTTTAGGTTTGTAGAATTTCTATTTACCTTGGATCTCTCTGTTAATTGTGAATCCCATTGTCACATAATTACTTTGGAAGGTAGTTAGGCCAGAAAGTATCCGTTCTTCTGTTAGCTTCTTTGTCCCCAAACCAGAAAAAAATCTTTATTTATATCTTTAGTGTTATTAGGCTGCTTTGTTTCTGGAGTGTTCAAGGGTAAGCTGAGGTGTATGTGTTCTCACCGGCAAAGATATTTTGTTACAACCTTTATCTAACCTATGTGGATGACTATACTATCCATTGAAATTGGGTCCGCTATATATATATATGTGTGTGTGTGTGTGTGTGTGTGTGACTATGTGTGTGTGTGTAGAATTAGGATCCCGTCCGAACCACAAGTTTGCTATAAACCGTCCGAACCAACTAGTTACACTTTTAAGGACCCCATTTACACTTTTAAAGTTTAACTAGTTACACTTTTAGTGACCCCAGTTACACTTTTGAGAAAAAACAAAAAATAAGGGGGTAAGGGGACCGCTAAAGAATGTATTTCTAACTACTCAAAAATTACTCAAAAATTAAGGGAATATGGGGACTCCAATCCCTCTTCAATTTGTTTTAACCTTAAAAGTATAACTGCGGTCCTTAAAATGTAACCGGAGTCTTTAAAGGTTAGTTTGGACGGTTGGTACCGAAGTAAGGTTCGGATGGGATCCCATCCCTAATTCCCTATATATATAAAAAATTTTTTTTTGTCAACAGTGATATGTTATGTATCTGTTCAACAGTGATATACGCTTTTGAACTTTCTTGTTGACTTGAAGTTCTCATGTTAATGTTTGGTCACTTTTCCGGCTTGCTTCCTGCAGCTTGCTGTTTGGGAGAAAAATTTGCTTGCCGTGCATGAAATTCTAAGAGAGCAATGCAAGTATTACAATCTGAACATCCTCTCATTGCGAAAGTTCATATCGTCTTTTACAAGGTTGAATGATCTGGAATCTGCATATAGAACATTGCAGTATATGGTTTCTATAGCTTTCAAGGAAGGAACCTTTCTACGTAGATCTATGTTGGGGAAAATCTATTGTCCGAATCTGGATATTCCTATCCCCTCGGTCACTGTAACAAGCATCCTAGACTCTGATTCGTCGACAGATGGAGATTTCACAACTAATATCTCAGATGATTGTGAGGGAATTATTTCAAACACAGATAATGATCTGCAATACAGTCCCTTCAACTTAGATGCTAGTACTCTTGAAGATCATAAGAAAGGGCCCATCAAGAAGGTGTTGAGATGGTCTTTCAGTGACGTTATAAATGCATGTTCACAATGTCGAAATAGGGAGCTAGCTGAGAAATTAATCATGCAGGTAAAATGTTCTGGTTCCCTGCCAGAGTACTTGTTTATGGGTTTATTTATGATTCGTCCTCTTTTTGGTGCTCGGTTCTGATCATTTGTATCTTTAAACCTAATCCTTCAACTTCAAGTTATGAGCCTTAAAAAGAGATGGAGATAATGAGAAAATCAGAAAATTCTCAGTATCTCATCTTCATCCAAGCAGATTGGTGTTTGTATTTGATTTGGTATTCCGCATACTCTTCTTTTCTTGTGGGTCTCTCCATCTTCAATTACACTTTAACGCTTCATATATTATTTTGAACTCAGACCCGGAAAACAAAATGAGGAGTTTTGGCAAGGAATGATAATTTGTCAACCAAACTATAAACGCCCTATCTCTTCTTACATTTCCCCAGACAAAGCCATTGTGAAAACTTCTTGGTCCCTTGAGCCTCCATATCTAGATTCTATGTAAAACATAGCTGTTGAGATCTCTCTTTTGAACTTTGATATTTATCCATTCTTACGTTGCTAAGCCTATAACTTAAGCAAAACAAGTGATCAAGACGAGTGTTTTTCAAGGATATATGGAACCAATAAAAAATATACTGACGCTTCTTTGATGGCTATTTTGGTCTAAAATGTCAGTGTCCATGTTTTAACTATAATCTAAACGTGATCGCTTGTCTCTCTTATTCTCCTTTAACGAGAGCTTGTAGCTTGTTAGCTCTACAAATGTTTTTTTTGGAAAACTGTTTATAGTACTGTTCCATTTGTTTTTGGGGATTATCATAGAGCGAAGGATATCTCCAATGGCCGTGCTTTCTTTCACCATCCTCTCTCAGAATGGCATCTATTGTTCATATTTGCATTGCGTTGGTTGATTACAGATGTAGTAGACTTAAAGAGCGAAAATCCGAAAGAAATAAAAACAAGAAAACACATACTGTAACAGCATGTTTCCTTTGTCTTCCATTCTTATTATTCTTATTAAAATTATTTTCTCTGCGTAAATATTGTCTAAATGTCCCAAATATTGTAGATGCAAAATCTTGGACTGGAACCATCACCATATACATATGACTGCTTTGTTAGAGCAGTTATTCCTGGCCGAGGTGTTGGTGATACTATGGAATTTGTAAGTTTTGAAGATCTCACTCTGACCAGTGATTGCAGTTTTTCATGGTTCTAATTTGTGGTTTTACAGATGTACTCGTATTGACTTTTGCCATCCCTAAATTACATTTTGCAGTTAAAAATTATGGAAGAGAAAGAAGTGAAGCTATATGATTCCACTCTATCAATTCTTTCAATACGGTGCAGCAGAGCTTTAAAATTAAATTTAGCTGAGTCCTTACTTAATCAGATTACATCAAGTCCTTATCCTCATGCTTATAATGCATTCCTTCAGGCATGTGATAGGGTGGTAAGTAGATGCTCCTTCTGAATCTATTACCAAATTGTAAGGGCTGACTAGGTTATCTCATCTTTTTTGCTCTCTCGGTGTCGTTTTGCACGTCTATATGAAGTATTATATAACAAAAGCACAAAAAACACGTAATAAACTAAGCTAATGCCAAAGTTTGTTGATCAACATGTACAAAGAATCTAAAAAGTATGACTTACATTCTTTGGTGAAAAGGACATGAATGCATGAAGTATTGATTGAAGGGTCAGAGTTCAGAACATGTATGACATCACATATATAGCTTATACACTGACCAATCATTCTTGTGTAATAATCATATATCTTTCTTATATTCATGTTGGAGTGGAAGCATATGCAACGACATGGAGTGGTGAAGAGCTTGGTGAAATCTTACTGCGAAACACGTTTAATTACACCGGTCATCGTATTGCTGCTCTAGTTAGTCATCGTAATCTGGCATGTGCTCGTAGTTGACTTATGTTTCGTTAATGCCTAATTTTCTCAGGATCAACCTGAACGTGCCGTTCAGATGTTGGCTAAGATGAGGGACCTGAAAATCAAGCCAAATATCAGGACATATGAGTTGCTTTTTTCTTTATTTGGGAACGTAAATGCTCCTTATGAAGCTGGCAACCAGTTATCACAGGCTGTTGTAACTCAAAGGGTCAATGCCATAAAACTGGATATGCTTGAAAATGGAGTTCAGCACAATGAATGTTCAATGTTGAAATTGGTAAGCAATATTTTTACACCTTCTGATCAACATCTTTAAAGCTTTATACTCACTGAAATGTCTGCTTGCCAAGATGCTGATGCTCTTTTTCACTTAGTCACGTGTTTGATGACCTGTGAGTTATTAGTTTCTTTTTACTGAGATGATCTCTGTTTAAGTTCTTTTGTGGAAAAATTGTTAATTGTCCATCTGCTACGGTCACAATGTGTCATCAGTCATTCATGGGGTCACCCATGGTTCATCTGCTAAGGTCACAAAAGTGACAAAACTCACTATCATCAGCTGAAATAAACTAAGGTCTGTTAAGATTGTCCACGAGATCATCATTCAGTTGAAGGTCAAGATGCTGAAATGCTCTTTTTCACTTCTTAATTGTGTTGTTTAATGACCGGTAAGGTATCTGTGCCCAAGTTCTTCTGTGGACAAATTTCTGATTGTCCATCTTCTGTACACAAAACATACAACGTAAAGAAGTCTGTTACTGTGTGAGTGTGTGGTAAAACGTAAAATTATCATTTTGAATGTGCCCTTGATCATACTTGTTTTGTTTTGACTCTGTTACGTTCAGAGTTTATATCTTTTATAATAGAAATATTCAAGTCAGTTGTCACTAGTCAGTGTTCATCTGTAAGTTTGAATTTTAATGTATTACCTCTGTCTTTGTCTTGGTTGTTGCTCATATAGCTGAAAGCCCTAGGATTAGAAGGGATGGTGCAAGAAATGCTGCAGCAGTTGTATTGGGCGGAAAGTCAAGTGGATGCTCACAAGTTTCTTGACACATATGTTTATAATACCGTTATGCATTCACTTGTTGAGGCTAACGAGGTCAGTTCTCTGAAAATTTTCCTTCTCGATAAATTATGTTTGAGTTTGTAGGCCCATTTGTCACCTGCTTATTCTCCATTTCTTTTGCTTTACAGATTCACAAAGCAGTTCAAATTTTCAAAAATATGAAACTATGTGGGCTTCAGCCTGATGTTGCAACTTACACCATCATGGTTGATTGCTGTTCAAATACACGATGTTTGAAGTCTGCATACGCGTTGATTTCTTTGATGATTCGTGATGGCTTTCCTCCTACGTCACCAACATACACAGCACTTATAAAGGTATAGGACTTGTCTTTAATGTGCTGCGCAAGTGTTTAAGGATTTATCCATTTAAATTATAGAGTTCAGCTGTATGTAAGGGAATGGGTATTTTGCCCTCTGTCTATATAGTATTAACTCAGATGTAATTCAGAATGTATTGCCATGTCCTTTTACTTGTATGAGAGAATTTGGGGGGTATCGTGCTTTCAACCTAGAGGTAGAAGAAACAGACAACATATGTGATGTAACTAGAATGGAGCAATAATGCCTTTACCTTCTACTCCGTATGTAGGAACATCGATCACAGATGTCATGCAACTACAATGGAGCAATGTGTTTCAGTTGAGCCATTGGCTGCATTTGGTTGACAAGGCAATGAGTCTGGATTGGGTCCATGCCTTTTTAAAAAATATACTCCGTATATAAAATTGTTAGAGATAATATTGATTTAAGGGACACCAAGAGAGTGATGCATATTCTAGTAAATATACAATGTAACAATCATGGAGTATGTTATTTTTTGGTTTGTTAAGATTATATCTCATTTTTGGCTTGTGTAATGACCCTCCCCCCCAGGTTCTTCTGAAATGCGATGCTTTCAATGAAGCCTTGAAAGTTGTTGACCAAGCGCTGTCTGAAATAAGTAAACCAGATATCCTGCTATTCAACACCATTCTTCTCGAAGCCAGTTTACGGGTACCACTCTTGTTTTCTTGCTGTCAAGCTACTGTGTTATTTTTTTGTCCAGTACAGTTTATAAATTCAAGTGCATTAAGCTTTGCTCGTCATAACTGAACCACGACTAAGACACCACAGCTACTAAAAGCTATATTTCTGTTCATTGTCGGCCTCACCCTTTGCAGAACCTTGTATTCCCGATCAGCTGGAGAGTGAGTTTGAAAGGATGGTAAAAGGCAAGACTTGCTTGGATTTGGAGTTATTGTTATAGTGTCAGTGGTGGAAACTAATGGATATTAGTAGGTATTGGTGGTGGTCGACTAAGAAAAGAGATAAAGATAGGTTGGTATATGCTAACCATCCAATTAAGGAATTAATAGTGTTATGTCCTTTCCCCCAGAGTAATGGACTACCCTCATGGGGGAATAATGGGATGCCCCACCCGTTCTTCTTCCTTCACCACTTCTTGTTTTACTTTCGCTGCCATTATTTTTCTTTGTTTCTCCTTTGTTTTCAGCTCAGTTACCCTCAAAACAGTTATCTCCAATCCAACTGAGTTCTTATAAACCGGAATCTACAAGTGAAAAAGCGTGACAAATCCTCTACTCAAATAGCTAAATCCTTTGATCAGGAAATTTGAATAAGATAAGTTCTAGAACTCCCAGAGAGGAACTTTAGAACATAGATGTGATGAAATCCACAAAAGCTGGACTACTTTAGGAAAGTGAGAGTCTGGGAAAATGTCATTTCCCTGTTAAATGTTGTCCCTAGAAATAGTATCATATTTGATCGTCTTTACAAACAAGGGAAAGTATGAAGGCGCCTGGAGGCTGGTTAAGACTGCCTGAAGGCCTTGAAGAGTAGTATTTCTAAAACTGCCTGGAAGGAACTCCAAAACTCGTTAGAATGGCTATTTTACCTGTGAGTGAGTCTTGCATGAGACAATCTTACTTGTATGACCATTCAGATAGTTATATGGAGTATTTATCATTTAATTACTCAGTACATCTTTTTGTGTTAACAGCGATGCTAGTAGTTTATTGTAACTTGTTCCACATACTCTCTTGACTTTCTCTAAGCAAGGTTGTTTCCATGAAATTTTCTCAGGGAAGAATCGATGTTATTGAGCCTTTACTTGATGTGATGCATCAAAGGAAGATCCGGCCCGATCCATCAACCTGTTGTTATGTCTTTGATGCTTATGTTGACAGGAAATTCTTTAATACCGCTGTTGAAGCATTACAGGTCTTGAGCATTCAAATGATTTCAATGGATAATGATTATATCGAAAGTATGAAAAGTGAATACGAGAATTTCATTCTTAGTGAAGAACCAGATGCAGAAATGAAAATAATGCAGAATTATAGTCGCTCTATAAACCTTGTTGCCGCCCTTCTAAATTTACGATGGTGTTCTTTTCTTGGGGCCTCAATTTCATGGGTTCCTGATCAAAGTCCTTGGCTCAAACGACTAAGGGATGCTGATGATTGGTGATATTACTTGCAAATGTTCCTTTAGACAAGTTGGCTAAAGAAAAGGAAATTCCAATCTGGGTTCAAGCTCCGACCATTTGGGGTGTGTCGTTGGGCACCTCGTGTATGAGTCATTTCGAGGTTATTTTGATCGGATGATCTTTGAGTTGTGATATTCAAGGTTCTTGCTCCAAAGTAGTTCACGTGGTTATGCTATTAGTGTTCTCATCCCGAATGTCTCTGATTGATCCGTGTTCATATGCTTTCTGGGTCTTTTTGGAATCTCCTGGTTTAAAACGTTTGAATATTACCCATTTCTTGACCATAGCCACTTCTTTGCCACCTCCTCATCTGCTTGATTTTACGTATAAAGTCATTGAAGGTATGTATTCTCTTGCTTGCAAACATCAAAGGAAATATAAGCTTTCGACGTGATACAGATTGCTTTTTGTTGTCTTCCTAAGATGGAGCATGCTAGTAGTGCCATTTTCTACTTCTAGCTACTCCCTCTGTACCACCAGGATCTTCCCAATTTTATTCCATTGTGAGGGATATAATAATGAAACGAGAAGATCATTTTGGTACGGAGGGAGTATACTATAGTGCCTCATTACCATGCTAAAGTTTATGATTCCGCTACTTGCTAATTTACGCTGTGATATCGGTTTGACAGATTTTTTGGCATTAATCATAAACAGTAAATACATGCCTCTGTTTTTAAGCATTACTATTCCAATATTTCATTAATTTTGTTCTTCCTCCTGACAGAGAAGATATTACTTGGATGAATGTATTGATTTTATTGATGAAGCTAAAACATCAGGTGGTGGAGTGTACTCGTTCGCTCCTTTGTGGGAAGATCTAGAAGGTGAAAGTAATTTTGGTAGGACTAGGAACGACCCTCCTGATTAAGTGACTGTCCAATGATGGACAGCGGTTTTGGTGGTCAGTGGTCACTACAACTACATGTGGTTGGAGCTTGTAAATTGTAATGCAAGTCTGAATCTTCAGCAAGCAATCGACCTCTTATTACTTACTATTAGTGTACTAGTGGCCCCTGTGATTGATTTTCTACACAAACAAATGCCTGACTGCCCGAGGTTTCTTGGCAACAATAGACGTCTGGCTGTTTCAATGTCATTATTATTAGTTAGTAAATTATTACCACCACCATATTTACAGAAATTGAATTGTTTCCAAGTCCTTTGTGACGTTCTATGTACCTTGTACAATGGCAAATTGTATTAAAAATACCGAGTACAAATAAAATGTCAGTCTGATTTTCTCCATTTTGTTAACCTTGTAGAAGAATAATTGTAATTGTAACTGTAACATGCACAATGAACATGAACGCATACTACTCTTTACAGACTGATGGTAAACATGCATGTGTTTATATACTGACTTAACTTCGTCTATCATCATATTCGAGTCCAAAGTACACATGGAAGATCGACCAAGTGACCTCAAAATGATGGAGCCCAATGAAGCACCGGGCGAGTGATGTCATCCAACCCAAATACAGACCCAACCTCAGAAGTCAGAAGTCAGGTGTTCGGTTTTCAGAATTAATTTCAGATTTGACGATATGGTCAAGGAGGAGTCGGACAATCCAAGTTACGTCTTGCTGGGCGAAACCAGTGACAAATGTCAGCCAAGAAACCAATGAAAACTCAGTCCTCTGCTTGGGCACTGTGATGAGGAATGAAGCCCCCAATATTCCCGTGGCAAGCCACTCGGGTGCCTTGACAAACAACCTCGAAATCGCCTCGCTTTCATACACCACGTCCATGACATCCATACACGCCTCAAAACTCAGCATCTCCGCCACCTTGGCCGCCTCCTTAAACCTCAGCAGCAACTCCTCCACCGCCACAAACACCGAATCGTTCATCGCTTGGATGTCGAAATTCAGGCATCGGAGGAACAATATCTCGGCGTTTAAATAATCGGATTTGGTGAAATGCTGGTCTTTGATGCGATCATCGCCGATTGATTTGAGAGATGTGAGCGGCAATGGCGGACGACGAGGTCCGTGGATTTTGAAGGAAATCCAAAGGGAGATGAGAGAGAAGAGCTGTAAAGTGGCGTGATTGAGGGGATTTTGGAGGAGAAAGTGGTTGTGGTTGTGTTTGGAGTTTGTAATGGTTGGGAAAAAGCGGTCGGCGAAGAGAGTGAGTGCCGAGTATTTGATGATGGGCGGCGGTTGGAGCTTCTCTGCGCTTTCGATGAGGAAGGCCACCGCGTTACGGCGGCATTGTGAAATTTCGTCGTCGTCGGCGGTGGAGTTCATCATCATCGAGGTACTCTTTCCCGCCATATACTCGTACCAAATAGCAGCTGTAGTCCCCGAGCATCCATATTCCATACCATGCTTTAGATTGCCACAAAATCTTGAAAAAGACGATCTCTCGGTAACTTATTGGGAGACCATTCTTCAATACCATTTTATATCATATTTGTATCCTTAAATGACAACTTTGTTTTGTACCTATTTTTATAACAAGTGTACCCTCTTTATATTTTGTAAGTTTAATTTACGTAGATTATGTATTTCAAAACAAACCACTCTAAAGTTCAAAGCATGCGAAGATTAATGATTGTACATATTATTATTTCGACATGTATAAAACTCGACTTGTTTGGTACTTATATTTTCATTAAAGATCAATAGCACATCATCTTCCAACATCACACAAAACAAAATGAATTATTTTTTTAATACTCAATCCAAATATAGTCACAAAATAATTTGTGGTTAGTTAACATGAATAATTTTTTGTAATCGTCAAATTTGTCTTGAATAGAGCAGGCACCAAAAAAAATTAAAATGAAAAAAATGGAAACATAGAAATATCCAAGTAGTTGTAAGCTCATACCCACCCGAGTTTGGGAGGGGAAGATGAAAAAAAATTGTGACTAAATTTTAACAAAGTGCATTGATTGAAGTAATATTAGAGCACCCACAATGTAGAGGACGTGTCATCTTTTAGTACTTTCTTTCTTCTAAAAGGACATCCTCTCTGTTGTAGGAGCAAAATTGGAGGTTCAATTATTTAGAGGATGGTGATGCTTTCTTCTAATTTTAGAGGAATAAGAGTATAGGTTACTGTGTCAATTACTCAATTAAACAATAACACGTGTACTATATTTTTATTTTTTTCATTTACTCTAAAATTTGGAAAAGTTAATAATCCCTTTTTTTGTAAGGAGAATGTCAATAGAGTTTGTAAATTTTGTTTATAGTGTCAATTTAGAGTTTGTACATAAATTAATTTTGCTACAAACATTAATTTAGCTAGATTGTAGAGTGGTTGAAATATTCATAATAAATATACTAGTATTAAATTATATACATAATTTATCACATTTTAATTTATTATATGTGGACTATGTTTCAAGAATCGAACATAAATTAGAAAATACTCCATATGTATTGCATTTTAATGTTATAAGTTTCATGTATTTTTTTCTCATGTATTTCGTGTTTTTATGAATTTTACATGTTATTAGTCTTAATTTAATAAAATGGTCTTTTTATAAATTATTTTGGAAATTATTATCACAATACATGTGATTCATAGTATTAAACTAGATTAAAGCATGTGCGCTGCACGGATTAATTGACTTAATTACATTAATTATGTATATTCGTTAAATAAGAAATTTAATCAAACTATATCATTATAATAAATCAGATGATCACATGATATTAGTAATCAAACTTAATTTCAGCTAAGTTTATAGTCTTAAGAGCTTATTTTAAAACTCAAAAGAATACATGAAATAAAATTTCATCACCTTATTATAATTTTTCAATGTTTATTAAGAGATTTTTTATGACTCAAAAGTTAGATTAATCTTATTTATAATATAAGATTATATCGTTTCATCATAATTTTTCGATATAGGATAATTTGCTCCAGGTTTATAGTTTTAAGATCTGCTTTTATGACCCAGAAAAATGCACGATTACTATCATTTATAATATAGAATCTATCACCTTATTTTAATTTTTTCGATGTGGGATAATTTTAGGTTTGTAGTTTTTTTAAAAACTTTTTAAGACTCAAAAGATTGTTGGTTGATATTTAAAATCGAAAGATTAGTCATTTATACTATAAAATTTCATCACCTTATCATAATTTTTTGATGTGGTATAATTTATATAATTTATTTTATAGTTTTACTTAATTAAATAGTTTTAAGAGCTATTTTTAAGACAGGATAGACGATTACTTTTTATTTATATAATCGAATTTGATCATCTTATTGGAGTATATATTTTTGATGAATGAATACTCTTATTTATATAATAAAAAAAATTCACCATATTATAATGTTTCGATGTAGGATAATTTTTCGATGTGGGATAATTTTACTTAAGTTTATTTAAGTTTAGATATAGTTTAATTAAGAACTTTTATTTATAGACGAATGATAACTCTTATTTATGATATATAGAATTTCATCAACCCATCTTAATTTTTCGATGCGGGATAATTATACTTTAACTATATAGTCTTAGTCTTAGAAACTTTTTTTAGTCTCAAAAGATTGTTGGTTAATATCTAAGAACGAAAGATTACATAGAATTCTATCACTTCATTATAATTTTTCGACATGTGATAAGCTAATTTAACTCTATTTGTAGTCTTATTAAGAATTTTTTTTAAGACTAAAAAGTTTTTTTGTTGATATCTAAGGACGGATGATTAGTCTTATTTATAATATAAAATTTCATCACCGCATCATGATTTAGAGAAATGGTTACTTTTATTTATATAGTAGAATTCCATCGTATTATTATACTCTCTTCGTTCACTATTTTTTTCTTTTGTGAGGGATATTTTAATGAAATGAGGCAAAAAATAGTGACCGGAGAGAGTATACTTTTTTGATGTGAGATAATTTACTTAGGTTTATAGCATTAAGGTGTTTTAAGACTCAAAAGAGAAGGGGTATAATTTTTCGATGTAGGATAATTTACTTAAATTTATAGTCTTAAAGAGTTTTTTAAGACTCAAAAGATTTTGATAGATATCTAAGAACAAATAATCAGTCTTATTGATAATATAGAAATTCATCACCTTATTATAATTCGTCGATGTGGGACAATTTAACTAAAATTTGTAGTATTATTTATAATATAGAATCATCACCGTAACTTATTTTACTTGATTTGATGTGAGATAATTTTAAGTTTGTAGTCTTATTAAAATCTTTTTTAAACTCAAAAGTTTTTAAAAAACAAATAAAAAAAGACTACAAATTCATGAGTTCATCATAATTTAAAAAACAATGATATAGAATTTCATCATAGTTTTTTAAAAAAACAAAAGTTTTTTTGTTGGTTGATATTTAAAAACATGATTACTCTTATTTAGCTTAGTTCTGATGTGGGAGAATTGTTTCAGTTGGTTGATGTCTAAGAATTTTTTTATTAGTTTTATTTATAATATATAATTTCATCACCTTATTATAATTTTTTATTTAAGTGTATAGTCTTTACAACTTTTTTAAGACTCAAAAGATTTATCTTTGATGAAACTTTATAAATTTTTTAATGTGGGATAGTTTAATAAAGTTAAGATTTTTGGTTAATATCTATGAGCACATTGTTAGGAAATAAGTGTCTAGCAATTGTCTTTTCGAATCTCGAATTGGTTTCCGACCTGAATCTGTTTAATTAGAAAGGTTTTCTAATTAATATCTGATTGATTAGAGTTTCTTAATCAATATCTGAGTATCTGACCTAGGATTTCCTATTGGATAGGGTTTCCTAACCTGTTTAGGGTTTCTGTTGAGGTTGGGAGTAGTATATAAACTCTCATACCTCTACCCTAGAAATTATGATATCAGTCTGAAATCTGTAACCTCTCCTCAAATTAATAAAACTATCCCCTCCTTCTGCCCGTGGACGTAGCTAACAGGTTGTTAGTGAACCACGTAAATCTGTCTATCTCTCGATTTTACGTTCTTATTTGTTTGTCTTTCTCTTCCGTTATAACAAACTGGTATCAGAGCTTCAGGTTAATTTGATCGGTGAGAAAGATGTCTGGGATGAGCGTTAAAATTGAGAGTTTTGATGGGAGGAATAGTTTTAGTCTGTGGCAGATCAAGATGCGGGCGTTGTTAAAGCAACAGAGACGGTGGGCGCGATTCGTGAAGAAAGACGACACAGTCACCCCTGAGATGGCCGTTCTGGAGGAGAGTTCAGTCTATCTGATGATATCATCACTGAAATCGGAGAAAGATAGAAGTAGTAGTGGTAGTACTGATAAACAGGTGGAGCAGCAAGTAACTCTTGATGAGAGTGAAGCAAAGTCTGAAGATCAGCCACTACCGTCTGAATCTGAATCCGAATCTGAATCTGAACCATCAGGTTCTTCATTACCAGTTCAGAAGCAGCAGAGATTGGCTCGTGAGCAGTCAATCAAGCTTCCGAACAGGTATGGTAATGAAGATGAGGTGGGTCTGTCTGATCTGGTTCCGAATAGCAAGTTCCAACGTGGTTTGGACTTGCTAAATTCTGAAAGTATCTAATTGCCCCTTGTTGGGCAATATTTGAGGCAGAAGGGGGAGAGGAGTTTTATTTCTGGTACATCTGGCATTCTTTGGAGTGCATCTGGTACATTTGTTGAGGAGATTTCTGGTACATCTGATCTGGCATTCTTTGGAGTGCATCTGGTATTCTGATTTGGCATTCGTTGGAGTGCATCTGTTTGATCTGATTGAGAGACAATTCGAGTCAAGGTGGAGATTGTTAGGAAATAAGTGCCTAGCAATTGTCTTTTTGAATCTCGAATTGGTTTTCGACCTGAATCTGTTTAATTAGAAAGGTTTTCTAATTAATATCTGATTGATTAGAGTTTCCTAATCAATATCTGAGTATCTGACCTAGGATTTCCTATTGGATAGAGTTTCCTAATCTGTTTAGGGTTTCTGTTGAGGTTGGGAGTAGTATATAAACTCTCATACCTCTACCCTAGAAATTATGATATCAGTCTGAAATCTGTAACCTCTCCTCAAATTAATAAAACTATCCCCTCCTTCTGCCCGTGGACGTAGCTAACAGGTTGTTAGTGAACCACGTAAATCTGTCTATCTCTCTACGTTCTTATTTGTTTGTCTTTCTCTTCCGTTATAACACACATGATTACTACAGATATTTAAGAACGAAAGATTAGTCTTATTTATAATATAGAATTCATCAAATTATTATAATTTTTCATAGAATTTCATCACCTCACTATAATTTTTCAACGTGGGATGATTTTAAGTTTGTAGTCTTATATATTAAAAGTTTTTTTAAGGCTCAAAAGTTTTTTGTTCGATATTTAAAATCGAATGATTACTTTTATTTATAATATAAAATTTCATCACCTTCTCATAATTTTCGATGTGGATAATTTAAAAGTTTTTCTTAGCCAATATTTAAAACTGAATGCTTACTCTTATTTATATAACATAAAATTTCATCACCTCATCATAATTTTTCGATGTAGGATAATTACTTAAGATTTATAGTCTTAAGAACTCTTTTTGAAATTTAAAAGACTTTTGGTAGATATTAAAAGACTTTTGGTAGATATTAAATAGAATTTCATCATCATATTATAATTTGTTGATGTGGGATAATTTTACAACGGTTATATATAATAAATTCATCACGTGATGTGAAACAAATAATATAAAATTTATACTCTAATGAAAACATTTTTTACCACAGATCTAGTTATTTCATTTTTATAATTTATTTTACAATAATCTTTTTAAAAAATGACCTCTAAAGATTTTTACCTAAGAATTGTAAAACATCACATTAATACAATAGATTAAATATATATTATAATAATTAAAAGATTCTCTAATTCTTTTAGATTGGCTTAATTACATTGATAATGTATATTCGTTAAATAAGAAACTTAATCAATCTATATCATTACAATAAATAAGATGATCGTATGATATTAGTAATCAAACTTAATTTCAGCTAAGTTTATAGTTTTAAGAACTTATTTTAAAACTCAAAAGAATACATATCTAAAAACGAAAGATTAATCTTATTTATAGTATACGATTCTATCGCCTCATCATAATTTTTCGATATATAAAGGATAATTTATTCAAGGTTTATAGTTTTAAGATCTGCTTTTAAGACCTAAAAAAATGCATGATTGCTCTTATTTATAATATAGAATCATAATTTTAGGTTTGTAGTCTTATTAAGTACTTTTTTTTAAGACTAAAAGTTTTTTTGTTGACATTTAAGGATGAATGATTAGTCTTCTTTATAATATAGAATTTCATCACCTCATCATAATTTGGAGAAATGATCACTTTTATTTATTATGGTCTAATCTACTTAAGTAAGTATTAAGAGTTTTTTAAAACTCAAAAGATTTTGATTGATATCATATTTAAGAACAAATAATTAGTCTTATTTATAATATAGAAATCGATGTGAGATAATTTAACTAAAATTTGTAGTCTTATTTATCATATAGAATCATCACCGTACCTTATTTTAATTGTTTCATTGTGGGATAATTTTAACTTTGTAGTCTTATTAAGACCTTTTTTAAACTCAAAATATTGTTGGTTGATATTTAAAAAACAATAATTACTCTTATTTAGTAGAAATTCATAACCTCATCATAAATTTTTCGATGTGGAAGAATTACTTCAAGTTGTTTGATGTCTGAGGAAGAATTATTAAGAATTATTATTAGTCTTATTTATAATATGAAATTTCATCACCTTATTATAATTTTTTTATTTAAGTGTATAGTCTTAAGAACTTTTTAAAGACTCAAAAGATTTTTGTTTGATGAAACTTTATAATTTTCGAATGTTAGGTAGTTTTACTCAAGTTTATAGTCTTAATATATTTTTAAGACTCAAAAGATTTTTTAGTTAATATCTAAGAGCACATGATTATCTTATTTATAATATAAAGTTTCATCACCTTATTATAATTTTTTGATGAGAGATTATTTTTACTTAAGTTTGTAGTCTTATTAAGAGACTTTTTAAGACTTAAAAGTTTTTTTTATTGATATTTAAAACGAATGATTAGTCTTATTTATAATATATAATTCGTTAATTTATCATAATTTTTCGATATGAGATAATTTATTTAAGTTTATAGTCTTACATCACTGATAAGGCTAAAGTCGTATTACCTTAATCAAAATAATTCTAACGAACAACTAACAGGTAGATAGCAGTAAGTAAGGGTCAAATCCACAGAGAGACGGATGAAAATCGCTAATTATCTAATAATTGATTCTAAACTATTTAAATTCCGGTTTGTTGAATTGTTATCTAAACTGATCCAATAATATAAACTAAGAGGTTCTAAGAATATTAAAAGAGATCTAGGGTCTTACGGTTCACTATGTAATTAAATTGGGTAAAGTTAATTAATCATTCAATCAATCAATCACAGTTATTTAGGGCAAAGACACGGCCTTTCGGATCTTATGTCAACCTTAGGATAGATTCTGACGGGCTCTCGCAACTTACCAGATTATCCTACCCACTTAGATAGATTCTGACGGGCTCTCGCAACTTACCAGATTATCCTACCCACTTACTTGTAAGTCTACCCTCACCAGGCTTTCGATCTTAGGTTTGGGTTCCTAAACATTCAACTAGTTCAACGTCTCAAACTAATCAAACAATAATACAAGACAAGTAATAAAACAATAACATATGAATGATCAATCAAATAAATAATTAAACTAATATCCCCAATTCAATTAACATATATCCCCTTCAACCCTAGAGAAATAAATTAGCTACTCATAATAAACGATAAAGCAATAAAAGAATCAAGCATAATAAAGAACAATATGAAAATAAGATAATAAGAAAAGATACCAATTACGTAGAACTGAAAGAACGATCTAAAAGTATGGCTACAAACTTGAAGAATTCTAATGCTAATAAAAAGTCTAAACTAAACTAATGAATATGAAAAGTCTTATTAAATCTAAACTAATGAATGAGAAAGTGTCAATAAATCTAACCCAAGGAGGGTATATATACTAATAATGATAAGGAGTGTCATCACTCATACTTTCCTAAAACTAATTATGAAAAAATATCCCGTAAAATAGGAGTTATGTTAAGTGAAGGAGTCCAAGAACAGAAATTCCGAGAAAAATCCTCAAACCGGTCGGTTCAGGTCTGTCCCGACCGGTTTGGGTCCGTCCCGAGCGGTTTGGGTTCATCCCGAGCGGTTCGGGTTCCTCTGCATGCGCGACGAATTTAAAATGCTTGCTGTTTCTTCGTTACTTATCGGATTTGGACGTGTGATATACCGTTGGAAAGCTAAGAGCAAGAGCTTTCTAACGTCACAAAAATCAGATCAATCAGAGTTGTAGAACTCAAGATATTCACGTTTGAAGTTGACCCTTGCTTTAGCGATCACTCTTTCTTCTTGATTTGCATTTGTTTGAGCTTTCCAACTTATTTCTTTGTCGTTTCTTATTGTTTATTCACTTCACGTCCTTCTTCAAGTATTCACTTAGTATTCTCTAACTTTTATCACTTCTTTCTTGTGGATTTCATGGCTCGACTCTCGTCATTGTCCAAAATATAACTCAATCGCCTTCATTTGTTTCGTTTCCTACAAAACGTAAACAAAATACCCGGCATAACAAAGAAGAATAAAAAGCTAGAAAAACGACTCCTAGGACACATAAAACGAACCAAAATAAAGGAAAAGTTGAGGTTAAAATATATACGAAATGAGTTCATCAATCACCTCGTAATAATTTTTTGATGTGAGATAATTTCTTAAGTTTATAGTCTTTAGAGCTCTTTTTAAAACGAAAAAAATACATCATACTCCGACATTACTATGATTTGAAGTTTGTAGTCTTATATATTAAAAGTTTTTTTAATACTCAAAAGTTTTTTTGTCGATATTAAAACCGAACGATTACTCTTTTTTTACTTAAGTTTGTAGTCGTATTAAGAGACTTTTTAAGCCTTAAATGTTTTTTATTGATATTTAAGAACGAATGATTAGTCTTATTTATAATATAGAATTTATCAATAAATTATAACTTTTTGATGTGAGATAATTTATTTAAGTTTATAGTCTTCCATCAGTTCGTCAATTTTTTTCGATGTAAGATAATTTACTTAAGCTTATAGTCTTAAAGAGCTCTTTTTAACTCTTGATTATAATACGAAGTACAGAATTTCATCACTTCACTATAATTTTTCAATGTGGGATGATTTTAAATTTGTAGTCTTATATATTAAAAGCTTTTTTTTAAGACTCACAAGAAATTTCATCACCCCATCATAATTGTTCGATGTGGGATAATTTAAAAGTTTTTCTTGGTCGATATTTAAAACCGAATGATTGCTCTTGCTTATAATATAAAATTTCGTCACCTCTTAAGAACTCTTTTTGAGATTCAAAAGAATTTTGGTAGATATCAAAGAACGAACGATTACCTTTTATTTATAATATAGAATTTAATCATCATATTATAATTTGTCGATGTGAAATAATTTTACAATTATTATATGTAATAAATTCATCAGATAATGTGAAACAAATAATATGAAATTTATACTTTAATGAAAGCATTTTTTTACCACGAATCTAATTATTTCATTTTTATAATTTATTTTACGATAATGTTTTTAAAAAATTAGATTTGCTATTATAAATCTAATCCTAAGTATGCTAGGATATTAGGAAGGCTTCCTTTTTTGGCTTAAATGCCTTGATAGTGTGGTAAATCTTTTTGCAATATTGTAATTTCTTTCACATTGAAATGAAATGATATCTTTCTTGCAAAAAGAAAAGTTTTTAAAAAATGAACTCTAAAGGTTTTCACGTCAGAATTGTAAAACATCACATTAATATAATAGATTAAATATATATTATAACAATCAAAAGATTCTCTAATTGATTTTTTATTTACTTATGATACTTTCCTAATTTGAGGTTTGATGGAACGGACCAATGAGATCGCTCGAAAAAAGCCTAAAATATATATATATATATATATTGATTGATTATAAATAAAATAATTAAAGTAAATATCAAATTTGATTAAGAGGATCTCTCCATTGTGAAGAAAAAATAGAAGAGAACAAAAGGAAGAGAAGGGAGATAGTGGAAAATGAGGTGGATGAAAGAGATGACGAAGTATCACAAAAATAGAAGGAGAGAGAAAAAAATAAGAGGAACTAACCCTCCTCTACATTGGGTGTGCTCTTTTTTTTTAGAGAGAAAAGTGGGGGTATTATATTAAATCGATTTCCGCTAATGCCAGAATCGCATCAGGGAACGCAGAAAAGTACATCAACTCCTCTCTACTTCTCGGGCAAAGTCGAGCTGCATGGTGGGCAACGACATTACCGTCACGTTTGACATGAGACCACAAAACAGACACAAAACGAGATCTAAGAGCTAGTAAATCATCTATCACAAGACCAAAAGAATCTCTGGAGCTCCTTTCTTTCTTGACCGCATGAATGACTGACAGAGAGCCACTCTCAAAGATTACTTTAACAGCCTGCATCCGGTCCGCGAGTTCCATCCCCATCGCCAAAGCTTTCGCCTCCGCTATTTTCACCTCCCAGCCCGCCGCCAATCTCCGACACCCAACCACGACAACCACACCCTCAGCATTGCGACCAATAACCCCCAAACCAACATCCCCGTTTGCAAAAATCGCTGCATCCACGTTGAACTTGACAAATCCCTCCCCAGGTGCCTCCCAACGACTACCCCCTGAGCTGGGGTTTGGGTGAGGTGAACGACCAACCAAAAGTCGTTGGCGGCCAAACTCCTCAACAGTCTTAATCATTTCCGGGATAACCAAATGCGGTGGGGTTGGGTTATCTTCGAAGACCTGAAGGTTACGACAAAACCACAGAGCCCATACCATTGCAAGGAACCGGTCCCGAGGCGCCCCAGATACTTTGGAAATCAACCAGACAATTTTTCGTTGGCACGAGAAAGAAGGTGAAGCCCCCACCAAGTCCACAAACTCGCTGGCATTCCACACAGTCTGGGCCCAATGGCACTTAAACAGGGCATGGTTTTCCGTCTCAAGAGTGGACTGACAGAGCTGACAAACAGCATCCGGAACACATCGACGACCAAATAGATTCACCCGAACACCAAGCGTACCCGAACAAACTCGCCAAAGGAGATGAGCGATTTTTGGCATCGTATTCAGCCCCCAAATCATTTGCCAGATACCTTCGCAACCTGTGTCCAAGGGAACCAACGAGGATAGAGCGCGAGATGAAGACCCCAGCCAGTATCCGGATTTCACAGTATAATCCCCATCATTTGAAGGCCACCAAAACAGGGAATCAGATGGACGATGAGAGCTAAGTGGGATTTGCAGGATCAAATTCGCATCGCCCTCACGAAACAGCTCGCGAACCACATCTCCCTTCCACCGGCACGCCACAGGGTCAATCAACTCCTCCACTCTCAAGTTCGGATTAGCTTCAATGTTTGGTTGCAAGAAAATATTGCCCCGAGGCCCAGGAACCCAGTTGCTATTCCAAACCTCAATATCCCGACCATCACCGACTCGCCATCGAAGTCCATCAAGGAGGATTGGTTTCGCGTTCCACAAGCTACGCCACGTATAGCTTGGGTCATGACCCCGTCCAGCCTCAAGGATCGAGCAATGCTTGAAGTATCTGGCTTTAAAGACCATGCTTACTAGAGACTCCAGTCGGGTGAAGAAACGCCATACTTGTTTAGCCAAGAGAGCCTGATTAAAAATGCCCATGTGTCTGAACCCCATTCCCCCTTCCCTCTTCGGACGACACATCTTCTCCCAATTCCACCAATGAAGCTTTCGTTTAGACTCCGAAGAACCCCACCAAAATTTCGCTATAATGCTGTGGATTTCATTAATAAGGCCCTCTGGAAGCAAGAACAGGCTCATCATATAGGTCGGGATAGCTTGGGCCAATGCCTTAATCACCACTTCTTTACCCGGTCTAGACAGGAATCTTTCCTTCCACCCTTGGAGCTTTTTCCAGATGCGATCTTTAAGTCCCGAAAAAATTGCTTTCTTCGATTTACCGATAATGGTAGGAAGTCCAAGGTACTTTTCGTACCGGTCAACCTCTCTCACCACCAAGAGTGTCTTAATCCTCTCTCGCGCTTGAATTGTAACTTTCTTACTAAAGACAATCTCCGACTTAGCATAGTTAATTTTCTGATCCGATGCTCCCTCAAACTGGCTAATAATATTAGCTAACTTAGAGCATTCCCTATCATTTGCCCTAGCAAATAAGACACAATCATTCGCGAAAAAAAAAGATGAGATATACGAGGAGCACCTCGACACACTCTGGCCCCATGAACCTGCTTCACCTCGACAACTCGCTTTAACATAAACGAGAAAACATCAACACAGAGTAAAAACAGATATGGGGAGATAGGATCACCTTGGCGGAGCCCGCGAGTGGGTTTCACCGGGTCAATTTGTTTCCCGTTAACCCGAAAGGAGTGGGTGACCGTGGAAACGCAATCCATAACACGCCGACACCAGGAAGCCGCAAAGCCCATCTTCTCCATTACCGACTTCAGGAAACACCACTCAACCCTATCATAGGCCTTACTCAGGTCCAGTTTCAACGCAATCGTCCCATTCCGGCCTTCCCCGCCTCTTTTCATCGCATGGAAGGTTTCGAAAGCTATCAACGCATTATCGGAAATAAGCCTTCCGGGGACGAAAGCGCTCTGGTTTTCAGAAATAATATCGTCCAAAAAAGGTTTAAGCCTATTAGCCAACATTTTTGAAATAACCTTATAAATGACGTTACATAGGCTTATGGGACGGAACTCCGCCATGGACTTGGGATTACCACACTTTGGGATCAGGACAACCGCCGTCGAGTTTACAGCCTGAAGATTTGCCTGGCCCCTCCATCAATCACGTACAAAAGAGCAAAGATCGCTCCCGACAATATCTCAATATTTCTGGAAAAACAAAGCACTCATACCGTCTGGGCCCGGGGCCTTGTTAGGGTGCATCTGGAATAAGGCCGCTCGGACCTCATCATCAGTCACGTCCCGTTCCAGCTGTTCATTCATCGCTTGTGAGATAATAGGACTCATATTATTGAGCACGATGTCCGCCGGGAGCAAAGGGGACGAACCGAAGAGGTTGGCAAAATAATTCCTGACCACATCGTGTATATCTCCTTCCCACTCCTCCAAACTCCCTGCTCATCAAAAAGTCCCAAGATTGAGTTTCGTCGTTTCCTCTGTTTTGCTTTGTGATGAAAATAGGCAGTATTCCTGTCTCTATCTCTAATTTCATGTGATTTGGCTCTAGTCCTCCAATAAGTATCCACCTGGCCCCGCAGACATGCCACCTCTTGCGCAAGACAATGACAATTAGATAGCATATCTGCCGAGGCAGGTTTACGTTGCCCAAAACCCAACTCCTTCTCCGCAAGCCGAAGTTTACGGTTAACGTCGCCAAACCGCCGTTTTGCCCACGATCTAAGTCTCCGAGAACAGACACTCACCCGCTCCAACACACTGGCCCCCCGAAGTTCCTCCCAGCCTTCCTTAACGATCTCACCACAATGTTCATCCGAGGCCCACATGGGTTCGAAACGGAAGGGACGAGAAAAAGGGTAGTTCTCTTCTCTCCTCGTCTGGCTAAGTATAATAGGGGCATGGTCCGACGCATGAATGGGCAAATGAGTCACCTCAACTGACGGAAAAATGTCCTGCCAATCACTGGATGCGACGAACCGGTCCAACCTCTCCCGGATGAAATTATTCACGAACCGACCCCGCTGCCACGTAAATTTATTTCCTGAATAACCCAGATCGTGAACAGCACAGTCATCCAACGCATCCCGAAAGGCATCAATGCACCTTTCCGATCGAAGTCGTCCCCCTCCTTCTCATCAGGGCTAAGAATCTCATTGAAATCACCAAACATCACCAAAGGGAGAGGTGATGCCTGCCGAATTCGCCGAATCAAATCCCACGTTCGGTGCTTATTCTCAAGTTCCGGCCACCCATAAATACCAGCCACTCTCCACGCCACCTCACCTGCCTCGTTCTTTACCTCAACGGCAATATGATTTCGATCATAGGATACAACAGCAGCGTCAATGTCCTTCCACCAAAAACCAATACCTCCAGCTCTCCCCCTGCTACTAACACACAAACCATCAATAAAACCACATCTACTCCGTAACCGAGCGAGATCACTCCCGCTCATCATCGTCTCCATAATGAAGACGATGTTAGGGCACTCCCTCCAACAGATATCGGCGAGGGAGCCAACCGTCAGGGGGTTGCCCAACCCCTGACAGTTCCAGCTTAATATTTTCATTGTTGTTCACGGTGCTGGTCTCCGCCAGTCACTGCTACTTGATAGTTTATTACCATCTCATCACTTACCCCCCGACTCCTCTTACTACTCTGATCCTCCGCCAAATCCAACCGGGCACCAGTAGCCTCAGTTGGTTCTTTACGTTTTGTCCCTATTTCAGCCTTAGTCTCATCAACCTCCTGATTCGGGCCACCGACCCCACTCGTGGCCCTACTGATTTTTATGAACTTTCGAGTTTGAGCTTTCCCCCCCTTTTGAGACATACTCGATCCTATACCCACCTCCGCAGATTTCTGTCCCCCAACAATCACCGCCCCCTTCTGGATTGGACTAAGGCTAACCGCCTGACTTGGGACCTCATTGATGACCATGCTGTTGGGATTATTAGAAGTGATCGTCACCCCACCTAATTGATCCACCATCCTAGCAAGCTCTTCCTCCTCCCATCTCTTCTCATCTTCCTCCTCAAACAGTTTTCGAGCGCAGGATGAACCTCCCAGATCCTCCCTATTCGCCCCTTGGGTCGCAACCCGCCATGGAGGTGCTTTGAGCCAGTCCCTAAAGCGCCGGCCCTCTCCAACAACCCATCTTCTCTCCCCACAATCCTTTTCCCCGTGCCCTATATGCCCGCAGACATAGCAAAACAAAGGAAGACTCTCATAGCAAACTTTGACCCGTCATTGTTTCCCACCCCTGGTTCTCAGAATTATAGAGTCCATAAGTGGTTTCCGTACATCTATAATAACTTTCATGCGCATTGATCGATTAATATCCGGGTTGACCGAGTTATCAACCGAGACAAACAACCCCAAAGTATTACCAATATTACTGGCGTTTTTAGCGTTAAGGCGACCTACAATTGGTAAATCATAGATGCGAGCCCAGATTGGGGAGAAGAATAACGGTACCTCAGTAGCGATAGCATCATCACGCAAGTCAGTAAGGAGGAGAAGGTGACGCTCGAAGTGCCAAGGTTGTTCCGCAAGAACACGTTCCTTGTCAGTATCAAGGTCAAATTTAAACGTAACTCGCTTCGATTTTCTATCAATCACTTCCCCTATCACGGAACCCTTCGCTTTCCAGGCCATAATCATGGTATCAATTAGGGCCCGAAGATTTATGTTGCGTTCGGTACATAACCGACCAACAATACACTTCCCGCCACTCGCCGCCTCCCGAGCACCCTCCTCCAACCACTCCATCGTCGACACAGGATGGTCTCCACCCTGATCAATACCTTGACCCTCCCCAACCATGTTAAGGTCAAGGCTTATACGATCCATCGCGAAAGGCAAAAACAAACAGAAAAATGAACACGTGTGGTTGTATAACAAAAGACGACAAAAAGCAATCCAAACGACAGATGAAGAAAATAATGATTGGAATGTGGTTAAAGATGATGAGAAGAAGACAAAAACAGAAAACCTGACAAAATCAGGGTCAAAACTCCTAGGAAACCCTAGGATCGCCCCCTCCCAAGGAAAAACCTAGAGGGATCTATTCCCCCTTCCTATCCTCTTAGTAGAAGAGGGATTTTTTTACGATGTCAACTGACTGGGTGTGCTCTTAATAATGCATGAATTCATTTTCCTAACTTATAAGAGAAACAAATGGTTATTGTGGAACTGTTAGCTTGTGCCATGTGACGCTCAAAAGATGTTCATCTTGACTTTTAATATTATAAATATAGATATAGACTAGTAGATGTATGAATCACAGAAAATACAAATTGTGTTAAGATTACTCTTAAACATTATCAACTTACCACCTATCCTATCCTGATAAATTCTTTATGACATGTTTTAGAACTTTGATTTGGATTTTAATTGTGAATTTGAAATATTTTGAGCGTTTGGAAACCTTGGGATTTGAATTTAAAATTTTAACCAAAATCGAACTTAGTTCAAATTTGGTTTTCTCAAATTCCTAGTATATGGGCAGTCATTTCAATTCCGTCACTCGTCGTTTCTTTGTTTTTTCGCATAATTTTGTCGTAGTATTTGTTTTTCTTTATTTTATTTTTTTCCGTATTTGAACATTTACACTTTTCTAATGAAAAATTTTTAAAAATAAAAATTGGTGAACTTGACTCGATTTCACCCGCCCGAAATCCAAATTCTAATCCAAGAATACCCAAACACCATTTTGGATTTGGATTTAGATTTGAATTCTAGAAATTCAAATACAGGAATTGAATTCTTGATATTCAAATCAATTCCAAGTACCCAAACGCAACCTTAATTTATTTAGTGGCATTTCATTTTTTATTTTTGGGTTATTTCATAACAATAATATAACTATGAGGGTGCTTCTTATATTAATATCAACTATACGTAATCCCGTTTTAATATGAACTATCCTCTCATTAATCTCTCTTTATAACCAACACTTTTTTTACCTGTAAAAACCGGTAATTGTGACCTGCTAGGTTTTGGTGCGCCTCTTCTTCTTCTTCTTCCCCTTTATATTCATCAAATTAAAAGTCATCCTCCATTATCAACCTTCAAAACCCTCATTGACACAATGAGATGTGGTTATTCATCTAGATCCTCATCTAATTTGTATCCTTCAAATGTCAGTTTTTTTTGCATCCAATCTATTTACCACAATTTCAAAATAAGATGCTTCAATCTATTTACCTAATTTCAGAAAATTTAAGAAAAGCAATGGCGAGAGAAGATGTCGAGTTCAACAATGACGAGAGAAGAGTACGTAGTAACGAGGGAGGAAGGGTATAGAGTATGGTGGGAGGGGGACTTTAAATCAAAAATAAATTAAAAGAAAAATGGAACCGACTCATCAGGTAGCCGGTAACTTGTTCTAATGAGAGATGTATGAGGGGATAATTCATATTAAAACAGAATTACGTATTAATATAAGAAGCACCCCATAATTGGTATTATTGTTATGAAATAACCTTTATTTTTTTTTATAGAAAAATGTAGGGGGAGCAAAGTGCAAAGCCAAAGGACATACGTACTACCTCAGACAGACCCCTTCCCAAGCAGTGACCAGAGACAGACTGACCACATCACATCCTGGTTTTGCATTTCTCCACATCGCGCTATGAACTGCTTCCTCATCTCTCCTCCACTCCCTTCCCTCCACTTCCCTCCCTTCTCCCTCTCCCTCTCCCTCTCCCCTCGCCGTCTCCTCCTCCCTCCCTCCTTCGCCTCCACCGCCTTCCAATTCGACGACCCCTCTGCCCCACTCCCCCGCCACCGCCACGACTTCACCCCTCTCCTCACCCACCTCACCACCACCACCCCCCCACCCACACCCACCGCCATCACCTCCTCGGAGCTCACTCTCGTCAACACCTACCGCGCCGTCCCCGCCCACCACTGGCACTCCCTCCTCAAATCCCTCGTCTCCTCCTCCCACTTCCCCGCCGCCTACGCCCTCGTCTCCTTCCTCGAACGCCACCGCCTCTGCTTCTCCTACCACCTCCTCTACTCCATCCTCATCAACGCCTTGGGCAAATCCGACCGCCTCTACGAAGCATTCCTCCTCTCCCACCGCGTCCCTCTCTCCCCTCTCACCTACAACGCCCTTATCGCCGCCTGCGCTCGCAACGACGATGTCGATAAGGCCCTCCATTTGGTTGTTAAAATGCGCCAGCACGGCTTCCCGCCTGATTTCGTCAATTACAGCTTGATTGTCCAGTCAATTGCCAGGACTAACAAATGCGACTCCTCCTTGTTGACTAAACTGTATGACGAGATTGAGGATGATAGGATTGAGCTGGATGCGCAGCTGTTGAATGACATCATCGTCGGGTTTTCGAAGGCTGGGGATGTTGACAGGGGAATGTATTTCCTGAGTGTTATGCAGGGCAGCGGGTTGAGCCCTAAGACGGCCACTTTGGTGTCTGTCATCACTGCCTTGGGGAATTCGGGCAGGTTTGAGGAGGCTGAGGGGTTGTTTGAGGAGTTGAAGGAGGGTGGGATGAAGCCTAGGACCAGGGCCTATAACGCCGTTTTGAAGGCCTACGTGAAGGCCGGGATGCTGAGGGACGCGGAGGCCATTGTGTCGGAGATGGAGAGGTCTGGGGTGTTGCCTGATGAGCATACCTACAGTTTTCTGATTGATGCTTATACCAATGCAGGGAAGTGGGAGAGTGCCAGGATTTTGTGGAAGGAAATGGAGGACAGCAATGTGGGACTCACTAGTTTCGTGTTTAGTAGGATTTTGGCTAGTTATCGCGATAAGGGGGACTGGCAGAAGGCCTTCCATTTGTTGAAGGAGATGAGGAGGTGTGGGGTGAAGCCTGATAGGTACTTTTACAATGTGATGATGGACGCGTTTGGGAAGTATAATTGTCTAGATCACGCTATGGATACGTTTGAGACGATGAGGTTGGATGGGATTGAGCCTGATAATTGTACGTGGAATACGTTGATTAGCTGCCATTTTAAGTGTGGGAGGCACGATAAGGCGGAGGAGTTGTTCCAGGAGATGCAGGAAAATGGTTGCCTGCCTTGCACCACGACGTATAATATTATGATCAATGGTTATGGTCAGCAGGAGAAGTGGGATGACGTTAAGGTGTTGTTGGGGAAAATGAAGGCTCAGGGATTATTTGCTAATGTTGTTACTTATACTACTCTTATCAATATATATGGGCAGTCGGGGAGATTTAAGGACGCGGTTGAGTGTTTGGAGGCGATGAAGGCCGATGGGTTGAAGCCTTCAGAGGCCATGTACAATGCCCTGATCAATGCATATGCGCAAAGGGTACATTTCTTATGCTTCTGCGATTTTTCAGTGGTCTGTTTGTGGACATCAGTATATTGGAGTAATATGTTGGGTACCCTAATATGTTTATGTTCTAGATCAAATGTAGAAACTTAGCATCGTTTGTGATAGTTTTTCCTGTAATGTGGTTGATTTGCTGACACTTAGAAGTTAGAATCCAGCGTTGTAGTCTACAGAAAGGCGTAAATTTGCTTGGGTGTATGCGTCAGCTTATAAACCACATTAGGGTTTGCTAATTTTGTCAAAAACTCAGAAAAAAAGGAGGACCCTATGGGAATACTGCATTCTTTTATTTCCTTTTTTTGAGGTTAAAATGGGGTGGGGGAGGTTTATAACAAACTATCAAAGGGGTTTCGGTACCCTATGAATCACACTATTTCCCTTCCTCTTAACACCAGAGATAGTAAGTCTTTTGCCGGAAGCTGAGCAAATATCATCTAATAATTGGTCCTTTGCAGGGTTTATCGGATCAGGCCGTAAATGCATTCAGACTCATGCGTGCGGATGAGTTGAAACCAAGCATTTTAGCTCTTAACTCATTGATTAATGCCTTTGGGGAAGATAGAAGAGATGCAGAAGCATTTGCTGTCTTACAGTATATGAAGGAAAATGTAAGTGACATTGTTGGATTCACTGCTGTTTCTGTAAACACCAGTTTCTCAATGCATCACTTAGTCTGCTGCTAAGTAATTGGATTGGCTATAAATGCAGAACTTGAAACCAGATGTGGTTACCTATACAACCCTGATGAAGGCTTTAATCCGTGTTGACAAGTTTGATGAGGTATGGATAGTTTTTTGTTTATGACTCAAAAGTCCTATGCTTTATGTTCATCTCCTAGTAGTGTCTGCTTAGGATTACGTTTAAAAACTTACTGGTTCATTGGAGCCTGCATGGCTAAGTTGAAGCAGCATCTTATCCTTCCAAGATAAGGGTGCCTAGCTTCTCTTCATTCTTCATTTCATGAGGTTGTTGAAGTGTGGAGGGAATGGATTATTTTGCACGGGTGTATGCAGCAATTGTTATTTATATTCTTTATAGCATGCTAGAAACACCTGTTTTTTATTTCTTTGAGAATGTTAGTATCAAGATCAGCGCATGCATATTGCATAAACGGAACTTTTTATTCTGGACAGAGAATTGTTTGTTCAATGGAGTTATTCTTATGCTGATGAGAACTAGCTTAGTTCGCAAGGTCATGAGAGGTGGTACTCATGGTTTGGGCTTCGATAATCACTCTCGTGGCTCTTCTTAAACAAAAAAAATGGAGTTCTTATGTGAATTGTGTTCAAAGTACATAACCTTTAAAAATCTCAGGTTCCTGCTGTTTATGAAGAAATGCTGTCGTCTGGATGCAGCCCTGATAGAAAAGCTAGAGCAATGTTGCTATCGGCTCTGAAATACATGAAGCGAGTGTTCAAGTCTTAGCCTTTGCTATTTACCTTCTGTCTATAACTGAAGATGTAGGTTGACAACGAGCTCGTCTGCTATTTTGTCATGGTGAGTCTTCTTATCCATCTACATAGTCTCCGTGATATTTCATTAGTAATTCCCCACGTGTTTATAACCTCTGTTGGACATTAATCCTTTTTTTGGATACAAAAAGAGGAGGGAAGGGAAGGCGAGAGGCGTGAAAGGTAGGGAAAGGGAAGGAAGGCTAGGGAAGATGGTATGGTGCAAGGGATTCTCCCGTCAATTCTCAAAAAAAAACAAACAAACTATGTTGGACGTGTTTTTGATGGTCTTGTAGAGGGAGTAATGGACCACCCCATTTCCCTTTCCTGATGCCTCTGACCCCTATTTGCTAACTAAATTACAGATTTATGTTCCTACCTTTCACTCCAAATCCCTCCGTTCAACCGATGGGTAAATCAATACTATTATGCTTGTCCAGCTGTCCTTCCGTTTGGATCAGTAAAGTCTATGTATGTGTTGTCTCTCCATTCAGTAAATGGCAGACGTGTAAGGGTAGTGTTGTTTGCCGTTCAGTTAATTCTGTTGTCCATCGCCTGTTTGGGGCATAATACTTCATTCTACTTTAGGAGAGTGATTGGTGTAGCGTAATTTCGCTCATTAGTTGCATGTTAGCAGTTAAAGAATACCTTGTTTATTTATCGTCGTCACAAAAAGAGTATTTACTCACATACTCCGTACTTTTTTTTTTTTTTATATATAAAAACTGCTCATCTTTCTAATCCATGATTCTGTCTATGGTTCATATAAGCTAACCCCAAATTTAATTGGAGCAGGGCTTAAGTTGTAAGGCTTGTTGGTTGGTATCAAGCCTTGCTGGTAATTAAAAGCCAGCCTTCCTCCTTGGGATTTTGGAGAACTTTGGCCTGCACCATGTACATCTTGAAACTCACCAAAGTTCATATCGATCCCTGGAAGTGGAATCCACCCACCTACTGTGCTGATATATGCTATAATGGCTGTACTTGCTGAAGGGTGTACAAGTTACAGAGAAAATTTTGTTACTGCAGTTTGCTTGACTACGAGTGTGAGCTCAGGTTATTTGGTTAGGACTAGTTTTGGTGATTCAAGTTCATAGGCGATGCTGACTGATTGATGCTACACTAAACAGTAAACACTAGACTCAAGTTACAGATATTGACATAACATACCTTCATCCCATTTTTATCTATTTGAATTTGAATTTGAATGATCAGTTTTGATCATCAATCTCTCCGTCATCCATATATATGTACAAGTACAATGTCAAGTTTGTCGATATTGAAAGAATTATTGACTTATTGTATATTGCGGGAACGGTGATCAAGGTTGATTATTAATGTTGAAAATACAATATTCGAAAATTATGTACTCGTAGAATATGTACTCCACATTGAGATGAAGTTTGACCCCTTGACCCCTTTCTTATTTGTACTTGGGGTAGCCAACTTAAATGTTATCGTGGGTGACTTTGTATTACAAGAAACTGACTTATAATTAAGAAAATTATTAGTGTAAAGGTGGTTAAAGTTGAGTACTCGGCTATGTGTTAACTCGTACTTTGTATTTAAAGGCGATCTTTGATGACTATAAATGTGGAGTATTTAACGCCTTAACGTTGCTAGTAAAGGGTTATAGACTTACCGATTTGACATAATAATGGAGTTGTATTACACTTGTACCTTTGCATTCTAGAGCAACACACTGCTTCTAATCCTTTCACAAAAAAATCTAAACCAATGACGTATACCCTGAAACCATATGAACATGTCATACTTTCTTCAAATTATTTCAAACTACACATTTATATTAAAGAGAATAATTGTTAATCAACGTACATCTTTGGTGACATTCACTGAGTCACCACATATTTATAAAAGACGGTTCTCAGTAACAGGTGTTAGTTGCGATGATTACTTAAAAAAAATTGAAAGAGGAGAGGAGAGGAGAATAGGAGATGAGAGGAGGCAGGCAGCGATAAAGTGTTGTTCTGGAAAGACCCATGAATAGGCGAGGACTCAACTCAAGTCTCAAGTCTCAAGTGTCAAGTGAAGGCAGCCAATTCAAGTCGACACACGACACATCTGCAATATACACACTGCGGCACTCCCAAAACCTCTTCATCTCACAACCTCACGCTTCTTCTTCTTCATCTTCTTCATCAACACTCCCTCCATATCGTATCTCATCCCATAAACGGAACCCCTCTCTCTCTCTCTCTCTCTCTCTCTCTCTCTCTCTCTCTCATCCTCCGCCCTTCTTCGCCGCCCTCTTTACAGGTATATCACTTATTTCATCTCGCTTGTATTCTTTCCTTTTGTTATTCTTATCACTTTTGTCCTCCCGCTTTCTGCAAATTCGCCTTATTATCTCTAACACATACTACTAGTATATCATCATCATCATCATCATCATCATCATCATCATAAACCCTAATTTGCGTAGTTTACTGAAATGGGGGCGGACTCCATTTTCCGATTGAAATTTTGAGCTGCTCATTGCTCAACTCTTCACTTACGCCCTTTTTCTTTCCTACTTCATTTCCCTTCAATTATTTATTTCGCTCAACTTTCTTTGTTTGTTCTATATAGAATTCAATTGCCCCATTTTCCGTGTTAATTTATCCCAAATGAACCGTCTCCCTTCTAAGTTTAGTAAGGAAAAAGAGCAGCCCCCCAATATTACTCCGAATGGATTGCCCCATTTTATCGCTTTTCCTTAAACCATTGTCAAAATGCAATCGTGGGAGTCATTTTATCCAATCCATATAATTTCACTCCAATAGACTAACTTTGGAAAAATTAATCAGAAATGTTCACATTTTTTGTTGTAGTCAGCTGCTATCTTAGTCGCTTCGTCACTAAATGGCCATTGACATACATTTTGTAGGGTTTTTAGGAGGAGAAGAAGATCATTCAGAGGTGGGATTTAATGGCCATTTCACCTTGTGGAACTACGTGGGCAGCTCAATGGGGCGTTTGCACCCTATCAGCGCCTAGAAATTCTTTGGAGAACAAGTCATCAACATTTCCATCTTGGTATGATATTTGCTTATGAATACTACTGTAATTTATTGTTTGTATCACACCCAATTTCACTTGCATTTGTAGCATTTGACACTGACAACTGAGTATGTGAACCAATAATCGCCGACAGATTAGTGTTTAGGTGTGAGGCACTCTTAGGTGCTTGCCAAATCACCTCAGACACCCTTGAGCAGTTCTGAGTTGCTATTTTCTTTTCTTTTCTCTTCTCCCACCTATAATTGTATTATTTCTTTCGTTGCTGTATATCAGAATGAAGTTCTCCTTGAGAATAGACAAACCCTGAGATAGGTGTTTTGTGAAACAGTTTCATTGTTTTTACTGTGAGATCACATCATTTGATATGGATAAACTCAACCCTTGACGACTTGTGATTTTTGAATCAGTTTGAGTATAGTTTATCATGGCACTTATGAATAGTCTGTTAGAGTGTATAATGAATCAGATGTTACATATTCGTATCGAATCAGGCTGCTATTATTCCAGTACATCGAGTACTTGTGCATGGGTGAAGGGAGTACTATTTTTTTAGCCTTAATCCTGTGGCCTTGTTAATACCACTACGAGACATTTGCCTGTATGTTTAATTTTTGTCCTTATATTGCAGTGGTCCAAGAAAGATGCGAGCGATGCAATCATTGAGTTCAAGCTTCTTCTCCCCTGAGCCCGTGCGATTGTTGTTTAATGTGAGTTCAGCTCGAAGTCCATGCATTAAAAGGGGCGCTCGTTTCGTTGTTAGGGCTGAATCAGTGAGTAATTCCAATCTTTATATGTCCTCTTCACTTTGTTTGGTAGAATTTGTTCCCTCTGCATGTGGTAAAAAATTATTTCAATGTACAGGACTACTATTCAATCCTCGGAGTATCTCGGAATGCCAGCAAATCAGAAATAAAGAGTGGTAAGTTGTAGCTTTCTTTTCTTCTTTTTGCTAAAGGCGCTATATGAACTATGAGAAGGTGGCTGATGTATTCCTCATTACGTTGAATAATGCTTCTATAGATTTCCAATTATTTTGGATGCAAAGTTGTAGTTGGCAGGAACCTTCTACAAAAAGTACATTTGTATGTTGGGTTAACTATTTTCAGAAATTGGTTTGTAAGATATCAGAAAGAGAAGAAAAGGAAGAGATGAGTGTTTACTAAACAAACTCTTCAATTTGTTAATGTTTGTCACCATCGTGACATGAAAGTAAGATATTGTGCATCCTTTGAATATTTCTGAACGTGTCACCGGAACAACGGTACAGGCCTTCCTAGTTTCAATGCCTGCTATTAGTATTGTGACCAAAGAAAAGATGCAAAGATAGATTTTAGGTGTCACTATGTCTGATGACTTACACATATTAAGGTCCACGTTAAGAAGTATGTTGGCGTACTATGAAGTATTTCAGGAATTCTTACGCCATAAATTTGGTGTCCTCTTGTAAGAGTAGAGGCGATCTTTGTTCTCTCAACCTTGAAACTGTAGTCTGGCCTGTTAAATGCTTAAAGTTCCTTGTATATCAAATTAGCAACAACTAGTCTTACTAAACTTAGCACCTAATATTCAAGATATATTGTGAAATCACTGAAATGGTTCATTTTGTCTGTTACGGAGTACATGATTTCAGGGAGGGTCAAGAGTCTTGACTCGTAAGTGTCAATACTTCAAATTTATGTCAGCATTAGTTGTCTTTTAAGCGTTACAGCTGCTAAATCAGTTGCTTTTGTTGCTCGATATATATCCGGCTTAGTCTCGTAGAAGATTCCGCTAGACTGCTAGCTGTGTAGCTAATAGAGTGTAACTGGAGTATTAGTTTAGCCTTCCCCTAGTTTATGACTGTTGTTAGTGGACTAAAGCAGATATTCGGAAAAGGTTGGCTTATAGATCATGCATGGTGGACATGTAAATGAATAGCTGGATTGATGTGATACATTTCATGATTTTTGTATGTGGTCTGTAGAATCTTGACTTAATGTTCTGTGGCCTGCTAATCTTTCATAACCATCTTATTGATTTGTTGATGAACTATATACGATCTCATAGAAGTGCAGAAGTGCCTCAGGATTCCAGTCCATTGTTAACTGTTATGGACATGTTATATGCTTGTACTTTTATATCTTGCTTGAGGTCAAGAAAGCATTTGTGTTTCGATGAATTACATTTTTTTTTGTCTTTTTCAGCATACAGGAAGCTTGCGAGGAGTTACCATCCTGATGTCAACAAGTAAGATTGTTTTCTTAGTCCTGCTACAATAAAACTTTTTATTTGTGCCTTTGATGTAGAAGTTTGTGACAGTAGAAGGCATGTCCATTGTCTCTTACGTTTGATGTTGTTCTCTCGTTCCTTGTTTTATGTTTCACTATGCTTAATTTTGTGTCCCATGGTGTTACTTTTCATTTTCTATTATTAGCCAAATAACTTAAGTTTCTAGTAGTATGTCCGGTTAATCTTTCAGCTAGGTTCCATTGGTCGTTGCAGTTACAAGTATGACTGTATGATACTGCGGACCCGAGATTACTCTCAATTTTGTTTAGTTTTAATGAACATGTTCACAGACAACATCTTAAAGGAGCGAATTGAGCTGGTCAGGAGGATCTAGGTTGTGTGATAGTGGATGCTGACATCGGAAAGCAATTGTGAAAAACATTTGAGTTTGTTTGATAATTTCTGAATTAAGTGTTTTATTTCTATTGAAATGGATTCTAGTTGTTTTGGTGATGTTCAGTTGGCGTGCGAGGTGATGAGGATGTGTAATCATGAGGTGGTGGAAGTGAGAGGAGCTGGTGGAGGTGGTTGGATTGAATTTTGATGCTGGAGTTAAGGTGGGTATTGGGACATTCTTTGGGATGATTCCGAGAAATTGGGAGTTGTGGGAGGCTGAAGCTTGGCTGATCGGAATGAAAGAGGCTGTGGGTACAGGTTATGATCCAGAGCGATAGTCAGGTGTTAATTATTCCTACATGAATACAGGAGTAGGTGCTGTCTAGTTTCTATTTCAATTATCATATGCTTGCTTTAGGATATCATTTATTTGGACTCCTGATCTATGATCTTGTCTAATCCGATTTGGTAAGAAGGTGGCATGTGTCAGGCCTTGTTCATCAGTTGGTAGACGTTCTTGGTCGTTGGACTCCTCATGCTTGTAGCTCATTTTGTATTGCATGATTTACCATCCACGAAAGCTTAGCGTCTTGGTCGGGAAGCGTTTTCAGAAAAATAAAGAAACTGATCAACAAACTAAAACTCTCATTTGTCTGACATTTTTATTTTTTAGCATGACCCACTCACATTTTTTTAATCTTTTCATTTGATTTCACGTGGTGCTCTAGACGGTACTTTTACCGCTTTCTTTGACACATAACCTATTTTTTGTTCAGAATAATTATTTTTTATTTTTCGGATAATAAATATAACTGTTCTAGTTTTATACTTTTATGTAATTTATTTTATATTTCTCCTTTATTTTCTGTCAAAGTTTCCTAACTTTGCCTCAAGCATGAAAATGGGAAGATAGAAAATAAGGGGGACATTTTTTTTTCAACAGTTTGTGCTGGATAGTTGAAATGGGTGAAGTTTTAGGACTATCTTGTGAGTTGTGAGGTATTTCCTGGTTCCTTTGGGATGTTTGATTTCTTTGTATTTACTGGGATATACACTGTTTTAGCGTGCTATAGTTTTTGAGATTTTTGCTCAACCATGAGTGCTTAGTCATTTTATATTACCTTTGGTGACAAGATGAGCTTATAAGTTATTACCGTTATGGAGACTCAGCTATAGTTAACTTCTATAAGCTTAATTTGTGTTTTACACTTGTTATATAGGGAGCCTGGGGCCGAACAGAAATTCAAGGAGATTAGTAATGCTTATGAGGTATCATGATGCTTTCTTCTGCTTTGTTTGTTTTACTTTTGCTTGTCTTCCTATTCGCTACATGTTTTGATTACTACTCTGTAGAGTACTCCCATTCCTATTATTTACTAGCTTATAGACAGTTTTTTTGAAAGGGTTTGATTTTTGTAGGTCTTGTCCGACGATGAGAAAAAGTCTATTTATGATAGATTTGGGGAGGCTGGATTAAAAGGATCTGGACCTGGCATGGGGGTAAGTTGTCAATTTGCTTTCTTTTTCTTGGGCATATTTAAACGGGTCTATTCATGATGGGCTCAATGTTAACATCAATCATTCAAACAGGATTTCTCCAACCCATTTGACCTATTTGAGTCTATATTTGACCTTGGGGGTATGAATATGGGGGGAATGGGAGGAAGAGGGTCAAGAAACCGAGCCACGGAAGGTGAAGACCAACTTTACAATCTGGTCTTAAATTTCAAGGAAGCCATTTTCGGAATCGAGAAGGAAATAGAGATAAGTCGGCTCGAGAGTTGTGGTACTTGCAATGGCTCAGGCGCCAAGCCGGGTACTAAGTCAACAAAATGCAACACGTGTGGGGGTCAAGGTCAAGTTGTCTCTTCGGCAAGAACCCCTCTAGGTGTTTTCCAGCAGGTGTCTACTTGCTCAGCCTGTGGTGGCACCGGGGAAACCTCCACACCTTGCAACACTTGTGGAGGTGACGGTAGAATGAAGAAATCAAAACGCATTAGTCTGAAGGTGCCTGCTGGTGTCGATGTAGGCAGCCGATTGAGGGTTAAGGGCGAGGGTAACGCAGGAAGGAAAGGTGGGCCGTCCGGTGACCTATTTGTAGTCATCGACGTCATCCCCGATCCCGTTTTAAAGAGGGATGACACAAATATTCTTTACTCTTGTAAGGTTTCTTACATCGATGCAATTCTGGGGACGACAATGAAGGTTCCGACTGTAGACGGGACAGTTGACCTAAAGATACCGTCTGGAACACAGCCTGGGACCACGTTGGTGATGGCGAAAAAGGGTGTGCCGATGTTAAACAAGCCAAACATAAGAGGTGATCAGTTGGTAAGAGTGCAGGTGGAAATACCTAAAAGACTTAGCGACGAAGAGAAGAAGCTCATTGAAGAGCTGTCCAATCTAAATAAGGCAAAGGCGCCCAACAGTAGACGATAGCGGTTGGGTTGGGTTGAAGATGAGGGTTGTCGAGACCACGTACGTATACACCCGCTTTTCCCTTTCGGTGGTGGCCAAGGGAACTGAGATAATTTTGCTTAGGTGATTTTGTTGGTATGTACCGAGTATTTTGCAAATATTTGAAAGGAATAGTTTTTTATTGATTGGATTATTTGAGTTAGAAATTATTCAGGAATGAACACCAAAGTTTTGAACCTGGCGTATTATACGACGCGTTTAGAAAATACTCCATGCATGAAGATGGACTGACTAATGGAGTTGAGTTGAGTTGAGCACCTGAAGCAGCTTAAATACTCCAAGTCGTAGTTGGTAGCAACTTCACTTGTCCCTATGGCTTCAACTTGTACTCATCAACCAAAACTCTGAGATTAAACTCATTTTGAATTTAACTCCATCCTATTTTTGCAAACTCTGAGATTGTAGTTTTATCTAAAACTAGGTTAAATAGTGCTCCCTAATTGGGTTGAATTAGATTAGTAAATAAACAAGGAAAATTCTGAAAATATCGACGATGTTAAAGTAAAATTGTCAGACGACGATGAGTAGTAAAACTCCGCATTTATTACTGTTCCATATTTGTTACTCCGTATTACTCTGTATTTGTTTCTATATTTGGGTCTCATTGTATTTAGGTAGCATTTTAAGAATTTGTTATTATCTCAGATTCTCAAATATATGGGAAGATATATTAGTGGATGGAGTATAGGCGCTATTGAATAACTCTACAAGAGTCTCAACCCCAGAGTACATCATCAAGAACCCAACTTCACAAATTTCATTGCTAAATAATTGCATATGAGTACGAAAGCCAAGGCTTTAGGTAACACTTCCGAGTTCCGACCTTCAAAGTTTGCTTCGAGAAAGGCTCCCCATTGCCTTGGCTTTCTTCTTCAGAACAAACTTCTGGGTCTTCCCAGTTGAAGTCTTTGGTAGCTTCTCCAACACAACTGTTCGAGGAGCCATATATCGAGGAAGACGCTCCCTGCAGTACTTCATTATGTCTTGATCTGTCACGTGACTATGACCGCTCTTGAGCTCGACAAATGCACAGGGTGTCTCACCCCAGTGATCGTCAGGGCGTCCCACGACAGCTGCATCTGAAACAGCTGGATGACTGAATATCACTGACTCGACCTCAATTGTACTGATGTTCTCTCCCCCTGATATTATTATGTCCTTAGCACGGTCCTTTAACTCGATGTACCCATCCGAGTGCCTCACTCCTAAATCCCCCGTGTGGAACCATCCACCCTCGAACGCCTCCTCCGTTGCCTTCACATCATTCAAGTATCCACTCATCACCGTGTTGCCCCTGAACATGACCTCCCCCATCGTCTTTCCATCCCACGCCACGCTTTCCATGGTGGACGGATGTTTCACATCGACTTCCTCCATTCCAATGTGGTTGACTCCTTGTCGCGCCTTCATCTTTGCCTGCTCATCTGGAGGCAAAGTGTCCCACTCCGGCTTCCATGCACAAACTGTACCTGGTCGCCGCAGCAGTAAAGGAATTTCAGGAACATGACTCATTTGCGATTAACAGTTAGGTTAGTCCACATCTTATTGGACCTCTGAGTGATTCTACAGACTTGAGTAGGTCAATTCGGAATTTGCTGAGACAAAATGAACTAAAACTAAAACAATTCCGTATGCACATTTAGACTCCTAATGCAAATGATTTTGGTGATAGATACTTACCTGGTCCATAAGTTTCGGTGAGACCATAAGCATGAATCACAACAAACCCAATCTCTTCCATTTTAAAGAGCACCTGTGGAGGAGGCGGAGCAGCGCCTATCATAACAACCACCTTTCCTGGAAGAGGCTTCTTATCGTCATCCCGTGCATTTATGATCATGTTCAACACAGTAGGTGCACCTCCCATGTGGGTTACTTTGTGGTCAGCAATATTACTATATACTCCATTCGCAGTGACGTTTCTGAGGCATATGTTAGTGCCACCTTGAGCTGCCAGGCCCCACGTGAGGCACCACCCGTTGCAATGAAACATGGGGACTGTCCATAGGTAGACTGTCGTCGACCTCATCTCGTTCAGCATAATTGCAGCCAGTGAGTTCAAATACGCACCCCTGTGGCTGTACACCACACCTTTGGGCCTTGAGGTTGTCCCTGAAGTGTAGTTCAATGAGATGGGCTGTAACTCGTCTTTAGGTCGCTGAATTTCAAAGTCAGAGTTTCCTGTGAGTAGCAGGGTTTCATACTCCAGCCTGACAGAGGAAGGCATGGTGTATCCAACACCGACTGACTGGTTATCGACGACTAAGATGATTTGAGGAAGGTTGGAGGTGGTTTTGGACATAATGTCGATAGCTTTCTGAACTATTTCAAAGAAGTGAGCATCGACAAAAATGAGTTTGGCTTTGGAATGCTGTAGCAAGAGCGAGACCATAGGAGGGTCGTGGCGGATGTTAAGGGTACATAAAACAGCACCAGCCATGGGAACTGCAAAGTGCAACTCGTACATTGCCGGAATGTTAGGAATGAATGCAGCAACCTGTAGTTTCATAAATACAGACAACCTGTTGTCAGCAGAATCAAAGCAACTACAGCAACATATTTAGATTTATATTAGGTATTGATGAAATAGAAGAGGGGTAAAAGCAGAAGGAAGGAGAAAGGGAACTGACAACATCGAGCGAAGAGATGCCCAAGTGAGAGAGAGCAGAAGCAAGCATAGTAGACCTCTCCAAAGTGTGTCCCCAAGTGTAGTGGACACTTCCATAGATGAGGGATGCACGGTGTCTGTAGACAACCGCTGATCTCTGGAGGAAAGTGATAGGGGAGAGCGGGACATAGTTGGCGGAGCAACGCACCACCCCTTCCATCTCGACCTATGAATAATCAACTAAACTGAGCTTGCTAACATGTTTCATGCACCACTAATGTGATTGGAATAAGAGCCCCGAGTGAGTGAGTGAGTGAGTGAGCGAGCGAGCTGATCAATCAAGTCCCCACATGTCAGTATGACAAAACAGAGCACATAAATCGTAAACATACATACTCATCGTGCCCAACTTGAACTGCTTTTCCATCCCTGATAAAGCCCTTCAATAATTGACGCCCCCATCCTCATCCTCCAACTACGAGTAGTACTCCCTCCGATTCATTTGTTTCTTTACGTTTGCTTTTTGGCACTATTCATGAGTGGGTAGAATATCTAATATAATTTCCAATCTATAAAGTAAAACATAGTCATGTACTCATGTGGAATTTTTTTTATGATTTTTAATAACGTGTAACTAAAGATAAAAACGAAACAAAACGTGCATTGACAAGTGTGATAAAGCAAACGTAAAGAATCAAATGAATCGGAGGGAGTAGTATTTAGATCTCTAATAGTATAATATTTCATCTCAATGTATTGTCTTGTCTCAAATATAATTTTAACGATACACGAGAGAGTTTCAGCACGTCATTACTTTTCTTTCATGATAAAGATCAGGTTTATCGAAACAGGAGTAACAAGAACCCAGATGACCTCAAATCTGTCACTTCTTTAATATTTTCGTGTCAACTTAACTAATTGACTGATTCTTATCCTACTAAACTTCTGTTTAGCTACATTCTATCATATGTGTCCAATAATAATTTTATTTAGTTATAGGGTCATAACAAATGATAAATGTGACAGACACAACTGATGTCTCATATAATAGGCAAGACTCATCAATATTCCACTGATAATAGAGTAATTCAAGATATGATAATAATAACTGTAAATTGATTATTAATCCACTGATAATTTATTTCACCATATAAACACATTGGCACATTATCACAACAAAGTACAAACACATGCAAAATAAAGTTCAAACTAATTGCATGTGTGCAAAACTGCAAACATTGCGAATCGCACGCTACTCCAATTATAAACCACGCCAATTGCCAGAGGGTAAACAAACAATTGTGATTCATATGCAAAAGTACAAAAGACTAATGAGACTATGGATTACGGTTACCCAAAAAAATAAAAAATAAATTAGGTATAGAGACTCGTGTACGAATGTTGATGAATCACCGCACCAAAAGAAGTCGGTTATCATATAATTGATGAACATGAATTAATTACGAATTCGGTTATCATACGAGATTATGATACCTTATTAGTAAAAGTAAACAAAATTAAAATATGGGAAAATAAAATTAGGACCAGAGACTCGTGCTAGTAAAAGTAAACAAAATTAAAATATGGAAAAATAAAATTAGGATCAGAGACTCGTGCTGATATCGTGGTGTAAAAGAAATAACAAGAGAGACATAATAGAGGGAGAAGAACGAGAAAGAGAGGTAATTTATTCGGCAAAACCAAATCAAAATCAAGTACGAGTAAAAGATTATCAAAATCTGCGGAGAAGGAAGATGTTGAATCAAATTAAGTGTATAAGATGATGAAACTAAAAATTTGAGGAATAGGAAGATGATGATTATCAAATGAATATGACCTTTATTTGGCTGAACAACGTGATTTTATTTAATAGTGCATCGATTATTCATTATTGGTGAATCAAATGCATATGATGCAAGTGCTGCAGTGAATTTGCCTTGTCTTTGATTTTTGGGATTTTTATGGATGAACTTATATTTGATTGTTTTATTTTTCATTTTGATTCAGAGATCATCTTTAATTGTTATGATTCTGATTTTGGGATTGTCTCTTGATTGTTTTAAGTTTGATTTTTGGGTAAATAATATACTTAATTGGTACATTACAATGGTAATTGATTTTGGTTTTATTTTGATTGTTCTTAAAGTTGATGGTGCAGGTGTTTTGAGAAATAATGATAGGGGTATTTTGGTCAATAATAAACTAAACTTATTTAATGAGTCGGAATTAAGCAATAGTAATGGACTAATGGGAGGTTATAAGAAGTTTCATATACAATAAAGAACTCCTTACCCATTGTTGTAACCATAAGGAGCTCCTTATTAAGGAGTTGGTTTCTTAAATCAAAAACTAGTTTCATAAGTTAGAGGAGAGAGAAAAAAATTGGTGTGTGAAGATGAAACCATTAGAGGATTGGGGGTGTATTGCACTCTCTTGTAAAAAGGAGATTTTGTTTTAAGGATGAAACTTCAACCATTGAGGTAAAAAATAGAAGTTCCATGGATAGAATAATATGTTGAGGTGTCAATAAAAAATATGGTATGAAGTTCCTACCATTGCTAATGCCCTAATAAAAGTAAAACTCAAGACTAAAAATACAGTGGGAGTTCGGATGCAGCAAAGTGCAGACGGTAATTTGTAAAATCAAAATACGTGGCGATAATTTGAAAAATACGGAACATGTGGTGATAACTTATACAGTAATTTTTTCTAAAAATATAAACAAAAATTTAAGCTACCGAATAATCCTCTCATATGATACAAATACTTCCTCCACATCTAAATCCAAACCTTACCAGCTGATTTAGAGAACTCACATAAACTTTGTTTTGGATTGGATGGGAGGAGGAAGCGAGTGACGACAATCTACATTTTGTATGTTTTGTTATCATTTCAGTTTTTAAATGGATCCGCATTTAATGGACTTGTGCAACAAATGGGTCATTTACGTGTTTGTAAAACTCGACTCGGATCATTTTCAAATCCTGGCCTCTTTAGAGATATCAACTCATATACGATGATAAACATTCAACTCAAGTTAGATTCGACCGAGTCAATTTAGATTACGATCCAATCATTTGAATGTAACAAATAGGCGCCATTTTTGGTTTTAGAGTTCAACCTTTTTGGGTTTGTAAATTGGACTGTCTCCCCTAATGATGGGTGCGAGCCAGGAGACAAATTTACGCCTACTTATATAAACATTGTTCCAACAGCAACTCACTCCTCAAAAACCATACCCAAAAGCTGCTACGAGTATAACATAATTTTTCTGCTAAATTTATAACTTGAGAAGCCACGTTTTATTCTTTGGAGGGATGCTTGTAGACACCAAAATTTGTACTCCTTTCAGTTCTTCGAAATTGCAACATATTCTTTTTATGATAGTTTCACTAGATTGCCACATTTTTATATTGAGTATGTTTTTGTGAGTGGAGAAGTTTTACTTTATTAGTGAGACCCACCACCCACACTCACAACCTTATTCCTTGTGCATAAAGCAAATGTTGCAATTCTATAGAACCGAAGGGAGTACAATATTTTTAATATTCTATAAATACGGTTTTGTAATCAAGGTTAAAGGAGGTCAGATGATTTAAGTCACACATGACCCCATCATCCTGCTATCACACCACATTGTAGGTACATGAAACATGTCACCAAAAAGACTACATCTTCCTCCTAAGGGATTTAAGTCACACATGATCCATAACAATATTTCCTCCTAAGGGATGTAAGTTATAAATTTATAACTTGAGAAGCCACGTTTTATTCTATGGAGGGATGCTTGTAGACACCAAAATTTGTACTCCCTCCGAGTTTTAATGTTCTTCCCTCTTTCCTTATTTAGCTGAGTTTGATCTTCTTCCTTGTTTCCATTTAAGGAAACTTTTTTTCACCTAACATTACCATCCTACTCCAACTACTTTCTTTATATTACACCAATTATCCCTCATTGGGGAAGAACACTAAAACTCGGAGGGAGTACAATATTTTTAATATTTTATAAATACGGTTTTGTAATCAGGGTTAAAGGAGGTCAGATGATTTAAGTCACACATGACCCCATCATCCTACTATCACACCACATTGCATGTATATGCAATATGTCACCAAAAAGAATATATTTTCTTCCTATGAGATTTAAGTCGATAAGACCCCGTATACTATCAAAACCCTAGCTTTCGGGATGGAATCAAGAGATTCACGAAAATTGTAGTCATCAATCTTTCGATTATTAAATAAAACTCTTGTTTCATATTGAGTATTATTTTGTATCTATTATTTTATCATTGCAGGCGTGAAATTTTATGTTTTACGATGCTCATTTCACCTTTCATTATTCTCAGGAAAATACATGCAGGAGTGAAGAAGTCTCACTCGATTTTAAATCAAATGACAACCGTTGTTCTATTAGTCAGACTCGATAGTGACATTCTATGCAACTAAACGACGGCTGGTATGAATCATGAACAAGCGTACCCTTAGAGTTTGCTGACACTTTTCCTAGGAAGGGATCCCATGGCCTTCGCTTTTGCCCGCAGAACAAACTTCTGTGTCTTTCCAGTAGACGTCTTCGGCAATTCTTCAAAAACAACGGTCCTAGGTGCCATATAATGAGGGAGCCGATCTCTGCAAAACTTTATTATATCATCTGCCGTAGTCTTATCACACCCGTCTTTAAGAGTTACAAACGCACAGGGCGTTTCTCCCCAGTGATCATCCGGACGGCCCACAACCGCCGCCTCTAACACACCCGGATGACTAAACAGTACTGATTCCACCTCAATGGTGCTTATGTTTTCTCCCCCTGAAATGATAATGTCCTTCGAACGGTCCTTCAGCTCTATATAACCATCAGAATGCTTGACTCCCAAGTCCCCCGTATGAAACCACCCACCTTTGAAAGATTCCTTAGTCGCACTCAAGTCTTTCAAGTACCCGTTCATGACTGTGTTTCCTCTAATCATTACCTCTCCCATTGTCTTACCATCAGCGGGCACACTTTTAAAGGTGTTGGGATCTTTTATATCAACTTCCTCCAGGCCAAGATGACGCACTCCTTGCCGCGCCTTGATTTTTGATCTCACATCTGCAGGAAAGGCATCCCACTCAGGATTCCAAACACAAAGTGTGGCCGGCCCATATGTCTCTGTCAACCCGTATCCATGCAGCACTGCAAAACCAAGCCCTTCCATTTCGAAGATTACCTGCGCACATATACTCATATGAGACACTAAAGCATAAAATAAATAAATTAAAAGAACAAAACTTAACTCAAGTGGTAAGAGCTCTCTTACTTGGGGGTTGATTCTTACCCGCAACATAATAAGGGATCACCTCTCAAAAGAGTAATTGTTACCTGCGGAGGAGGTGGGGCGCCACCTGTGATCACTGACACCTTGTTCACCAGCAGAGTCTTATCGCTAACAGGAGCATTTACAATCATGTTCAAGACAGTTGGAGCACCGCATAAATGTGTGACTTTGTGCTCGGCAATGCTACTGAAAATGCCCTTTGCGGTAACATTTCTCAGGCATATATTGACGCCACCTTGAGCTGCAACTCCCCAAGCAAAGCACCAACCATTACAATGAAACATAGGGAGAGTCCACAAATAGACGGGCATAGTCGTCATTTCATTCACAAGAACTGTGGCGAGCGAATTCAAATAAGCACCTCTATGGCTATATACCACACCTTTGGGGTTTGAAGTAGTCCCTGAAGTGTAATTTAAAGCAATAGGGTCACACTCGTCTTTTGGTCTTCGGATTTCAAAGTTAGGGTCTCCCCTCGCTAAAAGTTGTTCATACTCCAGGGTTCCAGAAGGCAACGTGACTTTTGCAGCTGGTATAACGTTTTCATCCATAACGAGGATAGTTTGAGGAAGTTCAGAGCTTGTCTTGGATAGAATTTGAAGCGCTTCCTGGACGAGATCAAAAAACTGATAATCTACAAAAATGACTTTTGCCTTTGAATGGTTAAGCAAGACGGCGACCATTGAAGAGTCATGACGGGTATTCAAGGCACAGAGAACTGCCCCGGCCATTGGTACTCCAAAGTGCAACTCATAGATTGCTGGAATGTTGGGCACCATGGCAGCAACCTGGAAGTAGCCAGGTTAGGAAATATGGTTAATCAGAGAGCAAAAAGTAGAACCGAGACAAACGTAAGCATATCAGCATACAATTCAATAGAAAAGACAAGTTATTTCACTGTTTGCTTTTATGTAATTTGGTTATACTTTTTATGTAATGGGGCCACTTAAAATCATTTCACGGCCCCAGGTCTATATTAAAGACAAGCATACACTCATCGCGGATCCTAGACTGTCTAATGCTCCCTCTATTCACAAATGATGGTCCAATTTCAAGAACAAGAACATATGTGAGCAACATTTTACTGAAATACGACAATCATCTAGCCAAGTTCAAAAGGTTCACATAGTTTGGTCCAAAGTCCAAACTTAATACAGTAGTAAGTTGTGTTTAATGTGGTAAAAATGGTTGGTTTTCCGATAATTTGGGGCCTCAAACCGACTTTTGGAATCGGACATCTCAAAGTCATTGGACGACCCTGGCCCCTAGGTAGATATAACAACAAGTTGAAAACAGGGATTTACATAAAACATTTCATAATAACTTGTCCACTCATTCACTATTTCATCTGATTTCCTATCATTAGAAACAAATCAAAAGGGTCCCTCGCATCGGATCACATCACATCACATGTGATCCTAATTCATAAAAAGAGCATCAACCCACGAAAAAAGAGGAAAATGGAAAGAAGAAAGATCGAAAAACTCACAACATCGCCATAAGAGATGCCGGATTGAACAAGAGAAGAAGCGAGTAGAGTACACCTGTGGAGAGTGTGTTTCCAAGTGTAACGAGCATTTGCATAGACTAAAGAGGGTTTATCCGCATATACGAGGGCGGCTCTCTCCAAGAAGCTGATTGGAGAAAGGGGGACATAATTTGCTGAACAACGTATCAAACCCTCCATTGATGATGATGATGATGATGATGTCATTTTCTCAAAGCTTGTTCGGGTTTTTCCGCGAAAAGGTGTAGCAGACAGAAGTTGGTTGAGTAATTATGTTTGCCTCTTTGGTGATCAACTAGTAGGTGGTAAACTCAATGAATGATGAGAGATTTTTTTGGGCATGAGGAACAACTTCCCACATTCAGTTAGACCGGTTCTTTTCAACTTATTTTCAGTCCGTTTTAGACCAGCTCAGCTTTTATCAGCTCAATCCAGCTTGTATCAGCTCAGCCCAGCTCCTATAAGCTCAGCTCAGCCCAGCTCCTATAAGTTACATTTTCAGCCCAACTCCAATATTTTCAGCTCAGCTCTTAAAATAAATAAATAAATAAATAATACTTCCTCCATTCAACTCCACTCTTCCCTTATTCCTTTTTGGTCCATTCAAATCCACTTATCACCTTTCCTTTTTTGACAATTATTATGACAAATTTGCCCTCACTATCTTACTTTATTTACACCATATACTACTACTATGACCCACATACTTCATTTTGATCCACTACTATTAGGACAAGTGTGGTGTGTTGGTCCACACTCTTGTCCTTTTATTCATTTTTTATTACTTTCTTAAAATTGGTGCAAAAATGAATAGTGACAATTGGTAATGAATGGAGGGAGTAATATATAATAATAATATTATTATTATTATTATTATTATTATTTATTTATATAAAACGGAAGTTGCATTAAGATCGAAACAAATTACAATAAGTTATTATTATTATTATTATTATTATTATTATTATTATTCTTGTTGGTGTTATTATTGCATTTCGATATTAATGCAAGTTTCTTTTCATAAAAAATAATAATAATAATAATAATAATAATATTGTTGTTGTTATTTTTATTACTTGTATCTCTTAATGTTAAAGATAATAACAAATTATTATTAAAATCGTCATTGTGGTCATTGTCATTGTTATTATTATTGTTATTATTATTATTATCTATTCTTTTATCATTATTGTTATTATAAAAATTATTAATATTATTATGCACTCCATAATATTTTGAGTTCTTGAAATAGATGTTACACTCAAATATTTACAACTCACACACACAATATAACATATGAGTATTATTTGTATTGTATTAAGATTTAAGAATATGAAAATTTAAAATTTTGTATATTACGTAATCAAAGATATATGCATAACATTTTCTATTACCAAATACTAAAAAAAACAAAAGTAGAAATCAAATGAATTGGAATGAGTACTATGTTGTTGTTGTTTTTGTTATCATTACTATTATTACTATTTATTAATTAACTATTATTAATTAATTATTATTAATTATTATTATTATTATTATTATAATTATTATTATTATTAATTTATTAATGATTATTATTATTATTATTATTATTTAGTGTTATAATTTTTTATATTTTTTCTCATTTTTTAAAATATTATTAGATAATTTATATAAGCACTTATTAGTTTCAGCTTCTTTTGATTCAGCTCAGCTTCTATTAGACCAGCTCAGCTCCTATCAGATCAGTTCAGCTCTTACCAGACCAGCTCAGCTCAGCTCAGCCATGTTTCAGCCGAAAAGAACAGGGCCTTACACTCTACCACTAGACTGACAAAACTGGTCCGACCTAAATAAGTCAATCCGAATCTGATCCGATACTCGAACTAAATACCCAAACTTGACCTGTAATTCGAATTGATCCGAGCTAACCTGAAAATGACCCGATTATTATTATAGAAAACGAGTCGATCTTGTAATCCCCTATAAATTCTAACGCAATACAGTGGCGGAAACACTGTAGATTTGGGATTAAAACACACTGATGTTCTAAATTTTACAAAAAAAACGGTCAATCAATACAAATGCCACTTTTCACAAAAGGCTAAAAATAAAAATTCTCCAAATGGGTTTAACAATCCAAAAATTGATATAAATGAAGTAGAGTAGGATCCATGCTACTCGCTAGCTCACACCCAAAACCCAGCAGCAAATTACCTGTCATGTTATAAACATAACAGCCACAATTCAGTGGGGAGTAACGACGACGTTCTCCCAGCCATATTACATGACATTAAAGCATAATTACTATTATATCAAAATAGTTCAAAATGGAAAACGTTTAAAACGATATATTAAAATAATTCAAAATGATTGCCAACCTGCAAGACAATACCAATCAATAATAATAACGGCATTATGGATATGAATCAGTGCAACAGAATAGACTTTCACTAGGAGAATACTAAAAACTAGCTTCGAGAATTTAGTTCAAACAAATCAAATTTCGATCTCTAATCTAGGCAACTCAACCATAATAGGACGGCGACTTATCAATGCGAGGTCCTAGCTTAAGTAAATATGCACACCCCTCCTGGAACACCAAGTGTGCCCAGTTCAACCCGACGGCGTCTTACATGCGAGGTACGAGCTTAAGGTCAAAATGAACATACACTCCTGGACAAGAACATGCCCAGTTCAACAACCAATGCATCCCGCTCGGATACACTAGCCTTATAGCTGATGGCAAAACGTATACTCTAGACTGTATTACTCTACCCGTACACTTCTCTTATTCCATAATTCCAAAACAAAGCCATTATCGAAATTCAATAGAAATATAGTTCGTTTTTCAAAAGAAGAAACTTTATAGATCTAGAAATATAACTTTTCAAAAGTAGGTATTATAATAAATAGAAATCGATTAAAATAGGAGTTATATAAAATAGTTAATATTAGGCCTCGAGACGTAAACATTATATTTATTATATAAATGTTTAATTCATGATTAAAAGTCAAATAAAGTCAAAATCACAATTATTTATAAAAAGATTGAAGTTTTAAATAATTAAAAGTATTTAAATAACAAATTGATAGATTTTCCAGAATTGCACTATCTTACTATAAAATTCGTAATTAAATCATTAAAAATCAAAACAACGTAAGATCAGTGGGGTTGAAAACTTTAGAAACTTAGTTACAACTTCTATTTCTGGAGAAATTCTAAATTTCAAATACAATATGGGTTTTTATTCATATATTTTAAAACTGTTAGAATTAGACTCCCGTTTGTATTTATTTAATAAAACACGTTTAAAAATTTATTTTAATGTAAATACAATTGGAAACATTAACTAGACTCTTCATAATTTATGTACGTAAATTACCAAGATTAAATAAAAAGTTTAACATATTATTCAATTTAGATCTTATCACAATTGACAGAATCGCGGATTAACTTGACACCTGTTCATAAAAAGTTTATTGTGACCAAACCACTTGGAATTATTTTACGAAATTAAATACGAATAAATTAGACTTAAAATAAATAGTAGTCTATTTTCAAAGTTTTCGTAAAAAAAGTCTTTAAAGCAGATTATTAAATCGCACAAAAACGCTATCAGATTATGAAACATGCGGTAACTTTATCAAAAACAATAAAACTTTCAAGTTGATAATTCATACTTTTAAAATCACGAGAATTATAAAATAAAATTATTAGGTGTATGTTTTAGTCTCGGCCTTATAATACTTTTAAATAATTAAAAGAAAGACTTATTCGCAAATCTCGTAAAAACGATTTAAAATAACGCAACAAGTGAAAACTTACGATTTTAAAGATTTTGTTATTAAAAAGGAGACATAAATATATTGTCTAACAAGAAACTAATTTCTATACATGCAACTAAAACAATAATATCACATAATACCGAGTAACGTGTCAATGTTACCTTAACGGAGATCCGAATCAATTAAATACTCATCTTCGTCGGATCTAGCACGATAGCTTACGAAATAATTAACATATGGTATTAAAACCACATCAAGTGAATAGAAAGGAGAAAACGAGATGAAGAACGAATAAGAGTAATTAAATTACCCTCGAGATCGGAAAGAATTAGAGACGAATTAGGATCGGATTGATGATGAACGAAAAGAATGAAGTTTAAAGTGAAACATAGAGGAGAAAAGAAGACTTTTGTTGTGAATAAAATAGACTAGAATGAAAGAGAATATAAAGATAAATTAGGAAGCTAAAAGATAAGAATAATCAAGTCACAAGGACTATTAGCTCAACTATGAGACAAGATGGTTGAGATGGAAAGAACCAGCAACAAATCGATGTGATAAGTTTCCGATTAAAAAAACAGGAGGATAAGATTTAAAATAATATAAGCATTTATGAAGAAATCGGATTAAAAACGCTAGCTTTAGAAAATAATTATTTATGAAATCGCGTAAATAGCCATTTTTCGAAAATAAAATATTTTTGACCTAGAAATTAATTATAAATGTAATCGAGCATTTTTAGAAAAATAAATAGTTCAAACTCGATTTTAAAACTATGGTTCATAGAAAATATGATTTCTCAAAAATAATTAAACATACTTGCAATGAAAAGAATTAAATGACTTTTCGAATAAAAATAAAATAATTAAAATCCTTTTACAAAAATAAGTAATTTTAGGCTCGATATTGAAAGAGACTTTGAAATGGGAAAAATGTGATTGACGAAATATTACAGAGTTACGATATAATCGTAACGGAACAGATAGCGGAGCTAGAAATTTTGCGGGTGTTACAGATCTTCTTAAAAAAAGTTGAAACTTGAAAATAACAAACCTGAAAATGCCTTGAACCCGAAATGACGGCCCGACTTGAAGTCAACTCGATTTGTATAACACAAATGTGACCCGACCCGGTTGACCCGTTTGCGAAGTCTATATACAACAGGTCAATGCTCGAATTACTTGACCTATCAACCCAATGAAAATTTTGTACATTTTGAGTCATTTTACTCCGGACTCCAAAACTCTGAAAAACGAGTGTTATACACTAAAAATCGAGCTGCTCGAGAGGACATACCAGGTCACGTTTCAAACCAACCTGATTTTCATACCACGTAACTACGGTGTCTTCCAGATGTACCTGCCTTATTTCACGTCCAGGCAACAAGTATAAATCGCTTTTACATGATCAATCGATTTTCAGGTACGGGGTGATTTAACACATAGCTGAACCCCCAAACGTTCTATGTTGCCCCTCATATTTGTGTGGCTATTCCCACCGACCCAGTGTGATTTTTCAGGCATTTTAATTCGGACCCGGTATCTCTGAAAAAGCGTGTATTATACACTACAAATCAAGCTGCACGGGAGCTCATATCGGGTTACGTTTCAAATCAACCTTATTTTCATTCCACATGACTAACGTGTCTTCAGGATGTACTCTGCCCGATTTCACGCCCAACTGACGAGTATAAGTCGCTTTTACACGATAAATTGATTTTCATGTAGAGGTTGTTAACTACATACCGCAACCCCAAACGTTCTCCGTTGCTCTTAAATTTTTGGTGGACATTCCTACCTACTCGATGAAAACTTCGTCAAATTTTAATCCATTTTTATTCCTGACTCTGAATCTCTAAAAAAACATGTATAATACATTATAAATCGAGTTGCTCAGGAGGTAATAACGGGTCACATTTCAAATTAACCTGATGTTCATACCACGTGACTAGGGTGCCTTTGGGATGTACTTGTCCGATTTCACGTCCAAGAGATACATATAAGTCGTTTTTACACGATAAACCGATTTTCAAGTAGAGTCTGTTTAATACATACTAGAACTTACAAACGTTCTCAGATGCTTCTCATATTTTGTATGGACGTTCCTAACAACCTGATGAAAACTCCGTACGATTTTCAACCATTTTTATTCCAGAACTCGCATCTGTGAAAAACATGTACGGAGTATTATACACTACAAATCGAGATTCTCGAGAGGTCATATCCGGTCACGTTTCAAATCAACTTGATTTTCATACCACGTAACTAGGGTCTCTTCAAGATATACACTGTCCGATTTCACACCCAAGTGATACATATATGTCACTTTTACACGATAAACCGAATTTCAGGCAGAGGATGTAAACTACATATCAAAACCCCCAAACGTTATCTGTTGCTTCTCAAGTTGTGTGGACGTTCCTACTCACTCGATAAAAAAATCGTCCAATCTTAATCCATTTTTATTTTGGACCCCGAATCTCTGAAAAACGTGTATTATACACTACAGATAGAGTTGCTCGAGGGGTAATATCGGATCACATTTCAAATCAACCTAACTTTTTTACCACGTGACTAGGTTGCCTTCAGGATATACCCTACCCGATTTCACGTCCAATGGATAGGTATAACTCGCTTTTCCACTATAAAACCGATTTTCAGTTAGGGGTAGTTTAACACATAGAGGAACTCACCCAAACGTTCTACATTGGTCTTCATATTTTGTGTGGAAGTTCCCACAGACCCAGTGAAAACTCTGTATAATTTTCAACTATTTTTATTTCGGACTCGAAATCTCTTAAATATGTGTATTATACACTACAAATCGAGCTGCGTGGGAGCTCATATCGGGTTACATTTCAAATCAACCTGAATTTCATACCACGTGACTAGCGCATCTTGATTAGGATGTACCCTGCCAGATTTTACGCCTAAGCAACAAGTATAAGTCGCTTGTACACGATAAACAAATTTTCACGTATGGGTTCTTAACTACATATTGGAACCTCGAAACGTTCTTCGTTGCTCCTTAACTAAATTTGCATCAATAACACTTGAACAACCGTTTTACTCCAAGTCCGTCCAGAGAAGAGCGTACTACGTTGCAGGTGAGAATCGAACCCCAACCTTCCGGTCGGAGTAAGAGAGCTATTACCCCAACCCCTAAATTTTCACATATGGGTTCTTAATTACAAATGTTTGCAAGGATGTTGAGTCTTAATCTAAAACTAGTTTTAACCTCGCGCAAATTGTGCGGACGTGCCTTCAAAAATTATGTTATTCTATTAAGGAAAAGAAAATCTACATATATTAATTCTGCTCACGTATTTTGAGGAAATGTGAAATGGAAAAAATATTTGTTTGAACACAAAATTCACTGAGACATAAATGTACATTACTCGAAAGGTACGTAGTCGAATGTCTTTTAAATGTGTTTATTTTAAACATAACGTACCTTTTGTTTCACTGAGACATTTCTACATTGTATATATGGAGTAGTTACCGTGGGGATTTGGAGACATTTAATTTCGGGACCAAATCAGCCCGAAAAACGTAAACAATTACCTTCAAATTCGTCTATTTCAAGTGACTTTTCGAAAAATATGAGATATTTTATTGGTCATCAAAATAGGACCCGTATAACATAAAATAATGACTGACGGATGTTAAAAAAACTCTAAGACAGTTCGGCTTCGAGTGTATATATATCGAAGATTTTGCCCTATTTCGACGTTACTCGAAAGTCAAAAATGTCTTTTAAAATTGTCTATTTCTAACCGTACGTACCTTCTGTTACTTCAACAATATATGGAGTAATTACATTGTGAATTTAGAGACATTTAATTTTGAGACCAAAGCAGCCCGAAAAAACGTGAATAATAAACCTTCAAATTCGTTCGTTTCAAGTGATTTTTCAAAAAATGTGAGATATTTGATGGTCATCTCAATAGGACCCGTATAACATAAAATAACTAACGATTGTTTAAAAAATTCTAAAATAGTTCGGCTTTGAGTGTGTGTGTGTGTGTGTATATATCGAAGATTTCGTCCTATTTCGATGTTACTCGAAAGATAGTCGAATATCCTTTAAAAGTGTTTATTTGTAATATTACGTACCTTCTGTTACTTCTACAATGTATGGAGTAAATACCTTGTCAGTTTTGAGACATTTAATTTCGGGACCAAATCAAGCCGAAAAACGTGGATAATAAATAACCTTCGAACTCAGCCTTTTCAAGTGATTTTTCGAAAATTGTGAGATATGTTGTTTGACATCTAAATATGACCTGTATATAAAATGATTTACGGTTGTTAAAAAACATATCATACCTTCTATTTCACCAAGACGTTTTTACATTGTATGGAGTAGTTACTGTGAGAATTTGGAGACATTTAATTTCAGGACTAAATCAGTCTGAAAACGTTTGGGCGGTGTTTTGTAAACTTACTTTGTGTTTTCGAGAAGAATCGTAGTTCAGTTAAAACCCCTCGTTGAAACATGGATAGGGTTGTAGTTCACGAACTTGCCTATGGCATCTGCATTTCCAGAATATTAGATGTTAAAAAAATACTCTGTAGTTACTGACAACGTTATTTACTCAACAAATTATGGTTTGTTCGACTCACCAAAATATAAGTTTTTTGTGCACATTTCCCGCAACAATGTCATCATATTCTTTTAAGCTGTACACACATCTAAGGATGCTTGGATCTGGATCCTCCATGACTTTTGTGCTGAATTCTAGCCTTATTCGACAATTGTGTGGCGTTCAGGTGCAACATTCGTTGAAACACTAAACTTTGATATGTTGTAGATATGACCATCCTTGAATCCATTGTTGAATGCCTTCACCAAATTTTGTTTAATCATGTTTAAATTGTTGAAGCCTATGTCAACAAAATAAGTGCTTTTATTTATTTATAACTAACCAAAATAAACTACCTAGTACCCTTGAAGTTGTGGGAAGTTACATGAATGTAGGGAGTTAGTGGCAACTGGTGGCCCTTAATTTTTGAAAAAAAAAGAGAAATAACAACACTTTTAACCAATTTAGAGAGATTGCACTTGTACATGTAATGGGCCATCAAGGCATCACATCCACTCCACGTTGAATCCATGTAAACTTAATGAATAAATGATGATGTGATGTAATATAGAGGCTTAAAATACTCCAACTTTATATAATGAGGGATAGAACATTGTATTGGAATGTCAATGAAGTTTATTGTGAGGCCACTGAAGAAATTCAACCTCTCTGATTCGACTAACACTTCTATGAGTTTATCATCATAAATTACAATCCATGAATCTTGCGATTGCACTTTAAACTTTATAGTGAATTATTCCACGTCTCAATCAGAGACCTCACCTTCCAAACAAAAAGAACGTCACCCCCAAACAAACACAAAAACTAGTATTGGAAAATTCATTTTAAAAAAAAAAGGTTTGTCCAATGTCAACCCCTGCCAAAAACTGAGGACTAATGTCTCACCCTATAACACTACTAATCAATCAATCTGCTGCCATGAATGGATCAATTTCCCCGAGATCTGCGACAAGAGGCAACAAAGCTTCCTCATCCTCTTCTTCTGATGCAAAATAGGTCGGGAATGGAACCTCCGCTAAATCTCGTTTTACGCCGAATGCATCTTTCACAAACACAAAGTTTCCCACAGCACCAGGGACCTACAACAACAGACACCAGACAGCAAACAACCGACCTTGTGTTCAACATACAATTCACATTTCACAGTCACATTATATAGGAGGAAAATAGTGCGACAAAAGGGTGAAGAAAGCATATCAAAGAGAAGGCAGAGGCACCTACTTGGCCTTTAACCCACATCAAGTTTCTCAAAGGGTCTATCTTATAGACCCAAACCTTTTTTACTGTCCGCTGTACGCCACCCATGCGCCCAGGCATCTTTCTACCCTTGAAAACCTATCACCCCAAGAAGTGAACCATCATTATGGAGTAAGAAACATGACATTTAAATTTACAAAAAAGATATAGCATGTTCAGAACCTCAGGTGTTATAAAAATAGGCACGTGATTGACATTGAAGCATCAGAAAGAGACGGAGTAAGACCGAGAAGTTTCAGGACACAAGATACAACAAGTTACTATTTTCAGTTGTCAGCAATGAACTTTAAATCTTAGTCAGTAGCTTACGATTAAGCCAAAATTCAACTATCATAATACATTAATACCAGAACAAGAGCTGTGTATGTTGCGACATTGATAGTTTTGAGAAAAATTCAAGTTTATTTGATATTGTCCCCTTCGCTACACCATTTCTTTCCATACACGGAGTATAACAGTAAAACATGACTTCCTTGTTTCATGAATTGCAGAAGTGAAGTCTCACGTTGTTGTCTGGTTTTACTGGATGAGAGACCACAGGTTTAAAATTTAGGTATACCTTTCCATGCCAAGATTGAACAAATTGCCATGGAGGGATATATATTATGAAACACAATCACTTCATTTATCTCCAATACCGAGTTATAAACAATAGTACTCCATACATAACCCTAACTAAAAAGCATAATTTGATTTGCTGGGGTACTTTTAACATTTGAATCCAGATTCACATACGGCAGATATCCTAAAACAGCCAGCATCGTTACTTCTATTTGACAATTAGTTGCACAAAATTTCATGATGAGAATCATGAGTCATGACAGCAACCCATACTATAGGTAATTTTTTCCATTTCAGTTCATAGTAATAACAAGGGAAAAGCTTTCGTAAAGCTGCAGAGACACATCAAACCTAGAAGAGAATCTTTTCGAGTTATATTTTGACCTAAATAGTCAAATGTCAACTAGCTCTCTTCTTAGGATTTTGGATGTGGTAGCCAAAACAGCCACTTGAAGACTGTCTTCCCTATCTTAAATGTTCCCTCCAGGAAGCTTAACTAAGTGTGTTCTGGGCCTTCTGGCCTATGGCTAGTTTACATCGTACAAAAATGGACTGACAATTATCGGGGAAAAAGGGGTAACAGTTCACCACTGCCACCACCCAAAAACAAGATACAAGAAAAGACTAAAAAACAAGAGATTAACCTAATTCAACTACTGTACTATATAACCAGAGAAAAAGTGCCAGAAACACGTAATTTTGCATGTAGACTTACTTTTCCAGGATCATCTCTCTGACCTGTTGAACCAATACTCCGATGGGATTTCGATGCACCATGGGATGCAGGCCCTCCATCCATTCCATGCCGTTTCATTCCACCCTGAAATCAGAAAGTCAAGGGGGTCAAACAACAGCAACTCCAATGCAACCATAGTGTACATGTTTGCATGAGCCCATCTTTGGCATAACCCTAATAGTTGGCTGTATAGCGTACTAACGGCAACACATATAAACTCATGAATGTCACGACTCACGACTCACAATCCCCTTACCAAAAATCCGATGAATGCTTCCCAAGTAGATCAAACAATTGTTATGAAAAGGGAGCATTAAAATTTATAAACAACTAGCCCTACTGTCAACTAGCTATACAGTTACTGTTGCCTTAGGAATAATAGGCTAATTTGATTTGGACTGAAAGCATCAGTTTGCACCAGGCCGACTAGTAAATTGTGGAAAACTAGTGAAAAATCAAAACTGCATAGATAAAATAGCTTAGAATGATAAATCACCTGAAATCCCTTGCCTTTTGTGATTCCAGTGACATCCACGTATTGTCCAGGAAGAAAATGCCGAACGTTAATTGTAGTACCAACAGGAAGAAGAGCATCTTCAGTCACCGGGAACTCCCTCAATTTCCTCTTCAAGGGAACACCTTGAGCTCTAAAGTGACCCAACTCAGGTTTTGTGAGATGTTTCGGCTTCTTGTGCGAGCATCCAACCTAACTAAAGCCACATCGTAAGAACCCCCAACTATTATATACAGTGCAAATATGTTTACAGAAAAAACATAAGATTCATTCATGCAGATATGGATCATAAAAATTTAAGCTTGAATTTCCTTGTATTTGATTCATATCGTGCAGATAGGAACCACACGGATGACACTTAAATTTTTCTGTATGTGATTCATGAATTTCATATGACTTAGATACAAATCAACGGACTAATATCAAGGAGATAGGGTTCTTAGGATTGACACTTGACAGTGGTTACTTGTTTGATATTAAACATATTGCCCCAACTCTAACATCCAAACAATAAAATGAGCTTCAATATGCAAACATTCTCAAATAGCTCAACTTTTCAATGATTCTCAAACACACTATGAACCCGGCATATAATCGAGAAATCTCAAGACATATCACTCCTCTTACATTAGGGAAACACATTAAAGGCATAAACTTGGGGATATGCTAAGTCATACCCACTTTTTAACTACATCATACCCCCTTTTCAAAATTTACACATCCCATTATCGCCTAATTTTTATCACCTCATCTTGCAATTCAAGGAAAATCACCACCCCCCCCCCCCCCTCTCTGCCCTTACCTTTGATGCTAACACCCTAGTGTGTTTGGATAGAAGGATTTGGAGGGAAAGTGAGGGGAGGAAAAGGAGGGAGTAGAGGGGGAAGGAAAATGGATCCCTCCTCAAAGACAAAAATATTTCCTCCTCCAACATAGGAAAGATTTGGAGGGAAAATCCACCATCTTTAATCTCCCTTCCTTTCCCTCTCATTTTGTTATCTAAACACCTCTTTAGAGTGAAGTGAAGTGGACAGCATTGAAGTAATGTGAGCTCAAAATAAATTTGAAGAGGGCCTAAATCACCGCCCCCACCCTCACCCCCACTCCTGCAAAATTCAGTGCTATTTGCTATAGACTAAAACGACAGTTAACCCATCACCAAGCAGCATCGACATTAAATTTAGATACACATAACAAAGTTTTAAAGCACACCCATTGCAGAACTTTTCACAACAGGTTGCAATGTGATGTTGAGACAAGGCGAAAATCAACAGGACAGGAGTCAAGTAATGTGCGAAGAAATGTTAATTTCCAAATTGGAGAAGAACATGGCATCATTGGAAGACTAATCGACTATACCCTAGGGTAAAGAGAGCAAAGTGAATCGAGGGCGTACCCTAACCCTAACCCTAAAATACAAAAACAATACTGTACCTGTAGAGCAAAGATTCCTTCTTTGTCGACAGTTTTAACCTGGGAAACGACATTATCATCAAACCAAAGGACGGAAACAGGAACACGAGCACCCCATTTATCCCATTCAGCAGACATCCCACATTTAATGGCAATTAAACCAGTTCTTCGGGACTGTTTGGTCATAACACCGGGCTTAGGTTCGATGATTCTGGGATTTATGACCTCCTGGGCTTCTGGGATTAGGATCTCAGAGCTGAAGAATCTGTACTGGGTTGTCGTTGTTGTTTGTGGGATAATTAGGGTTCTTAGTCTGGAAAACACCCCTCTGGATGCGATAGACATGGTGAAGAAATGAAGCAGCCAGCAGTGGAAGAAAAGGGGGGGAGAGAGTGAAGAGGGTTTCTGGGGTTCTACTTCTACTGTCTACAGGTTTTAGGGGGTCTTGATTTGAGGTTTATTGTCATTTTTTTCCCTTCTGTTGGGCAGACCAGACCGTAAACGGAGATGCCCTTCGGGTTTGATTCGGTTCGAATTTGAGATCTGGGTTGGGTTGGATACTAATTGGTTCAGTATATAAATTTGGCCCATTCAGAATATATGTACTGAATTAGACCCATGTAAATTTTGCATTCAAGCTGCTTTTAAGGACTTTTTTTGTTTCATGAATTATGAGTACTTTTTTTTTAATATAGAAAAGAATACATTATGTAACAGATGAAAATCAAATTCCAACATTTTGGTCGTTGTAAAAGAGCACAAAGTAATAATATGATGATAGATTCATGGTAATTAATTGGTGTGAGGCGGTTGTCTCTTTATTTCGGATGGTTCTCTTTTATGCTTTTCACTTTTAACCTAGTATTGATCGTAGTCAAGCTTCTTGTCACCAAAAAAATGAAATGGATTTTCTATTCCACATATAAAGCATTTTCCCTCTTGGTTCTTAAACGCCACAGTTTTAATGCGAAAGTATATTGCCAACAGAGTATCACAAGCTTGTGATGACTTACACTAGATTTAAAAATGTTACTTGTAAAAAGGAGCGTTGTGAGACATGGTAACCATCCGGTTATATGTTGGTTTCAGGAAGAGGGTAAGAACAAGTCCAGGGCCGGCCCTGAGCCCTGTTTAGTGCGGCGGCGGCCCAAGGCCCATGCTTGGAAGGGGCCCAAAGAGAGAGAAAAATCTATTTAATACAACTATAGTAGCAATTTAGCTATTGACAATAGCAATAGATCTGCTTTGGTGTAGTTGGTGAACCAACATATATGAAGTTCAATAGGATGGGGAGGTCATTGGTTTGAGGCATGCCCCAAGCCATTAATAGTTTTTTTGTTGTTGTTATTATACTCTTTACTAGTGTACTAACCCATGAAAATTCATGGGATTGGACGTTTTCATTGTCATTGGAAAATATCGAAGATAATTAATAAGCAGTGTAACATAAATACTTTATTGCATGGTACATTTGTTAAATTAATGAATTTAGAGGAATAGTGCAATACCCGTGAAAATTCACGGCGTTGAAGCGTTTTTTTGCATCAAAAAGGCAAATTAGAATCCATGTGAAGATGAATGTAAAGATGATATTGGTTAAAAATAACGTAAAAGAAATAAATTTTGATGAAGACGATTATTACAGTGTGTTCAATATCTAAGTCAAATAACCCACATGAGTAAGTGAATTTCACCCAATTTGGAAGAGTGTGTGATAAATAATGTAGAAGATATCGTAAGTATAACGACATAAAACGTCACAACTTGTAAAATAGTCGTTTCACACAATTCATACAAAAAAAAAGGTAAAATGAAAACAAATTATACTCTAGAAATAAGGAAATTTAAATTCATAATTCGTACAAAAAAAAGGGAAAATGAAAACAAATTATACTCTAGAAATAAGGGAATTTAAATTCATAGTTACCCATGTACAGGGGCGGACCTAGAGGGGGGCCCGGGTGGGCAAAGGCCCCCCCAGTCCATTTAGAAATAAGTAGGTTTGAGTAATATCAATTATCAATATAATAGTGTTGGCCTAGTGGTTTAGGCATTTGTCCTCCTTGCAAATGGTAGGAGTTCAAGACCTGTCTACTGCATTTGTTCAATGAAAATTTTCATACATTATACTTAGATTACTTCTCAAAGCTTTCATTCTTTTAACTTATAGATTATTCACGACACGTTGCAAATATTTGTCTTAATTTTTTTATATATAATGTAATTATTTTATTTAATTTGGTAATAATTTTAATAACCATGTGATAAAAATATGATTTAAAACGTATATAAACATTTTTTGACAGGTCTCATGCTTCATTATTATATTGAAAAATATATTGTTAAAATAGTTTAAAAATGCAAAAAATGTCAGAAAAAAATAGTGCCCCCCTAGCCAAAAAATCCTAGGTCCGCCACTGCCCATGTACGATATGTCATTAATATTTGAGGTTTGTCATTTATTCATTGAACTTCACTACAATTCCCATATCACATTAATTATTTTTATTAAATAATTTTGTCATATCCAAACTCCCTAAGAAGTAAATTTTAATATTTAAATTACGAAAATAATTAGAAATATTTTTTTTGTATACTTTTGTATGTACCAATATATTTTAGAAAATGGTTACTCGTAATATTTATACATTATTGAGATAAGAATTGATAAAAAAAAAAAAAGAATAATATTTTCCCTGCGGTAAAAATTAATATTTATATATGTTTTAGAAAATGAATACTCGATATTTATTTATTAGAAAACTAATTAAAAACACGAATGACTCAAGCAAGTGACGACCCTCAATATGTATTAGGTTTATATATGGAGTACACTTTTGACAAAAACAAAATGGAGTGGTGTAATGGCAAATGAGTTGAGTTTTAATGTGAAGGTCATGTGTCACGTCACTGATCATGATGTTATTCTATAATAGTGCAGTAGTAGTATAAAGGTTTAAGTTGTTTAATCTCGGATTAATCAGGATGTAATTTTGGCCAGGTTAATTGAGCGTGAAAGAGGGACTGCGAAGATCGGATTCCTTGACCCGGATTGTGAAGCCCGGATGATTAGATTCCAATGCAAGAATTACCATACAAATGTTGAGTTAATTAGATTCCAATGCAAGAATTACCATACAAATGTTGAGTTAATGAGGATTGAGTATTTCAAAATACTCAACAAAGAGCAACGCCACGTCATTTTGCATGGTGCTTGCTTTAATATATAAAGGATTTTTCCTTATTTAATGGGCCCCAATCAATTATCTTATTTATGGAGTAGGTTTTTTTATAACTCTTATCTTTCCTTGTTTGATGCAATTATTTTAATTAGTTTCATTTTTTATGACTCTTTATTTTTCTTTATTTAATGGATCTTTATCATCTTAGTTTCTTTTTATTGTGATAATTTGTTTGCCGTATAAAAAGTAGTATGATTTAAAGTAACTACTGAGTTTTTTTTTTTTTTTTGAAATTCTAAATTAGGGATTCTCCTTGCTATCATTTTTCTTATTACGGTTTATTTTTCCTTATTTAATAGGGTTCCAATCAATTATCTTTGTTTTTTTTATGACTCTTTATTTCTCCTTATTTAATGAGTCTTTATTATCTCGATTTCTTTTTATTGTAATGATTTTTTGCTATATAGGAGTACTTTAAAGTAATGATTTTTTTTTAATTCTAAACTAAGGATTCGTGTTGCTATCGTTTTATTTATACCAATATATCAATGATCGTATTAAAACTATTTAAAAAAAAACAATATCGAATAGTGAATTATTTATGAGTCATTAATTTCAAGGAATGTAAACTTATACACTATCTATGAGTCGTCATACTCACAATATCATTTGACAGCCTGAATCATTTGTTAAAGTGCGAACCATGCTAGCTAGAATTGCATTGCAATGCCGTAGATGTAATAAAATCATAATAACAAGAAATTATTGAAATATTTGTTGTTAGAAACGTAGTTAATGAAAATCACGGTCCAAATGAAAGTGTGAGGATGATATTAACGAAAATAGTGGAAACAACGATTACGATTATTTTTAAAGGGGCCCTATTCTATTATTTTGCCTAAGGCCCCTAAATAGTCAGGACCGGCCCTGCTACAAGTCGATAAGAAGAATATGACAAAAATATACAGCCGACCACAATTTGATAAGAGACTGTCACAAGTCACAAGTCACAAGTCACAAGTCACAACAGTATCTACAATGTACTCGTATTCAGGAAGAGACATCACACAGATACAGAAGAAACTCAATACGGACTACCATGCTCTTTCTTTCCCTCCACAGCACCAAAATGTAGCTTGGCTGACCCTAAAACACAGCACCAACACCAACAAAAAGAAAAAAATATCAAGGAATTCCCTTTAGTCCACCATTGATGGACACCAATTCAATCACCGTACATGAAGCATAAGTTTCGTTTCATGGATTCATTATGAACAACAACGACCTCTAACGAACGAAGGAAGACACAGCTCTAACATTGACACTACCCTTGACTTCCAAATGTATCAATTACTACTTTCTCCTTATTCTTGAAGCAGTAGCAGCCGTCTTCCTCGAGGCGATCCTCTCATCGATGTCCATAGGCACCGGCAATGGAGGAGGAGGCTTCTTGACAGTACTCCTTAGTGAATACCGCGACTGCTGCTGGCTTCGGTCTACAGCTGCTTTCCTGGAACTCTCACTTTTCTTCTTGAATTCCTTCTTCATCGTTGATGATTCAGCCTTAACCCCAAGATTATATGCAGTTTTGGGCTCTTCCACCACGTTTTCGATTTGCTTCTTCCTCAGCCTCTCATTCCTTCTTGCAACGTATTCATCGTAGAATCGCCCTCTCTGGAAAGACGGTCCCATATTTGATGTACCACCACCGCCACCTGCTGATGAGTAGTTGTTTGCGTTCATGGTTCCAAGATCATGTTGTACCATTTTGGAAAGAGCCATTAATTCGAATGACATTGTTTGATTTTCTGGTCTCATTTCTGATGCTGTCATCTGGGTTTTTGTCAATGTAACTGTAACAAGATTATAACCCCCATTAATCTATGAACCCATCAAACAAGATTATTCGATTAGTCAAATTAGATTTCACAGCCATGAAAATCGGTGTAGTTATAGTCGAAAAATTCGTGATGGTATTCTGACAAATTTAAAGAAGATGAACATTCAAATTCAAAAAGAAGCAATAAATCCATGAACAAAAACCCAATTAAAATTCAAAATCAAGGGAAATTCATTGAAACAAATAAGAGGATGTTAGAGATGGAATTAATTACGAGGAGGATGAGGAGGAGGAGGAGTATGCAAAGGGGTGATGATGTTAGATGGTTGAAGAACACGGCGATTGCGAAGGCGCATAGGAGATCGAGCAAGAGGAGGCTTTCGATCAGTCTTCATCCTGTTACAAAAACAAAAAAATGAACTCAACCCAATTTTGACAAGAAAGAATTGCTATTTAGTTTTGATTTTACATGGGAAAAAAAACAATGGGAGAAATAGGACAAGTTTTATTGAGGTAAACCTGGAACAAGGATAAGGATTATATGATGAAATACTGCAAAAACTTGGTCTCAACAATTGACTGATTCTTGAGTTTTATTTTTTTTTATTGTTTGATTCAAGGTTGATTGTGGAAGGAGAGTTGGAGGAGCAACGGGCGGCTGTTTGAAGATTTAAAGGAGTGGGAGCGTCACCAACGGTCAAATTATTTGATCCGACGGCTAGCTTCATTTGGTTCGGTGATTTGGTCCTTTGGTGGTGTGTGCATCAAGTCGGCAATGGGTACAGTGTATCCTAGAGCTGATTATGGGTTGTACTATTCGATTGATCCTTTTGATTGGTCCGTCCCATTTAGTCGGAATTTTTAGCGGACTTCGACACAATATTTTCAAAAATATACTCCGTACAAAGGTTCGGCCCATGAGATCATCCCAAACCCACTAACCCGCTTATCCGTAGACTTAAATTTTACATTTGACCCGACCATATAATATTACTCCGACCATATAATAATTTTACACTTATCCACTATAATATCACTCCGTAACAGTTAGTCTTCTTATAACGGATATATTATATTCGATCACACAGTTATAACGGATCAAAACTTCTCGCATGGTAGATCAAACAAAACCATAATGCATCCGGAATAGCAAATGATTTGTCTTTCACTATCATGTGAGTAATATTTGATCCGTCACTTGTTTGTGACGGATATGCTCTCCGCAAAGAAGAATTTGTGATCTATGGATGGTCTTGGTGGATTCAAGTGGTTCAAATATTTATCTTTTTCTTAAATGTTACTCCCTCCGAGTTTTAGTGTTCTTCTCTCTTTCCTTATTAGGCTGATCTTCTTCCCTATTTTCATTTAAGGAAACTTTTTTCACGTAACATTATCATCCCACCCTCGCTACTTTCTTTATCTTTATTATATAAAAGAAGACCCCAACACATCCTACGTGGCGGCTTTATTCTTTCCGAGACTGTTTTTGATATCTAAGATTTTTTTTGATTAAAAAACGAGTTCTACACCTTTTATATATATTTCAAGATTGTCATTCATAATGACGGAACAACTAATTATTAAATAACAAAAATTAAGTGGATAAACGATCTTATAATACTCAATTACTAATTCCCGGTAACCGCTAATGTGTTTCAGTATTCCCAAAATACTACGTATGACGGCTTTGACAAAATAAAGTTTTTGAAACCTTTGAAATACAAAAATGTTATTAGTCTCATCTTTCAGTCCCGTGATTTACTAGTCTCATCAGTCATCACGGGTGCTATACTAGTATTATACTGTATCAATTATCACTCATTAATTAATATAATATTCTTCTTTCCTACTTTTACAATTCATTTTTCTCATTCAATTAATATAATATCCTTCTCTCCTACTTTTTTATATTACTCCATCTTTTTTCATTAATATAATACTCCCTCCTTATTTCCTCCAAAAAAAGGGAAGAACAATAAAACTCGGAGAGGATAGATGTTTTTTCATGTAAGCTGAGTACAAATTAAATGACTAACGAGTCCACTGGAGAAGCTCTAACTATCTATGTTTACCGAAGATTGAAGGAGGACTTGGCTTCCGACATATTCAATCTCTTTTGGGGAAATTGTCCTGGAAAATTATTCAAGAACCTACATCCCTTATTAGCTCTCTTCTTTCATCCAAACACGGATCCTTGGTTTCGTTTGTCAAATATGGGGATAGTTATACTCTTCTTGGGGATGGAAAGGAAAGAGATTTGATTGTTGGGGTTTTAATTTGCTACTCGTATTTAACAACTTGGCATGGATCCCGAGAAAGCTGAGTTCCCTTAATCCTCTTCGATCTCGATGGGTTCAGGGATTCAAACCGCCCCTCAAAAACAACGTCTCTCTCGATTTGGAAGATCTGTCATCGTTTCAGTATCTTCTAGATCAAAATGGGGATTGGGATCTCCCACGACGACTCTCATCTTTCTTCAGTCCTGACTAGGTTGCAAAGGTCATTTGCTGCACGCGTCCACAATACTCATGCGATGACAAGTTATATTGATTTACTCTTCTAAAAGTGGTTACAAAAAAGCCTTCGATCTCAGTAACCGTTCGACGATAACTTACAACCTGTTAAGTGATACTCCCTCTCTTCCAATGAATTGTTTGTTTGCCTATTCCATATTGGAACGTCTAAATGAATTGTATACAATTTGACCATTTTCATGAGTTTTGCTCCATATGTCACTTTCTCATTGGATCTCTTACTCTTGGTGCCAAAAGAAAGGCAAACAATTCATTGGTCGTGAGACCTCTCACATATAAGGGAGTTAGTTTTATTATTATTATATTCCTATTAGTAGGTCTCACGATAAGTTATCGTGAGACGGTCTCACATGAGACTAACGGTTTATCCTTTTGTAAGGATGGTTTATAAAACTCACAATGGCCGGCCAAATGGAGAACTTTTCTGTGGAGAATTCTCAATGATGCCCTACCGATTGGGGCGGGGTTTGAAAAAAGATCTCTTCTCTCAAACCGGTATTGCAAATCATGCCTCCCATCCAACTTCGTTAAGACTCTAAGTCATATTTTTCGAGAGTGTCTGCTCTCCTTGCAGGTTTGGCAAGAGTCCAAGTTGAATGTCACTACTGACTCCGACCCTGTGGACACCAAAGAATGGATTATCGCATGGACTCTTCGTCTGAGGTCTACGGCAAATGATGGGGGACACGACCTATTGTTTATCTCAACCCTTCGGAATATTTGGAAAGCTAGGAACTCTTTGGTTTTTGAAGACCGACTGACTTGCTCCCCGGTTATAAACTCTCTTGCTGAGGATGATGCATCTGTTGCCTACTCGACTTTGAATCAATTACTTGGGAAATGTTCTTTTAAGATCTTAGTCTTAGCTGTCGATTCTATCCAGGCAGAAGCTCTTCTAGCCACGAGATGGGCCATCTCTTATGGCTTACGACACCTAATGATTTTTAGGCGTGACTCCAGCTTCTAAAATTCCTTACTGAGGAGCATTCACGCCCACCTCACCTCTTACATCTCCTGGGAAATATCGATTCCATGTCTAAGGATTTTCAGTGTCTCTCCTTTAGTTTTCTACCTAAAACTTTGAACACTGAGGCACATGCCTTAACGGTCTGGATCATGCAGTGTTAACAAAGTTCCTGTCTTTGCTGATAAAAAAAACTAATGAGTAATGACCAAAAAAATACTGTGATCATGTAACTTGTTCTGCTTCTTTCCGGCCTTCCCTTCCGACTCGGAATACATGCCCAATTGTATGATCATGAGCTTAAATTCACTTGTGAGATTTTGAGGCTTCGTTACACCGGCTCTGATATCATCTTAGATAATCCAGATAGTCCATATGAATCAAAATCAAAACGAGATGATGATTGATGTCTAACTATTCTATTTATATCCCACTTCGTATTACTTAGTACTACAAGATTCCTTGAGCTAATTATTTCAGAACAAGTTTGTAGACTAGTTACACTAACGGCTTACATAAACATTTGGGTGATCATCATTCTAATCCATTTACTTGCATGACATTTGAATAGCCTCATTTCTAACATGGAATGGTAACTTGGAAGCCTGCAACTCAAGGAAAGTACACGAACGACGGAAATGGTAAACTAACATCTAAATCGCAGGCACTGAAGGGATTAAATTCTGTGTCCATGACCTCTCCTACGCTTGATCCCGGGTTTTCGTCAGTAAGAGCTTGTTTTGGGCTATCATCTTCGTTTTGATCTACCTCCTTTACTTGAATATCAGCACCGATGGATGACTTTTCAGCCTCTTCTGGATAGTCTTCAACCCTGTAATATGCCTGCAACAACAAGCCTTAGGCTGGAAATGATATGGACTCGACAAATATGAATCATCATATGATATTTGTTATTTTGACAACAGCAGTAGCAGCAGCAACAGAGTCTCACAAACTTAACCCACAACTGATTTGGGGAAAGCAGAAATAAATCGTCTTTCAAAACTTTCATTTGCCAATGTAAAACATGACAAGGAACTCTTATTCCGGCAACACTGTATAAGTCCCTAGGGAACCAAAGTGTATTAAGAGAATCAGCTACTTTGATGTCAAATGAACGTCATGAATCAGGTTCCATGGAACATTCCCAAACATGCAAAAGGTATTAAGTTGTACATTACTCTGGTATACGAGTAAAAAAGTAGGAGTATGTCAGACAGAGAGAAATATAGCGACCGAACCAAAATGGAACCTTGTCCTTTGGACACAAGACAGCAAGAGTGAAATCATGGGCGGATTTACAGGGGATGATGGGGGTGAGCGCTCACCCCCATTATTTTAAGAAAAAAATTGATAAAACTGGAAAAAAATGGAAACTGAAACACAGAAGTGATGCGTTGAACCTTTTCCACACATTCAAAGGCTCAAAGGTTTTACACATCTTTGTTTCACCCATCTTCAAAGGTTCAACCTTATCCAAGAACAATCAATTACCCTAACTTTCTTTCTTTTCCTAATCTTATAACCAAAATTTTCCAAACGTCTTCTAATCCAAGAACCAACACCCGGTTTAGCATATCCGCATCAGCTATGTATACATTTGCTCTTGCTCCATCTCTCTTTTGATTTAAGATCTCTAATAATTAGAATTTGAGATCCGTTTTATTTGATAATAGTATATTGATTTTTGAATTTCTAGTTGTACTTTAGTTGCTTTTTTCCTTGTTTATTTGAAATTTTTAAAAATGAATTGATGTGTGAAAATGTAATTGAGATAGGTGAGTATGTTCTTGATTTTATGGGTGATTTGGTAGGGGTTATACTGAAGTACAGAGCAGCATTGAAATGGTGGTTTTTTAGTTTAGTTTTAACTAGTACTCCTGGAAAGTACTCATTGAAAGAAATCTATAGTCTAGAGAATGCCTCAGCGACTTTTTTGTTTTTCAATACAGGGTGGAGTGCTTTTTTATTTTAGTGGTTAATTTTTGAACGGATTTAATCTTTTTTTATGTACAACTGAACTTAACTAATTAGGACTGAATCGATTTAAATTGAACTAAACTAAACTGAAGTACTGAAGTGAAGTGAACAAATTTTAACTCATTTGAATTAAACTGAATAGATTTGAATTGAGCTCAATTGAGTTTGACAAATTGAACGATTTTTTAATCACATTTATGGAGAAGTGGAAAATGAAAACTAATCATATACTCCCTCCGAGTTTTTAACATTGCACCATTTTCCTTTTTGAGCTGAGTTTGATCTTTTATCCATTTTCTACTTTTGGTCATAAATGTGTGGTTCACATTTATCCACCAATTTTTCTCTCTTCCTCCTTTTTTTTAACCGCTCATTTTCTCTTCCTTATTTTCCACCTAAAACACAAATGAGGAATGTTAGAAACTCGGAGGGAGTATTAGGTAGTTGAACCCGAGAGAGCTCGGCGTGCTTGTGCCTCGCCCCTAGAATAAGTTACCGAGTATTTGAATTGTACGATCGAGTTGCTGAAATTTTTTATGTTATGTAAATTTTATCACCCCCATCCCAAAATTTCTGGATTCGCCACTGAGTGAAATAGTGGAGAGTAGACATACCACACATGTACGAGGTGGTGATAGTACTTTAAATGAATTGGGACGGTTATTGAAATTTGTCTCTGCAATTCCTGGTATTCCTTCAGGATTTGTGAAATGATCAACATCATGTCCCACCTGCCAAAAAGATTCATCAATTACGTGAATTAGTGAGACAATGTATTACCTAAGATCACTATAGCCACATTTACTCAGTAACTCACTATTCTTTGATTAAACCTCTCAAATGACTGGATCATAATGGGTTTGGTAATATTGGTTAACATGACATCGGTAGGTTTAGGGTAAGAATGCTGAGTCAAACATAAATCATTGCTCTTTTCTCTCAAAAAAGGTTGAGTTAGCGAGTCAAGTCATACTGATAAGTCTAATGTCAAATTTTTAAAGTATTTTCTTTGGCTCTTCATCTCTGTATGGTTTAAGAGTAAGCCAAGAAGACCAGATTTCTCAAGATATAGGAGTATTATAATTATATTACTCACGGGTTCTGTAGTCCTTACCCTTCCTCTTCCGCCAAACTCAAAAGCGTCACTATCAAGCGCAACACGATACTTTCCAGGCAGGTCGCACCCCACTTTGTACCTGTGAAACCGAAGAGGAAGATATATGTCAGAACAATTGTAATCAAAAGCTCCGTGATGCAATAATGCAGGATTTTAGTGTAAAGAAGTAGTAATGCCTAAGCTGGGGTGCCACTGAACTAAGGTTGTCCATACCCTTCGTATGTTTTCTCTGGATGGAAATTGAAAACAAATACCAAATCGCCTCTCTCAAACACAATAACCTGTTAAAACATGCACAATTTATGTAAATCATTGCCAAGTAAAAGTACATACCACATTGATGATTATAACACCGGTTTTACAATTACACAGAAAGCACAAACACCCCATATCTACAGCAGTATGATGTATGAGATGCTAGCTTTAACAATGCTCTAAGTAGGTATTTATACCTTGTCTTCTTCATTAGCGCTGCTGACGGTCTGTTTGGTTGAAGAGAGATATGAAAATTTATCGTCCAGCAAATTCATGGCACGATCAAATGCATTCATAAACTGCGCAGTGAAAAGGACACCAATTTGTCATCGTGATGTCATGACTCGCCAACTGTGACAGTGGGCCCTCAAGAGCACATTTTGAGGACTTGTTCATCTGTAGACAATGTTACTCAAATTCGAACTACAAACATAGTGCTTGGGTGCATGTTGTGCTTCTTTCCTCAGTCAAAACTGCTAGATTGTATGTGTAAAGCATTATTTTGATGGCAAGCTACAGAGAATTTTAGTACCTTGTATCTTAGATGATCTGTATCAACTAGATTCCATTGACGTCTGCACTTTTCATAACTCCAACTATTGCCTTCTCTTGGAAAGTCAATCCATTCAGGATGCCCAAACTTAACATCAATGCAAAAAAAAATAGCAGGTTGTCAAATGCTAAAATTTTGCAAACAGGCCGATCCTTGTGACATACATTTTCTCTTCCCATTGGGATTTTGTGGAAGCATTTTGATGACAAATATGTTTGACATTTTCGGTACATTGAGCAATAAAGTAACTACTTGACATCTTAAGATAGTTATTCAATGACACATCAGTCGTAAATCATTACCTCGTTACCCATGAAGTTAAGGTAGCCTTCACCTCCTAAGGCCATTGTAATAAAATGAATCATCTGCCGGAAATGTCAAAATGATTATAAGGATCATATATTGTTGATGTATGCAACTCCAGTTAGAAGCTGGTTTATTAACTAGCTACTTTAGAACTGAGGATTTTTTTTACTCGCCTTATGAAGGGCAATCCCTCTCTCAATTGCAGGAGAAGGTTCTATCAGGCAGGACATTCCGGTATACATTTCTTGGTCCATTAAGAAAAATGCCATCGTTTTATCACCAACAAGTGCCTAAAACATGAGACATTATATCACATGAAATTATCAGATATTTACATGGAAGTAAAAACATTCAAAAATCCTTCCTCATTGATGAAACAACATTGTGTTCCCTCCTCTAAACCTGTCTAATATTATGAGTAATGCTGTCCGACTCGGTTGCAAGCATGCCAGTGTGTGTGTCGGGGTGTGAAACATTGATGTATTGAGAAAAAATTGTGTTTTGCCATAAATAAAGTGCTCCGTTGTGTCCAAATGTCAGGGTGTCACACGCCACATGTAGACAAAGTGTAGAAATAACGTAGGTTAAAAGAAATACTCCGTACTACATTATTCTCTAAAGAGCGAAGAGCAGATACTATATGTTTAAAAAAGAACTAAGATCATTTTCCCACAAAAAGGAAAGAACTTGAACTACCTGATCATGACTCTCAGCATAAGCTACACACTTCTCAGTGTATCTCCTATTTGTCAAGCTTAGCATAATTTCATTCATCGACCATTCTTCATCTTTCTTATTCTTCACATAATCAATCCATTTGTCAGGAATTGCCATTGCCAAACGATATTCAAACCCGACCCCTCCTTCAGAGACAGGACGGCATAATCCAGGCATACCAGAAACATCTTCAGCAATAACCGTAGCTTCAGGATAAATGTTATAAATCAAGGTATTAGCCAACATCATATAAACCACAGCGTCAACATCAGTTGATTCACAGAAATACTGATTGTAGTTCCCCGTAAAACCCGTGTTAATCCCATGATGGTGATATAGCATGGAAGTAACTCCATCAAATCGAAACCCATCAAACCTATATTCTTCAAGCCACCATCTTAAGTTAGACAAGAGGAACCTCAGGACTTCCCAGTTTGCATAATTGAACAACCTACTATCCCATAGTGTGTGGTACCCACGACTGCCAGGGTGAAAGTAAGACTCTTGTGAGCTTTGCCCAACATCAAAACCATTCAGGCCATCGGTGACGTTATTGCTTGCGTGGCTGTGAACAACATCCATTAATACCCGTAGACCTAAGCTATGGGCCTTGTCGATAAGATACTTAAGGTCATCCGGGTTCCCGGATCGACTACTCACAGCAAAAAAGTTTGTGACATGATACCCAAATGAAGCATAGTAGGAGTGTTCCATCACAGCCATCAACTGAACTGTGTTATAGTTGTTCGCCTTAATACGAGGCAAGACATCGTCTGCAAATTCCCTATATGAATTTATGCGGGCTTCTGAGCTGCTCATTCCAACATGTGCCTCATATATCCGAGGAGCTTTAGGTTTCGGAGGACGGGGATACTTGAATTTATAGCTGCATTAATCATGAACAAGGATCAAAAGTCACACACCATTTGATCATTTTCATATGAGACAATCTCATTATAACATTATCATAATACCGACTCGTGTAATGGAATAATGATTCTTTGATTTCGTTTTTCAGCGGGTTACTTCTTATACGAGTAGAAATATAAGCTGAATCGGGAGGTCTCTTATTATACTATCATGAGATCGTCTCTCAGAAGACTAATTGAATGAACAGGTACCTTTCTTGCGATGGTGGGTCCCAGTAGACACCATCATAAGGTGCTGCAAATCTTGAAGGGTCTACTGTAGCATATTTTATCCATGCAGGAATGCGGTCAATCCATGCTCCATTTCCATGCTTAAACCGGAATTTCACTCGTGAGTTGTGAGGAATAGCTGGTTCTCCACCGGAATCTGGGATCCTTATACTCCAAACACCAAACTGATTCTTTTCCATCTTATGATTGGAACCATTCCAGTCATTGAAGTCGCCGATAAGTTGTGCTTCCCTAACCCACGACAAAAAAAAATATTGCATTCAGGGCTCAACAAACATTAGAAATGTCAAGATGCGTGACTGAACTAATAACAAACTTACTGAGCAGCTGGGGCCCATTCCCGATACAGAATACTCCCATTTTCTTTGTTGAATCCAAACTTCAAATATCCTAAAGAACAAGAAGACAGGACTAAGAAAAGCTAGAAAAATGAACCAAGTGATTGTTGACTCTGTTATAGACTTAGAGAGTGACTTGAAAATTGCACCTATATCTCTATATCACTACGCTTCTTGTATTGTGAGCCTCGATGCATTTTACGACAAAATTTTCCTGGTGGCTCATTTAGAAACATTCTCTCTAAATTGACACATAGGAGAAATGGAGACACAGGGGTACTGTCGTTGCTGCTGTTATTACTTATTACAGACGAACAAGATCATAACTCAATGAGCTGAGTGATTTCAGAAGTTTGAGGGCTTAGAAGAGTTACCTTGAGCAAATTCTTCAAGACCACCTTCATAGTTCTTGATGAGTTTGGCTTGATCTACATATCTCTTCACCCTATATTTAAAATGATCTTTGTAGGATTCTAAGGCAGGATCGACACTGAATATTGCCAGATTCTCAGATTCCACCTCACTTTCTTCCATTATTTGGGCGCTGTCAGCAGCAACGGCCATGATAGGAGAACACTGTTTCACCTATACATGCAGACCACAATGCCAGTCAATATACGGACTAAACCCAATACTGCTATATACCGAACCAATATGTGGGATTTTTTTTTCCGATTCTAATCAGCCAACAACGTGTAAGTTAACAAAGGTCTACTTTTGAGTATTAAATTTAAAAATTGATCCTATGAGAAGGCACATACTCTCCAAGATACCGGGAATTTTGATGTTGAAGGAGAGGAACGATGCCTAGGAAACTTTTTTGCTACATAGGGCCACGTCAATGGTAGGTTTAAAGTTGAACAGTAGCTTCCTTCACCCTGTCAAAATACTCCATAGCTCACAACTGTAAGTGGCAGAATCGCAAGCAAAATAAATGCAGAAGATGACACCACATAATGCAAATATCAATGATGACAGGAAATTAACGAAAAATGGTGATTCTTGAACTTTACCCTCGTAAAGTAAAACTTTAGATCACTTGGTTTTTCTACAAGTCAGGGCAATAGACAAGTAAAGCTCATTATATATCCAAAATGCAGTAGCAGATGAATTGTTAGCAACACTACTCGTCAACAAACTAGAACCTAATACCTAGCTTGCCTATCAATGCATCACATGGGAAAACCATAGCACTACCTAGTACCACATATCAATCTTCAATAATTACAGCTATGATTAATTTCAAATAATGCAGAAGAAATTTTATTAGAACCTTGAGACTTAGGGTTCATGAAAAGGTGCAAAAATCAACCACTTCAAACTCCACAAGTCCAAAAAAAAATTCAACTTGCATCAAAAATTCCAGTTCTCTTCTACATAATCTGGTGTATTAGAAAATCAGATGGCACAAACATCTGTTAACGACCCCGCAGATACCATGTTAACGAACCATCTCAACCAAAAATTTAAGGTGATGGTTGAGGCCCGTTTATATTCTATTAAGATCAACTATTCTGAACTCCCAAACTGTTTCAAAATTGCATTATCATATTTCAGTTCTCTTCTAACATCATATTCAGTGTACACCATTTACCTATACATTGTGCACTTTGATATTCTATAGAAAGCATCCAACTTGTATTGAAGGGGGACAGGGTTTATGTTTAGCTGTCATGCATCTTCTAAATTAAATCAAAATTCACCAACACTTATTTGTTATGAGCATGAATTCACATTTCCCTTGAAAACTTATTCAATCACAGCTAAGGGCTACCTTGAGACGGGGGTAATAGAGCTAAAATGAACTAAAAATGGAGGGGATTGGTGCTTGGTTGTGGCATTTTATGGTGGAAAGGAGGTAGAAGGGAGGAACAATTACCCCATAGGGGAATGATGCATTACTTAGGGGGAGGGGAGTAATGTTTTCCCCAAATATGCTAATTAAATCCTCATTTTCGCTTGGCATCATCACTGCTCTCCATCATTTTCTAGTTCATTTAAGCTCTATTATACCCTCGATACATTACCCCATCTCAAGCGAGCCCTAAAAGTAACAAGTTTTTTCAATTGATTCAAATAAAGTCATAAACAAGTAGATAAACAACAATATGAAGTGAAGAACAGTAAAAATAAGCTAACTTTCGAGAATTAGAAAGGTACCCTTTTGAGATCAGTTGAAGAAATAAGTTGGACAGCTACTGGAATTGCAGGTGATAGACCAACACAACCACTCACTCCCATGTTCTTCCCCTACTTTTCACCCAAAAAAAAACAATCACTTCACTTATACATAAACTTCACGTGTCATTTGATGAAAAAGAGACACAACTTGAGAGAGTAATAAGATTGATTGAAGTGCAGAAAACCCTAATTTATATCACAAGCAGCATTCAGAATTATGAGCATGTGACTCGTGAATCACTAAAAAAAGGACAGTGACTTGATGATTTGAAATCTGGGTTCATGTTACTAAGTATAGAAAGTAGGACAGTCTGTGAATGTACAAAATGATGAAAAAAGGTGGAGTTACAGTAGAGAAGTGTAAATGATGATGAATCAACACGCATTTTGGGTTTCTCCTGAAAAAGTAAAATCAGACAAGTTTGTATCTTTGTATCATGGAATCATCAGAGTGATGATGTGACAATGAAGTTCTTGACAACCGTCTTTTATTTTTTGGAGCGCGGGACGACCGTCACTCTGTCTCATTAAGGAGTGGAGGTTCTCGGGTGGGTACCGGATTCAAATTCAACTCATAGTATTGGTGTCGAATTGAAAGACGGACCGAACTATCCGTCATATTCTTATAACAGATCAAGTAATAATTATTTAGTGAGGCAAAAAAAATATTGACATTTTCAATGTGGTTTTTTTGTCTTTTCTATGTATACTGATATTGTTTGACCCGTCATAATAATATGACGGATAATCTTGTCACAGATAAGAACTTGTGTTTCACGTATGATGTTCAAGCTCTCGAGAAGATCTATCTCCTTGGTCTTTGGATTTTGGATGCTTGTGAGTAACGAATGGCGCAATTGTTTTCTTCGTCTCGATCTTTTATTTTCTATTTTATTTTTGTGATTTTTTTAATGAAAAGTAAACAAATTATTGAGACGGAGGAAGCGTTATCTTTGATGACAAGACATTGTCTATTTGTCATATTATGGACTTGACAAAGCCTACCCGTGCAGCCACACGTGGTTTGTTTGTGGCGAAGGAATCTCGTAGCAAAATTGATCTCGAAATAGAAATAAAATCGCCACCGAACTTTGTGGGAGTTCAGACCTATTTGAACGCATTCTATACTTAGACTTGTCAAGCACAAAACAAGATTTGTCTTATACAAGTACTATAGCTTAGGGCCGAGGGTCGTCGTCCCTTAGCACATCAAATATTGAATTTTGAGTGACTGTCATGACCAATGGTTATTTCGGGAATCCAAGAACCATAGATTCAAGTAAGGGTAAGAGTACATGTTAGGAAGCCCCTCTGTAGGACATCTAACCACGCCCACACATAGCGACATCTACTAAGATAACGATTGACATTTGAGTGTGCGTGTTAGTAAGACGATTATGCATGACAACCGTTGTTTTGAATGTAGATATGCGAGTTATATTGTACTACATCGTTTAATGCATGTTGAATTGTCGAAGTTGTATTTAGAATGCGAGGTCCATTTAGAAAGCGATAAAGTGTCAACCAAGTAAAGTAAATGAACTTGAAATATAAATTACAAGTTACACGAGCGGAATAAAACCTGGACTTCACAATACGACGTACAATTGAACGTAATACAGAGTATTGAATTTAGAAGACAACACGATAAACAAAATCAGACTCGTAGTTAGATACAGATAACTTGTGCAACGGACGGACTGATAGACGATTCAAATCAGCTACACACTGCACATCGCGTTGACCAGAGGACACCGGGACAGGTGCCTGGCATCAGGCGCCCTAAAGGATAGCTGCGTCACTGCGTGACACCATGCGCCTCAACTATTAGGCGCCTCAGTCAGGCGATGCCCAGACTAAAGCGTTCATCCTAGCTTGATCCAGACTTTCGAAAAGTGTCTTGATGTCTTAACTTATCATTACGAACGTTTGATCCTTCACATTTTGACATCGTTGTTTATCTGATTACGCGTCAATGGCGAACGATAATTGATTATGAAATGGCGAACACACCCCTGCATAGGCCTTATAGGTTAGGTGCCTCAGTCCAAGCCTCTGAAAGGTGAGGCACCTCAATTCAGGCATCTGACCCGAGGTGTATTCGAACTTTGAGCAGAAACGGTTATCGAATGTGCAAGTTTTAGAAATTTATTGTCGAGAGCATTGTAATAATGCGAGATATGGATGCATTCGTTTTAGTATTTTGATAATTTGATGTTCGTTTTTAGCTAGGGTGAGATCGATTCTTCATGTCGAGCGCACAAGACTACCGAAATGAGTGACCAACAACTCAGGTACAATACCCTAGTATTTGGGTTTCCTCATTCGTTCGTCGTCCGATGCCAACATGATTGAATATCTCATTTTAATGTCGTTGCAGTGCCCTAATTATATTGTACATGTCAAAGTGGATGTTTGTTTAGTTCATTTCAATGCATGCTCTACAATGAAACAATAAATGGAGTTAGTATTGATGTTAGTATGCGATAATTAAAGTGCAACGATAGTTGAAGTACAAAAGATTAGAAATGTAAATACGAAGGTGGAAATGTGGTTTTGACTTTTGGCTCCCTCAACATACATGTTAAAGTTTTGATGTGGACTCGCATACGAAGAGCCCTTTGGGATGTTCTCGTTGTATGGTGTTTTAGGAGGGTTATTAGTGTAACACCCTCATTTACCCAGGAGCCTTACCAAGACATTCCCGGGTACATAGAGATGTTACCATCTCGGTTTCCCGAGGTAATATCTCATTACAATACAACTTGGAATGCCAAATCGACCATCTGATTTAAACGTAACATTACAACTCATTAACCATTACAACTCTGGTTACACAGCGGAAACTATACAAACTATATAAACAGGGATGCTTATGCATCACCCGTGCTACATCTATGCTCATGATCGCATTCACCCCAATCCTGTACAAGCATCCCAACATCCAAACACATCAAGACAAATATAACTTGCATTATAGACTGCTCCCCAATTGACCAAAAATATCAATTGGATCACCAGTTCACCACAGGTCTCCAGGAAATTGGGTAATGATTTAAGACATAATAAACAAGGTCAGCCACGGTGAGTAAGAAATAATCGTACAGTTCAATAAAGTAATAGTTGAGCATGCGATAGACAATTCTAATACCAATACACAATCATGATAATACGCCCGAGATCTCAATGATCCCAATTTCATCAATACCAATCTCAATCTCAATTCCAATCTCGGTTTCCACACTTGAAACCACAATAGTACCATGGGTCCCGTATTCATTAATGTGCACATCTCTCCTAAGACCGACCCAAAAGAGGCGAATAACAAAGCAGGTTCGAGATCAACCGAACCTAGGTTACTTTCTAGGCAACCTTCACATTTCAAGTGCAGGCCCGCAGGCACCAACGCGGCCGTAGCCCCTCGTATCAAAGCGTGGTCGCGCAGGCACCAACGCGGCCGTAACCTCTCATATCATACTCTGTATCGGAATCACAATAATTCCAACTCATCACAATATCTCATCATAACTCATACATGTTATCACAGTGTCATTCATAATCTCATGCTCAACATATATTTCAAACTAATAAATATCATTATACAGTAAGATTAAACCTTATTTAATATTTAATATCATCATTGTTAGTGATGCTTTATTTAATATATAAGAGATTTGTGTCCAATTAATTAGTTTTATGCAAAATACCATAACAACCCCCAAAACACTATTCCTAAGGAGTTCACTATTTCTAATGCCACAATTATTGGCAAAATTTTCTTTTTTTGATAGTAAGGATGAAAAATATGAAAAACTTCAAAAATTACTTGCATTTTATATTTCCGACGAGTTTCAAATTTTCTTGACCGAAATATCCTTCTCTAAAAGAACGACATCTCCCTCACCTCATCCTCATTTCTTCTTCCCCAACCTTTTCAGTCCCAAATAAACAAACCCAAAATTTTCAAAATCGACAGTAATTCGTCAATCCAACAACCATTTCAGTCTTTAATTCGTCACTTTGCTTCCATTCATCACTCTAACAACCATGTAAGTTTATTTTATTCATTGTTTAGTTTATTCCAAAATCGAGTAATAATCTGCTTTAGTGTTGCAATTAGGGTTTAATAATTAATCGACTTTCTTTATGAATGGTGAAATTAGGAATTAGGGTTTACCCAATTGTTGTGTGATGCATTTTCCCCCAAATTTTGTTGTTGTTCTTAAGTTAATACCCAATTTCCCTCATTTTTTATTGCAGAAATGGCAAGCTCATCAAAGAAGACATTCACAGTCAACCTTCATGTCTGTCATGTTAGAATATTTATATTCTTATGGCCTTGTGTCTTTCAGGTTTGTAAATAACGAGTTCACGTTTAACGAGACTTTGATATAAAGTCGACACCGTGATGGTTTGGTTTCGGTTAACGTAATTAAAGTTCGAGAATTAATATTCCCTCCTACCTTACCCGATTATATTGATTAGCCTATTCCTTTGAGCATATCCAGTAATAAATTGTGAAGAGACATGACTTGATCATATCCAGTAATAAATTGTGAAGAGACATGACTCTTCACACAATTACCGTATTATAAACAATACAGTGAACGTACATCTAAAAGATATGAAAAGTTACAGACTCATAGAAAATTGGAAAGTGAAAAGAAAAGATTAAGAAGGCTATTCACTGTTTCTTATTCCATCTCAAGGGAAATAAACATCAAAGAAGAAGAGTTAAGGAGAAGAATCATATTGAGTCTTTATTATTTCTATTATTATTATTAGGGAAAATTGATACTTTATGCCCCTAATAACTTTGATTTTCAAAATTATACCTTATATAATTTTTTTTCAAAATTTATACCTACTTATTCTATTAATTTCTTAATCAATACCTAAACTTATTTCCGTCAAAAAATTAACGGAATGAGTTAAAAATGTCTCATTTACCCTTGTTAAAAATTCAATTCACCCATCCCATACACTTTCATTCCCCCAAATTTCTTTTGACAGACCCTAACTCATTTTTTTTCCAGAAAATTTAAAACATAATTAAACCTAAATTATCATAATCTGATTCATCAACCCAAATCTTCTACTCCTTTCACCAATCCCTGAATTACAATATCAATTTTGATTGAACTTCTTCCTCCAATACACTACATATTCGATTTTGTATTGATTTTTTTTTTGCAATTTCGTAATTAATTTATTACAATTTCGATTAAATTGTTGTTGCAATCTCTTATGCTAAAATCTAGAAAACTAAAATCTGAAAAACCCTAATTTTTTTGATTAAAATTTGTAATAAAACAAATTTACAATTAAAACTAGAAAATAAATAATGATTAGAACACTAAGTAGGTAAAAAATTGATGCGTTAATGTGTGATTTACATACTAAAACGAGAACATGAAAAAAAAATGAAGAGAAAGGTTAGATGAAGATGAAGTCTAATACGAGTAAGAAACAAATTTGACTTTGATGAATGAGTCAATGGGGTGAATGGGGTGAGGGTATAATGGGGTGAGAAAATATGAAAATTGTAACTAAAACATTTTGGGAGACGATTTTCGTTAATTTTTTCACGGAAATAGGATTGAGGTATTAATTACGTAATTATTAGAATAAATAAGTATAAGTTTTGAAAGAAAATTAGGTAAGGTATAAAATTTGAAAATCAAAGTTATTAAAGGTATAAAGTATCAATTTTCCCTTATTATTATTATTATTTTTTATTTTTTTTTGAAATAACTCCACAGCAGAAGATTAATTAATATTACTACAAGAATCAGAAACAACTATACAGTCAAGATCTGACGGTACACGACCTTCCCAGGTCCGACTACCAATAACTCTAGAAAAATAAACAGATAAGTTATGTGCTAGTGTGTTAAATTGTCTACGCACATATGAAAAGGAGATCTCCTCGAAAAAAGTACTGATATCGTGAATATCTCGATAAATGAGGAAGATATCACTCCGTCCCGAAGTCCTCTTGTTCAGGGCCTCAATAACTATCAAACAATCGCTTTCCACCTCAAGTTTTCTAATACCCCTGCTACGAGCTTCTTCTATTCCGATTAAAATAGCAATTGCTTCAGCCTTCGTAGCATCCATTAAATCGGCTTGTTGCTGGACTGTGCACCAATTCACCATACCCCGTTCATTCCGACAAACCACTCCCCAACCAACACCCACCGATTTTCTCACACTAGCATCGACATTCAACTTGACGTGTCCCCTTCTCGGTTGGATCCAACCTTCTTGTTCCCTGTTAACTCTACATTTCTCCATATTTTGCCCCGGACTTAAGCCGTGTCCCTCGTCCTTCATATCCTCTACCATTTGTCGAACCCGAGAAATGACCCTGGTTTCCTCCCATTGTTCCCCCTCAAAACAGAGTTTATTCCGACCTTCCCACACTGCCCAACAACCAGTAAAGAACTTGACTCTCTCCCGCATCCCCAACTCCCTTACCATCTCCTCCATCCACTCCTGTATTCCCCTTCCTCTACCCTCTTCCATCATATCAAAACCTAATCCCTCCCAGACTCCCCAAACCTTCTCACAATCTCTAACCATATGAAGGCAAGTCTCCACACCGCGCCGGCATCGGGGACAATTAACATCCGTCAATTCCATTCTAGAAGCTATATTGGATCTAGTCGGTAGCGCATCAAGGCACAGTTGCCATATAAACATCTTTATCCTTGGCAAAATTGGCATCTTCCAAATTTTATTCCATATCCAATTCTCCGTCCCATGAGTAGATCGACCGATCGCCAAGCTTTCCTGGCCGACCAAACATTTATATGCCGATTTCACTGAATAATTTCCATCCTTTTCGTACTCCCAACACCAATCATCCTCGGGCTTTGACAGACTTACCCTTATTCCCGTAATTCTTTCTATTTCGAAGGACAAAAAAATACATTGTAGTTTTGCACTATCCCATCCTTTACCATCTGGCAGAAACAAATCTTCTACCCGCATATTCGGATTCATATTCCCTCGAGGCGAAATTACTCGTCTCGATTGTGTACCAGGTATCCAGGGATCCGTCCATACCTTAGTCGTCCGCCCATCACCAATCCTCCTCCGAAGTCCAAGTTGCAATACGCGCCTTGCTTCCCATATTCCTCTCCAGGTGTAACTCGGTTGATTTCCAAGTTCTGCTTCCATAAATTCTTGATCATGATAATATTTTCCTTTTAATATTTGTGCCATGAGACACTCGGGATGAGTCAGTAATCTCCATGCTTGTTTACCTAGAAGAGCGTCGTTAAACTTCGTAAATTCCCTAAATCCGAGACCTCCTTCTCCTTTGGGCTTACACATCTTATTCCAAGCAACCCATGAAATTTTTCGTTTCCGGTTATCCGACCCCCACCAAAACTTCGAGACAAGTGAACGTAATTCATCACAAAAATAAGAGGGAAGCTTGAAGACACTCATAGAATAGGAAGGAATAGCTTGGCCAACCGCCTTTATCAACGTTTCCTTCCCCGCCTTACTAAGCAAAATGCCTCTCCATCCTTGTAATTTCCTACAAATCCTATCCCTAACCGTGTTGGTTATTATTCTTTTTGATCGCCCTACTAAAGTCGGAAGGCCCAAATATTTTTCTTGTACTTCGACTTGGGTCACATTAAGGATGTCTATCACGTCTTGTTTCCGAGGCTCTGAGGTGCCCTTGCTAAACGAAATAGTCGTTTTTTCGAGATTAATAACTTGTCCCGATGCCTTTTCATACTCCTCGAGAATATCCTTTACTTGCTTCGCCTCATGTTTATTAGCCTTAGCGAAAATAATACTATCATCCGCAAACAATAGGTGTGACACCGTTGGTGCGTGATTCGCGACCCGAACCCCTCTTAGTGTACCTCTAACCACATCACCCTTTATAAGACTAGACAAAACCTCGGCACAGAGTATAAACAGATAAGGGGAGAGTGGGTCACCCTGCCGTAATCCCCTCCCCGGCCTGAAAGATCGAGAGCACATCCCATTAATCCCAACTTTGAAAGTGACCGTACTCACACATTGCATAACTGGGTCCACCCACCCAGCCTCAAAACCCAATCTCCTAAGAACAACATCGAGAAAACTCCATTCAATTCTGTCATATGCTTTCGACATATCAAGTTTAAGAGCCATATGTCCCCCTCCTCCCCTCGAATTTTTCATATAGTGGAAAAGTTCAAAAGCGACTAGAATATTATCGGTGATAAGTCGACCCGGTGTGAAAGCACTTTGATTTTCCGACACAATTTTTCCGAGAAAAGGTTTAAGTCGATTTGCCAAAACCTTTGAAATCAGTTTATAAATTACATTGCATAAGCTAATAGGTCTAAAATCCGACAATCTATCAGGAGCCTTTTTCTTTGGAATTAACACAATTTTGGTAGTATTGAGAGTTACAGGAAACTCACCACCATTTAGCAAACATAGCACTGTTCGAGTCACCGACGGGCCCACAATATGCCAATAAGTTTGGTAAAACAGCGCGTTCATTCCGTCCGGTCCCGGAGCTTTCAATGGATGCATTTGTTGTAAGGCCGTAAAAACCTCTTCTCCTGTATATTCTGCCCTCAGCAACATATTCATATCCTCCGTTACTCGTCCGTCAATACCTCTCAGAGTCGGTTCGAAACCATTTGGATCAGTAGTAGTGAACAAGCCTGAGAAGTAAGTTACTGCACATCCTGCTATCTCCTCGTCTTTCTCGAAAATACATCCGTTTTCGTCAACTATTCGCTTAATATGATTTCTTGCCTGTCTTTGACATGCCTTACGATGAATTTTTTTTGTATTTTTATCTCCCCCCTTGAGCCACAAGGCCCGAGATCGTTGTCGCCAGAAAGTTTCCTCCTGTTTTAATAATTCATTAATTTCTCGAACCACCTGCTTTCGGTCCTTCACATTTCTGTCCGTTCTGCCCCCCTCATTCAATTGCTTAAGTCGTTTCCTCTTTTTCACTAGTAGTTTAAGCACTTTCCCGATAGTAATACCCTTCCATTTCTGCAACTCTCGTGCACACTCGCGAATATTATCCAACGTGTCTCCATCATGTCCTTCCCAAACGGCTCGGATAGTGTCTTCACAACCCTCTTCCCCGACCCATGCTTGTTCGAAACGGAATTCCCGTCCTTGACCTCTGTTGCCAGTAGATCTACTATCGAGTTGCACACAAATCGGTGCGTGATCCGACCACTCCCGTTCCATGTGATACACCTTAGCATGCGGGAATAAATCAAGCCAATTTCCTGTAACCATTGCCCTATCGAGACGACATTGCCTATTAGCATCCTCCACTTGTCCATTGTCGAACGTAAATGGATAGCCTTCGAAGGGTAGATCACGTAGTCCACACTCATCTACCGCATCTCGAAAATTATTCATTTGCCAAGGTAATCTGGAGCCACCTTTCATCTCGTTCATGTATAATATCTCGTTATAGTCTCCCAGGCATATCCAAGGAGACGAATCCTCCATCGCTAAAAGGCGAAGTTGTTGCCAGGATAGATGCCTATCTTGTATCGCGGGCCAACCATAGAAACCCGTAACTCTCCATGTTACCTTGTCCAACTTGACGTTGACATCTACAAAGTGTACCGTCGCCGCTCTGAACTCCACTTCTACGTCTTTAGTCCACAATAAAGCTAACCCACCCGACCTACCTTCGCTATCTACCTCTATCCCCTCATATCCACCGAGTTGACCACGCACTTTCCTCATATGAAAACTCGAAAGTTTAGTTTCACAAAGGAAAATGATAGTCGGGGCCTCCCTTCGGATCAGATTCCGAAGACCGCCTACCGCAGTGGGGTTGCCCAGTCCCCTGCAGTTCAGGCTCAAAAGTTTCATTGGGCCGGGTGGGGCTGGGTCCGTTCAGCCTCCACCTCAGGTACTAGGCCCCCCGGCACACAAAACATTCTCTTTGCTTCTGGTTCATCCCCACATTCGTCTATCACTCTACTTCTTTTTATGTGTGAACCCAACAGCTCCATATCCGTCCCAAACCCTTGTGATGTGCATCTATCTATCCTAATCCATTTATTTTCGCCCCGTATTCTTTCGTCTAGATCCCCGTCCTTCTCTCGATAATTCCTTGGTGGTAGGCCATCCTCCACACCTGCTGCTTCTTCTTCTGTTACCCTCTGTTTCAGAGAGTCGGTGCAGTGTACGGAATCAACTGAATCCTCCCCATTCACAACGATAGCGGTCTGCCCACATCCCCTGTTTCCGGCTTGCCTTATCGCCTGTTTCGCTCGATATCCTAAAGCAAAAACTTGCAATTTCGCAACCATCTGTGCCAAATCTTCCTCCTCTACACGACACCTCTAAGCGTCATGATCAGTATTCAGATTTTTAACAACTCTCGGTGACCCTTCGACCCTTGTCTTCACAGCCTTCACGGGTGATGCTCGTAGTTTTTCACTAAAAGCTAATTCCTTCCTCTCGAAGGGTCCTTTGTCGCAATCCTTCTCCCCATGACCTAACACCCCACAACCGTAACAAAAAGTCGGGAGTCGCTCATACTTTACATCAAAATTCACCATCCTCCCTTCGCTCACCCTGATATTCACACTAGCTTTAAGCGATTTCCTAACATCATGTAGGATACGTATCCGTACTGCACTATCAATCTCCATATCCTCTGTCATATCCGCTGTCACAAAGGTCCCAAGTAATGTCCCTAGATTTCTTAAGTTGGCGTCATTTGATCTCCCCTTAAGTGGAAGATCATAGACACGTGCCCACAGTGGCAGTCGGTAAAGCGGTGTGTCTATAATCTTACCATTCTGGATGGGGTCATTAAAACACCACACAAATCGATCAAAATGCCATGGTTGGCCTTCAAGAACTCTTCCTTTGTCATTAGCATTAGAGAAACTGAAAACGAATATCTTCTCCTTCGCACTAATCAAATTCCCCGTAGTTTTCCCCTTCGGATTCCAGACCGATATCATGGTTTCGATTGTCGCCTTGGCATTTATGGTTCTGGCAGACCAAATTTTCCCGACCAGCATGAGATTCATATCCACCCCGACGTTCTCCTTCATATCAACATCCCAACAAAAGGAGTCCTCCTCATCGTCATCTCCCACTGTCATCACGGCCTTCCCCTTACATCTGGAAGACTCTTCCCCCGTCTCCATGTCTATCCAAAACCGCTTCCGACAACCTTAACTACGAAATAACTAAAAAACACACAAAACCAAAAAAAACCCAAACTAAGAATAGAAAAACGAGCATACCACAAACTTCCTGCACAACGTATCAGTGCAACAAGAACCCTACTGGGAAAGGGTCAAACGAAGACTAGTTAGACAAATCCAAGACAAGTTAGACAAACACATCCCATAGAAATCCTAGGGAGACTATCTTGTAACCGCTGTTTTTTTATTTTTTTTATACGGAGTACTAATTTTCGTTTTAAGAATTTTTATTTTTATTATTATTATTATTGTTGTTGTTGTTGTTGTTGTTGTTGTTGTTGTTATTATACTTTATCATGGATCAAGGTTTACTATTTGTTTTCATTATTATTTGGGTTGAATTAATTCGGATCTATAATCGATTTTGAGACTGATTTCATGATTGAAATCATAAAGTATTACTAATACTCTAATAGTTGGTATCAGAGCCAATATAGATTTGATTAGTTTACCCAAAAAAATTTGTGCTGGATTATCGTACTTTATGTGTGTTCGAATATGCTGATAAGTTTTGTAAGTATATGCAATTTCGTTCGTGCGTGCGTTATGTTTGTACAATAGTCTTGATAGTCGCAAACAGATTAGAAATTTTATTTACCGCTTGGCAAATATATTCTGTCGGTTCATTGCTTAACACTTGCATTGGTTTAAAGTATAATAAGCATATTCTATTTAAATTGGTGTTAAGAAATTCCACTTGCTCTTTCTGTTTATGCTAATCATTGTCTGTATATTAGCATATACACAATCATTGCATCATTAATTTCATGCAAAGCATTAATATTCCACTTGCAATTGTCTGTTCATTGCTTGACACTTTCATTACGGATCTTCAACTTGCTCTTTCTGTATAAGCTAATCATTACTGATTGATTAACTTAATTTCTTATCATCATCAGTGTGTATAATTCTTACAGATACTTTGAATGAAATTGCCGGAGTTTGCAATGAATCGGACTTACTTCCCCTGTCATAGATATCATGTCTTGTCAAAATTGCACATCCAGTGCATGCATGTGACATGCTTACGCTCTCAGTCTTTATAAATAGTCTGTTGATTATGGTCGAACGTTTTCATATGCTTAACTTTGTGTCTGAATTAGGCATAATGAATTCATGTTATTAAAGTTTCATGCACGAAGTTTGATATTGCATGTACGTCCATGTTCAAGCATGATTATTGACATTATAATGTTTATTTTTCTTTCACTGCGTATGGTATTGTATGGGTTAATGAACAATAGGTGTATAAATAGTCGGTACACTATAAACTACTCTGTTGTTGAATTGTGTTACTTTCGCCATAATGTTTCCATTGTGATGGATAAATTTTGTTTTTATGAAAAATTAACACATTATAATGAAAATTATCCATTAAAGATTAATGCGCTTATATTGTATGTACATGCTAGTCATCAAAGTGACCTTGTTATGATACTCTTAAACATATGAAAAGTTTAAATAGTTGCTTAGACCATATTATGGAGATGCTATATATTATAGTCATATTTTTATTGTGTATGTTTATGTGACCACCCAAAGAAAGAATATAAAATATAGATAATAATATGAAAGGGTTAAGTTATTATTTGTACAAAATTTGAATGTTACGTATGTCTAAAGATATCATTTATTTAAATTTTGGTATGTTGATAATTGACTATTAAAGTATTTATAACATTGATTTTAGTATATGCATTTCAGTATTGCCCAAAGGTTACTTAAATGTGTATGTAATGTTTATGAATTTGTATTAAGTTTTCAAAGCACTAATAGGTTAAGAATGTGTAAATTTTTGCAGTCTCATCTAATTTATCTGCGTCCGCTGACTCTGTTGTTAAGTTTAATGGACTTAATTATGATGAATGGTCTGAGAAAATCCGGTTCACACTAGGTATTATGGCTCTCGATCTAGCTATAATTTTTGATGAGGAGCCCTCAGCTATAACTGACAAGATTACCAAGGAAGAAATTTCCTTATATGAGTCATGGAAGTGCTCTACGGGTTTAACCCTCATGAGATTAACAATGGCTGAAAGTATTAAGCCATCAATGCCTAAAACAGAGCAAGTGAAGGAATTCATGAAAAAGAAAAAGGAGTGCTCCCAATCTGAGTTGGCGGACAAGTCAATAACGGGTAGTCTTATGAGTGAACTGACTACTAAAAAATATGACTTGTACAGCTCAGAATCAATTGATACGGGTTAGTCGCGTCACCGATATCAAAATAATCCTAGATTACTACTAACGGATAGCTAGCGGTAAGTAGGGTTAATCCTAAAGAGTTATCAAAATAATCCTAGGTTGAAAATTACTCCCTCCATCCCAAAGAGATGTTCCCATTTGATATGGACACATCTCTTAAGGATTAATAGTATAATATTACAAGTGAGTCCAATTATAAAAGAAAATATTATAAACAGATGCAAGTTGGCCTAATCCAACTAAAATGAGTGGCATATTTTGCAAATAGGTAGTGTTAATAAGTGTAGTATAGTAAAATAAACCATCCAAATAAGAAAATAAAGTAAATGGGAAGATGTTAGTGGGATTTCCCTTTTAGGAAAGTGGGAAGAAGATACTGGGATGGAGGGAGTATATGCTAGTCAATTAATCTAACAGGTCACAATTTTTAACGATTGAGTGAATTGACGGTCTAATAAAATTAAAGAAAATATTTAAAAAATATGAATTAGAAAAAACACTAGAGTTGTCGAATCACTACGATTAAAATAAGCATACACACGATTTCCAAATAATCAGTTAAGATGAGTTAAAGAATATCGACACGGTCCTCTCGGATCACTAGTCATCCTAGAAGTCACCTAACGGGCTCTCGCTACGTATTGGGGATTTCTATCGATTACAACGGGTCTAATTCGTTCCCGAGCTCTCGCTATGTAGGTCAGGATTACGAGATACAAACAATCAATTACGGCCTATAATTTATTATTCGTCGCTATAATGTTTCAAGAGCGATTTAACTCATAAAAGTCGATTATTTAGTCATTGCATATAAACTCGGTTCAATTCCTAGCTCACCTAAACTCTAGTGACGGAAAGTTAGCTAAGCATAACAACGATAATGATACTGACGGAATGAAAGAAATAAAATAACAGGATGATTGAAAATAAAAATAAAAGAAGCAGAAAGGTGAAAAGGTTACAGGAAATAGGAAGGATGAAGAACAAAAATAAAATCAAAAGTAACATAAAGAAGAAAAATAATAATTACAATAACTAATTAAGAAGATGGAGATTAGGGAAGAAGAAGGAGATTACCGAGATTAGGAATTACTAGAGTGATCGGAATAAATAAAGATGAAAATAATAAAAACCGAATAATAAGAACAATGGAATTCTGAGAAAATTAATTAGAAATAAACTAAAACTAACTATTTACAGAATTGTGTGAATGATTGAATGAATGAAAGATGAAAGATGAGATTAACTGAGGATAAGCAGCCTTATTATTTATAATAATCTAGACCTCTTGATTAACTAACCCTAACTCCCCCACTAACTGTTAACACCTCAATCCCCCACTAAATTCTCAGTAAAACAGAAGGTAGTGGGGTAAAGGAAGCGTAGTCACCAAGGAGGGAGAACGTGGGTAATGTAAACAAAATATCTATGCTAGACTGTGGTCTTTGGATGCAGTATCCCATTCTGCAGACTTGGATTTTATACTGGTAGACTGAGATCCAAGTCTGCTGATTGAGTTCTTCAGTCTAGTGCTCAGTCTTCTTTAGTCTACAGAGTTCTCCTCAGTCTACAGACTTGTTTGTTTGCTTTGCTTGCACTTTCTTAGTCTATAGACTTGTTTCTTAGTCTACAGACTCCTGCTTTCTTACTTCCTCCCTTCTTCTTAGTCTACAGACTCAGTCTTCTTAGTCTATAGACTTCCTTCCGTCTTCTTAGTTTTTGTACAATGAATCGGTTTTAGAGCTTTAACGATTTTGACGTAATTTTTAGCTCTTTTAACTACTCGGTCTCGATTATCTGCAGAACAACAAAAGAATACCCGAGTAGCACATATGGGAGAAAATAACGTAATTCGACTCCTAAAAATAATAAAACGACACGGAAATGCGTGCCGAAATAGGTGAAAAATCGAATAGGAACGGCACGCATCATCAATGCACACTCATGTGACAGAAATGTCAAATTTCGCAGCAAAGTTAAAGAAGGTTGTGATGGAAGTAAATGAGTCTTTCTTGGTGCAATTTGTTATTAACTCTCTACCTAATGAGTTTAGCCAGTTCCAAGTGAATTATAACACATTAAAGGTTAAATGGAAACTCCACGAGTTAAAGGCTATGCTCATTCAGGAAGAAGGGAGATTAAAGAAAGCAAAAAGTCAAGTTGTCCATCTTGTAAGTCATGAAGGAGACAGCAGCATCAAGGGCGCATCGGGTTGGAAAGGCAAAAACAAGGGCAAATGTTACATTAAGGGACCCGAAAGTAAGATGAAAAAGGATTTGAAGTGTCGCTTTTGTAAGAAAAAGGGACATTTCAAGAAAGAATGTCCTAAAATGAAAGATTGGTTCGAAAAGAGAGGTATGCATTATTGTTCTGTATGCTTTGAATCAAACCTTATTGAAGTGCCTAATAATACCTGGTGGTTAGATTCTGATGCTACTGCTCATGTTTCTCATATTAAATAGAGATTCAGTTCGATCCGGCCCATAAGAGGACCAAATGAATATCTATCCATGGGAAGCAGGATGAAGGCACGAATTGAGGGCATTGGGACCTATCATTTGATCTTAGACACTGGTTGTCAAATAGATCTTGTAAAGTGTCTATGTACCCAAATGTGCTAGAAATCTTGTATCATTAAGTAAGTTGGATGATTAGGTTTTAAAATTAAGTTTGAACTTGGTATGTTTTCGTTGTACCGAAATGATTATTATTACGGTAATGGTACTTTAAGTGATCCTCTTTATAAGTTCAATCTTGATGTTAAATTTTCTGAATCTCTGTATCATGTTGAAAGTAGAGGCATTAAACGTAGTGCATCAGATGAAAGTTCAGCTTACTTGTGGCATCAAAGACTAGGTCACATATCTAAAGAAAGGTTGGTAAAGAATGAACATCTTCCTCAATTAGATTTTAGTGACTTAGATGTGTATATAGAACTAGTATAGATCAGACCCCGCGCAATGCACGGTATTTATAATATATTTATCTTATGGAATATTTCATTTAAGATTTAAAATAAAAAATTTATTATTTTATTTTTACTATTTATCGACTGTATAATTTAGAAATAGGAAAATATTTTGATTAGTTTTGCGATTTAAAATAAAAAATATTTTTTAAATCGCAAAACTAATCAAAATATTTGAGTAATGTCTTGAAATGTACGGAGTATTAAGTAACGTGTAATTAATGAAAATATTGTTTATACTGCCTCCGTTTCATTGAAAGCTTCAACTTTTCCTTTTTCGTAAATTTCTTTGATAGCTTCCACCTTTTTTTTTGGTATAACTATTCACTCTTACCTAGGTGGCCCACCTACTTTACACCCTCTCTAATTTTGAATATTTTATTATTATTCTTAAAAAAATGTGTCATTTTTTAGATAGAAGCTTTCATTGAAACAGAGAGATGTTTTTTATATACTCGGTTTATATCATCTCACATCTCGAGATACCCACTTCTCTCTTTAACCTACCATAAAATACATAAATATTTATCAAAAATTGTATATTCATGTACTTTTTTTAATGGTTAGCACGCCGTGATATGTTCTCTTTGTCTAAAAAAGTTATTCAGTTTTTCATTAGAAAATTAAAAAATAAATTAAAAATGGACTGTCTCAGGTGTAAGACTTATATTATGTAATTTGTGAAACTTTTTTTATATGAATTTTAATAGTATATCCCGTATTTTATATTCTCCCCTACCAAAATAATCATTCTATATTCCTCACACACACACACATATATATATATAACATTCCTAAAATAGAAAGGCAAAGAATTCATTGAGACGCCCCAGTAATTCATTGAGACGGGGAGAGTATATCTTTGTAAAAGTTAAAATAAATAGCTCATTTCAAAAATAATTTTGTTAGATAACTGATTTTTTTCTCAAGGTTAATGACATCATATCTTAAAATTTATCTAATTATTTTCATAAAAAAAGTTTTTTTTTGTCAATTTCTTTAACATTAATGAAAATGAATAGTTTACGAATTTATTAGTGAAATGTTCTTTTACTTCTCAATTTAAATTAGTGTATTTTTGAGGGAAATATTAGTAACTGTTATTGTCTTAGAATAGTATATAGAGAATTTTCGGTGAGTTTTTACTATGTATCAGGCTTTGTAAGAGCAATCAGAATATATATTCCATTTTTATATAGTTACTAAATTTTATATCGATGTTAAGAATATGATTTTCGAATATGATCAGAAAGATATACAATAATAATCATAACTATTTTATATTTTATGTAAAATATTGTACGGGATAGTGCAATCTCCTATTAACAAAAATAATGCAACTATTTGGTTAAAACGGAATACAATATGTTTATACTTTTTTAAAAAAAATTGATCATACATTTCATATTAAATATTGTATGTGATATCTTCCATGTAAAACATGTGATTTTCGTAATAATGTAATCAATCAAATTTTCTTAATTACATACTTTCTGTGGTGTATAGCTTTATGACTTTATGTGTGATGTAGTGATATTTAAATCGGTATGATGTTAGGGTGTAGTTGGAGAAGAGAAGGGTGACACACATGAGGTCAAGGGTTCGATTCGCGCCTAACTCATTTGGTCTATTTTTTAATTTTTGTTGTGGATAGCTTTAGGCGGGAAAATATATGAGTTGAGTTATTTGGTTAGTGGAAAGGGGGATGCATTAAGGGCAAGCATACTAAACACACAGTAAAGAAACCAGCCATGAGAAGCTCTCAGCTACTTGAAATTATGCACACAGATATTTGTGGACCTTTTGACGCTCCTTCTTGGAGTGGTGAAAAGTACTTTATCACCTTTATTGATGACTACTCACGGTATGGATACACTTATCTACTGCATGAAAAGGCCCATTCTGTGAATGTCCTCGAGATATTCTTGAATGAGGTGGAAAGGCAGGTAGAAAAGAAAGTAAAAATTGTGAGATCGGATAGAGGTGGTGAATATTATGGGAGGTTCACCGAAAATGGTCAGTGTCCTAGTCCGTTTGCAAAGCTTCTTGAAAATAGAGGCATTTGCGCACAATATATTATGTCAGGTACACCTCAGCAGAATGGTGTAGCTGAAAGGCGGAATCGTGCTCTCATTGAAATGGTTAGGAGCATGTTAAGTAATTGTTCCTTACCCCCTTCCTTATGGATCTATGCATTAAAGACAACAACCTATATTTTAAATCGAGTTCCTAGTAAATCAGTTCCTAAGACTCTTTATGAACTGTGGACGGGAAGGAAACCGAGCTTAAGACATCTTAGAGTAGGGGGTTGCCAAGCTGAAGTGAGGTTGTATAACCCTCTTGAAAAGAAGCTAGATTCTACGACGGTCAATGGTTTTTTCATTGGATATCCTGAAAAGTCAAAGGGGTATGTATTTTACTGTCCTAACCACAGTACAAGAATAGTTGAGACTGGTAATGCTAGATTAATTGAGAACGGTCAAACTAGTGGGAGTGATAAACAACAAAATGTGGATATTCATGAAATTCAGGAAGAAATTCACTCTCCTGAAGTTGCACCTAAAGTAGTTGTCAAAAGCTTAAGAAAAAGCCTTTAAAAACTCTCACTTACCTTACAAAATTCTACCCTAATCCTCCTAAACATCCCACACTACAACCTTAAGCAAAAACCATACAAAAACCGAGCCATTTTGCTCTCAAGCAAACCGGCACACACACACACACACACGCATATACACACCATAACTCACATTCATCCTCGATACTCCGGCGTTCCGTCGCTATTCACGAGTCTATTTCTGAGGCCTATGCCAAGCATGTATGTTGAGGGTGTCCTAAACCCCATCTCGATCCTTTTTTACTTCGTTACTATTTACATTTTCGCGTTATTTATGTTATAATTATACTAATATCGTAATACTAACACTAACACAACGCTAACATTTTTATTTCTCGCATACTAACTTTATTTTTCTCGTTATTAACACTATAATACCGCGTATATATTAATACTAGTATCTCGGTTTCGAATCCGTTTGACTACGACGATCGCCTAAAGTCCGTCTAATCCCTTTACGAGTAACGACGGAGGTGGAGCCCTTTCGAGGAGCCCCGCCCCAATGTTCTCAAGGGCGTGACGTGATTGCAATCGGTCGTAGTTGAACGCATTCGATCCCATTTCAATTAGTACGAAACCCGTTGACACGAAAATCGACATCACATAATCCGAAAGGGCTAGTTTCGATGTCGTGACGTAGAGGGATATAATTTCGTCACTAATTCAAAATTCTTAATCTATAAAAAACATAAATCGAGTAAATAAACTCACTTTGGCACGTAATTATAGAAATTGACGATTTTTTCGACAAATAAAAAATGCCCGACCAGACCCACACGCGAGTCGCGCGACCGGCCATGCGACTCGCGGGCAGGCTTGTTTGGCCGAGCCTACTTTTTCTCGATTTCAAATAAAAAAGCACCCGACCAGACCCACGCGCGAGTCGCGCGATCAGCCATGCGACTCGCGGGCAGGCCTGTTTGGCCGAACTCACTTTTTTCGTTTTTTTCCGACTTTCTACCCTTTCCGGTCCTTACATTAATATGCGACCTTCGCGACATATGACCATATTTTAAAACTCGTCTTTTCTTTACGACTTTTAGTCAACGCGTGTAAAGGCCATCACGTGAACCCATTTTTCTAAAATTTATGCATGTCACGACACTTAAAGCGACTTTGATCGACGGTCTCACACTATTAATTTTTGTGTCGACGACTCGTTAGTCGTATCCGACACATAATTAATTTAGACTCCATTTTTCGAGGTGATAAGTCGGGACAAGACATCAAGGTTCGAGATCGGGTTAGATTCACGCCTAGGTCTCGAACCCCCGTCCTTTGATTAATATGCAATATAATGCGTTATTAATTAAAGTTCGTCCGTCAAACTATTTCACGATCTAGTGAACATTTATTATATACGAGTCTTTGTCGAGTCGTGTATTTTATTTATCACTTTTCTTATTTAATTTATTATTTCATTTAATCGTTATAATAATCGTTGTATTGTGAATTCCGGGTTGTATTTCCGCCCGTGTAACTTGTACGTTGCCTATTTCCGAGCTTCGTTTATTTACTTGCTTATTGCTTTATAAATGAACCTCACATGCTAAATCACTTCGACCATAATTAGATGCATTAAATGACGTAATTCACATATAATTCACATGCTTAGCCCGAAAACGCTGTTTGCATATCATTTTATCATTTTACTAACGCGCGTACACGAACACGAACGATGTCTTAGTAGAGGCCGCCATGTGCGGGCGGGGTTGGGTGTCCTTAGTGGGCTTCCCAACACGTACCCTCACCCCTTACTCAGAACCTTTGGTTTCCGGATGTCCGAAACCCTTGGCGCACGAGAGTCATTCTATATACGAAAGCCGGTTTAAACGGTATCGATAATGCAATGCAAAGGGACGAGCCCAATAAACTCTGAAATCGAAGTGGGCTTACTTTGTGTATAGCCCATGACGACATAGAGTGGGCTCGTATGGTTCCGAATAACCACAAAATTCGGTGGCGACTCCATTTTGACTTAAATTTCGAACCCGAGAACAATCTCACCACGAGATTCATTCGCCTACCCAAACCCGCGCGTGGCCGCGTCGGGGTGGACCTACGTCATGTCCACAATTTGGCGACTCCGCTGGGGATACCTGATGTACCACATGTCATCGGGGTTCCTAGGGTGAGACTCGAAGAGAAATCGTTCGAATATTAATGTACGCGCATTAGTTTAATGATTCATGCATAACCCAAATTTTGCCCGGGCCGGTTACTTGTGACCGACGTCCCACTATACCACGGTGCATTTCTACATGGGTGCGCTAAAGACATCGATGGTGGAACTCGTCTCGGTTTCGCGGCATGTCCTAAGACCAACTTGGTTTAGGGAGTCCGTCCTTCACACGAGAAAGCCATCGTTGTTGGTATAGACCCTATTTTGACCGACCGAGACTTAGTGTAAAGCATACATAAGCGTCGTTATAATGCTTGCTTGACTACGTGCTACTTGGTTTCCGTGTCATTTTTCAAAAAACCGTCATTTCAAAAAATGCATCTTTCCAAAATACCAAATTTTGAAAAACCCGAAATAATGTCCGTTTCGGGACCCGTCTTTTCAAAATATCCAGCTTTCAAAAACTCGGAATGCCGCCGAAATTTAGGATCAACGATTTGACTCAAAATATCCTTTTCTTTAGTCGGCACGCCGTCCGTTTTAACTCTCGAATTTCCGAAGCCACCCTGATTTTCTGAATTCTTCAAAATTCTAATCTCGGTTTTCGAAACTCTTTTTTTCAATTTTCGAACTCTCGGAAATTCACCCCTCTTATATTCAAATTTCAAGCATTCAACCTTCCTGGTGAACCTTCCTTATTATAGGACGTACCGTCTAGCCGTGTGTCGGGTCTTTGCATAGTTTGTCGAAGGTCTATAGCGTCGAAACTCCGCTGATCTTACATCACGAGTTTCCCCCCTTTCCCGAGTCCGCCTTATCTGTCAAGGCACGACCAACCCGCGTAGGGCATACCCCTACAAAGGAAAGTCCGTCCATACACTCGAGTCAAAAGTCTGGGAAAAAGTCTCACGCGGACCTTCCTTCAAACGGGATTAGGCCCACAAAGCCAAAATCCTAAGGAAGTCGTCCCACCTACAAGTCATCCGTCTAGGTGTCTTTCTCGAGTCTTTAGTATTCTTTCCTAGTGTCGCTCGGGACGTACTTTCTTTATGATTCCAAGATCTGGGTTTGGGTACTGATTACACGGTGTTCTTACAGACAGGCCACCGGCAACCAGACACGCCCGCAAGATGGCTACTTTGAACAGTCTGCAAACCTCTTTGGACGCCATGGTCGCGAAGCAAACTGACATCGAAGCCCAACTGACTGAAATGAGGGCTGGCCAAGTGGCCATCGTTGCTCGCCTAGCTACAGTGGAACAAAGGACTCCTAATGTTGAGACCACTGGGCCTCTAGCTGAACTGGTCAGCGCAGTGCGCCGTCTAGAAGAACAAGTCCATTTGACTGGGAGTAACAATATCCACCGGGAGAATAGCCGAGAGTACTCCACGGTGAGTGAAAAACTACCCGCAAACCTGAACCTTACAGGCTTGCCCATTTTTGAGGGAACTGAAGACCCGTTACTACATGTACGGGCCTTCAAGGAATTCATGGCCATCAAGGGAGTGGATTCGTCCATGTTCAAGAACCTCTTTGCTGCATCTCTCGAGAAACACCCACGGGCCTGGTATTACAGGCTAGACCCGAAGAAGTTCCCTACCTGGGATGATGTGGCCACCGAGTTCGCTCGGAACTATGCTGACAACACCGAGATCCAAACCACAATGCGATCTCTGGAGGTTATGGCCCAGGAGCCAAAGGAAGGTTTTACTAAATACCTTCAACGCTGGAGGGCCGAGAGCGTGAAACTGGTCGATAAGCCCAATGAGAAGACTCTGGTGGAGGCTTTTGTCAAGAACCTCCTCCCTTCCTACCGGGTTCACATCCGGTACGCTGTCATACCCAATTTCACCACCCTTACTGAAATGGGTATGAGGATCGAAGACGATCTGAGACTGGAAGGCCTCACTAAGGCCGCTAGCAAAGGGTACCAAGGGGCTTCTTCCTCTACCACTAAGCCCCAGGCTGCCACTCGCAGCATTTTTGACGCGGTTAATCTACTAGATGCCCCGTCCAAGAAGAACACCCCACCTCGGGTTTTCACTGATATAGGTACCACCTATACCTATGCCTTACAAAGGCTGTCCTCCAAAGGCCTAATCCAACCGATAGGCCCAACTCCTGAAGTTCCGGTCGAGCGACGCTCCAAGAACTACAATGCTCAGGCCTATTGCCAATACCACCGGGGCAATGGGCATGACACCGAAAAGTGTTGGAAGCTGAAGCACTTGATTCAGGACCTGATCGAGAGCGGTAAAATCCCGCTACCCGGAGATAAGCCAAGCAACAAGGAGAACCCTTTCAGCTCCCATGCCATCTTTACCGGGGAGGTGATTGATTGCTCTCACCTTATCTCTCCATTTATCCCGCAAGTGAACGGGATCTAGTTTGATGACGAGGATGATATCTACCTCGCTAAGGGGGAAACCGTTCCCATCACCCCTGAACAAATTCGCGAGGCCAAGACTCGAGTCCTAGCCAGCAACAACCTTGGTCGTCCTTATTTAGCCACAAGCACTAGGGACATCCCCATCCCGACAACCATCACCGATCCACTCGGGATGGAAGTCGCCCCTGAAGAGCCGACTGCTGAAACGGCCATTATGAAGCAACTGAAGAGAACCCGAGTTGACCTCACTATATGGCAACTCTTAGTCAGCTCACAAGAACATCGAGAAGCACTTACAAAGGCTCTCGATCAAGTCAAGATCGACTCTTTGGCTACCCCTGCTGAAATGGTAGCCACGATCCTACCCCACCTAAAGGGTAAGGCCAAAGAAGGAGGCCCAATGATCACCTTTTCCGAAGCCGATCTGCCGCCATTCGGGACCTCCCACAACCTGGTCCTTTACATCACGGTGATTTGCCGAGGAAAGTACCTCCCGATGACCCTAGTCGATGACGGGTCAGCCGTGAATGTCCTTCCCCTAAGGACCGCCAAAGCCCTCGGCATTACCGAGGCTGACTATATCCCGACTGCTCAAACCATCCAAGCCTTTGATGGGAGTCCGAAGTCGGTAGCTGGGGCCATAAAACTGACCATCATCACGGGCCCGACAGAAAAGGAGCTTGAATTCCAGGTGATTGATGTCACTTCATCATTCAACTTGCTCCTAGGAAGGCCGTGGATTCACGCAGTGAAAGCCGTGTCCTCCACCCTCCACCGTAAGATCAAGATGCCTCTACTCGACAATGTTATTACCTTGGAGGCAACCCCAATGACCGTGGCTAGCTGTAACGCCACGGGCCGCATGGACCTCTGGGGGTTCGACTTTGTGGGGATGATCGAGGAAGAGTACCTTTTTAGGCCTTACTTCACCACAAGCATTGACACAATGCTCCAAAACCTAGGGTACCTTCCGGGGGCTACCTCTCGACCCGACCTTCCAGCTGGGAAGATCATCGAGGTCCTCAAGGACGAAGACTCTCACTTCGGCCTTGGCTATGCTATCACTCCGGACAACGTTGTCCGAGCAGGAATCGAAAAGGCCTGCAACATCCTGAAGGGTATCCACTTGAGCCCTTACAACCCACGGTTGTCTGACTACTTTGTCACACCCGTGTTTGGGGCTATCCAGGTTGGGCTATACCAACCCAATGCTACGCACCTCGGGACCCACTCGGCCCGGGACTGCAACTACATCCCGGATGATGTGTTCACCCTCATCCAGTCTGATGGAGCTAATGATGCTGAGCCCGCGCTGGGGCTGCTCTTTGGGGAAGACACCATAGCCCCGACTCCAAAAGAAGACTTGGTCAACCTGATTCTCCGCAGCAACAGGTTCGACCCGACCAAGCTGATCTCGAATGTTGGTTCCGAGACGGGAAAAAGGGCCTGGAGGAAGACTGTCAAGTGGACTGACAGTCAAGGAAAGATCTACAAGCTGGTCACCGGAGAGGGAGACATGCCTGAGTCTGAGTCCGAGTCTGAGTCGGAGTCTGAGGTCGAGTCTAGGGAAGTCGGTGCTAGAATCACTCCTGTAACCCCTCTCCCTTCTATCATTCCTGCTGCTGGCACTTCGGGGTCTGTCCCGAGTGCCTTACCAATTCCGCCACTGACCAATGATCAGATGGCTGCTCTCTTTGAGCTGTTTTCCAAATTTTCAATCAATAATAACAACCGTTCTGCTTACGACTTGTCTCTTTTAAATTCTGCTTTCAAAAATGTTTTATGCTATGACATTGAGAAATCCGACGAACAGGTACTCTTACCTCCACATCTGATCGAGCAACTAGAGCAAAGGGAATCCCGGAATCCGGTAATCGAAGAGACCGAGTCCATAAACATGGGAACAACCTTAGAGCCTCAGATACTTAAGATAGGGTTATCCTTAGATCCCGAGGAGAAACAACAATTCATAAACCTCCTCCAAGAATTCAAAGATGTCTTCGCATGGTCCTACAAGGACATGCCGGGGATAGACCGGGAAATAACTGAGCACCACATACCTATCAAAGACGGGTGCAAACCGGTCAAGCAGAAGCTTCGTCGAATGAGGCCCGAATGGTCTCTCAAGGTAAAGGAAGAAGTCGATAAACAGTTCAAAGCCGGCTTCATACAAGTGTCCGAGTATCCGAACTGGGTGGCAAACATCGTGCCGGTTCCTAAAAAGGACGGTAAGGTGCGGGTATGCGTAGATTTTCGGGATCTTAACAAAGCAAGCCCGAAGGATGATTTTCCGTTACCACACATCGATATACTGGTGGATAACACGGCCGATCATGCCCTTCTATCATTCATGGACGGGTATGCCGGATATAATCAAATCAAGATGGCGGAAGAAGATATGAGTAAGACTACCTTCACTACACCTTGGGGTACTTACTGCTATACCGTCATGCCATTCGGCCTCATTAATGCCGGGGCCACATACCAAAGGACCGCTACCACTTTATTACACGACATGATGCATAAAGAGGTAGAAGTTTATGTAGACGACATGATCGTCAAATCCAAAGAACGGGACGGTCACATCACCGTCCTAAGAAAATTCTTCACCCGATTGCGCAAGTACAACATGAGGCTAAACCCTCAAAAGTGCAGTTTCGGGGTAACATCAGGCAAATTACTGGGTCATATCGTTAGCCAATGAGGTATCGAGGTCGACCCAGCTAAAATCAAAGCCATTACCGAGATGCAAGCTCCTAAAACCGAAAAAGAAATAAGGGGATTTCTTGGGAAAGTCCAGTATATTAGTCGATTCATTTCCAAACTAACCATGGTATGTGAACCAATTTTCAAGAAACTGAAAATAGGGGAACGAATACTATGGGACGACAAGTGCCAAGCTGCTTTCGACAAAATCAAGGAAATTCTGTCTGCTCCGCCGGTCTTAATGCCGCCTCAGCCCGGTTTGCCTCTGTCGTTATACCTAACAACGACCGAGACAGCCATGGGGGCTATGCTGGCTCAGACAGTTGACTCCGAAGAAAGAGCCATCTATTACATCAGCAAGAAGTTTTTAGAGTATGAGTGCAAATATACCATGCTCGAAAAGACATGTTTGGCTTTAGTCTGGGCCACCAAGAAGATCCGGCACTATATGCTCAGCTACGAGGTCCATGTGTTATCCAGGATGGACCCCATCAAATACCTCTTCGAAAAACCTATCCTCAATGGCCGAATTTCTAGATGGACTCTAATGTTGGCAGAGTTCGACCTAAAATTTGTGCCATTAAAGGCCATTAAGGGACGGGTGGTAGCTGAATTTCTCGCTGACAGCCCGGTAACCGAAGAAGGACACACCGACACCTGGTCCTTCCCAGACGAAGATATTTTCCATACCGATGCCGAAACGTGGGATTTATACTTCGATGGAGCGTCTAATTTTCGAGGGTTTGGAGTCGGGATCCTCCTAATCTCACCAAGAGGGGAACATACTCCCGTCTCCATCAAACTGGACTTCGATGTTACCAATAATGCAGCAGAATACGAAGCATGCATTTACGGGCTACAAGCCGCCGCCAATCAGGGGATCACAAATCTCCGGGTACTTGGTGACTCATTCTTGGTCATTAACCAAGCACTGCAAAAATGGAAAACTCGGAATGCTAATCTCGTGGCCTACCAGGCACGAGTAAGGGATCTCGAGAAACAATTCCAGAAGGTAGAATACATATACCTACCTCGGGAAGAGAATCAGTTTGCGGATGCACTTTCAAAATTGGCATCTCTATTAAATATTCCCGACCACGTGACCAGTATGCCAATTTGCGTCGAAAGACGGTTCGAGCCGGCATATGTTCACGATATCGAAGACATTGAGATAACTGATCCCGAACCATGGTACCAGGCTGTGTTGAAATACCTGGCAAACGGAGAATATCCTCCCGGGACGGAAGGTCGAGCCAAGAAAGCCTTACGAAGACTAGCCACTCAGTTCATCCGTACTGATGACGGACAACTGTACAAAAAGACGGCACAAGGGGCTCTTCTCCTTTGTGTTGATAAGTATAAGGCTGAAAAGGTCATGGCCGAAGTACATGATGGTGAAAACGGCCCACATATGAATTCCCACATGCTGGTTCGAAAAATCATGAGGCTCGGTTATTACTGGAATACTATGGAAGCCGTCTGTCAGTTATATGTCAAACATTGTCATAACTGTCAAATCTTCGGCAATATGCAACATATGCCGTCATCTTTGCTCTACACCATGACGTCACCCTGGCCGTTCTCAACATGGGGTATCGACATAATCGGGAAAATAAATCCCTCTAGTACTGGTGGGCACTGTTTTATTTTAGTAGCTATCGACTATTTCACCAAATGGGTCGAAGCTGAATCATATCGCATTCTCAATGCTAAGCATGTCGCCAAATTCATCCAGAACAAAATAATATGTCGGTATGGGATCCCACATGAATTCATCAGTGATCACGGGACTCATTTCCAAGCTGAGACCGCAACCTTGCTGACTAAATATAAAATTCAAAGGCACACGTCCTCGCCTTACCGTCCCCAAACGAATGGAGCAGTGGAGGCGGCTAATAAAACAATTGTCACCATACTAAAAAAGATGGCTGATAATTACCGGGATTGGCCCGACAAAATATCTTTTGCCCTATGGGGGTACCGGACGTCAATTCGCACCGCAACCGGGGCAACACCATATTACCTAACCTATGGGATGGAAGCAGTCCAGCCCGTCGAGTTGGAGGTACCGTCCCTCAGAATTCTGCTAGAAAGCCAAGTACCCGAGGCTGACTGGGTTCGAGCGCGGTATGACTCGTTGGTTCTACTAGATGAACGTCGAAATCGTGCCCTCAACAATATCCAAATCTACCAGAAGAGAATCCAACGGGCCTTCAACAAGAGGGTAAGGCCCAGAAACATTAAAGAAGGGGATCTAGTCCTTAAGTCTATTCGAGCTTTACTACCGGTTGACCCAAGGGGGAAATTCAAACCCAACTGGGCTGGGCCATATCTGGTAAAGAAAATATTATCAGGGGGAGCAGTGATGCTGACGGATCTGGACGGGAATGAGTTCGTCAATCCGACCAACCTGGACCAGCTGAAGCGCTACTACCCTTAGCCATTTCTCAATGTCATTAGCCAAATTTATCAAATTTTTTATTTTACGAAAAAGCAAGTCAATAAGATAGAATTACTTATTCTACTGTCACAAAACATCTTGAACTAATAGTCTTGGTGTAATTCGAGATTGCAAATTTTCTAAGCCTGAACTACGTTTGGTTTGATTCTGCTAATTGCGGATACGTAGGCAGCCCCTCAAAAGGGCACAACCAATGCAATCAAGAAAAGACAGGAACGGTTTAATAATAAACTTTCTTTATTAATTCAAAAAAAAAACCCCGATAAACTCGGGAGATTACAAAATGCAGGAATTCAAAAATACAAAAAAAACACACGACCAAGAATAATAATAATACTTAAATAGTAATAAAGCTGTAGGACTTGGCATTCAGGGCATCTTGCCCTTCCCCTTGTCCTCGGCCTCCTTAGCCGTCCACTGGCGACGACGCGGAGGGGAGCGTTCCCGAATCACCACGGGAACCTCTCTGGCTCGGGCTCGCCCGCTTGAGCCCGAATCCTCCATCACCTCGATAGGCCCAAGTCGGGCCCTCACGGCCGCAGGAAGCCGGTCACGCGGACCCAGTCGGTCCCGGGCCGCCAGCCTAGGCCCAAGGCGTCTCTCCAAATCCGTCTGGGGGCTTGGCCGCCCCCGTTTGCTGCTAGAACCGACCTCCTTAGATCGAGTCTTAGTTTGTGACTTAAGACCCGATTCTTCACGGGCTACAGCTTCAGGGACATCTCCCCCAACGAAGAGATCCCTGTTATCTTTCGCCGTCTCGCGGCGAACCAGTTCAAAGGCCTCATCAAGCTTTAAGGCCTTGCGAGCTTCCTCGGACTCCTCGGAGGTCCATTTTTGGTAAGCCCTTGAAACCCAAGCGGATTGGCAAGGGCTGGGTATAGTCCATGTGGGACGAGTGAACCATCTTTGCAACCAGGTGTCGCACATAGCGTCCGTTAGTTGGAGCGAGACACTAATGATGGCTTCAGTCTCAGGAATGCGCTGAGACGAACCGAACTGCCTCAGGATGCGGTCCGGGTAAATGTGAACTGTCCAGTCAAGGGACAGAATCACCAGATAGCGAGCTTGGTCTCTCTTGGCCAGCCCCGTCAGCCTAGAAAGAAACCACCAAGCGACAGTCCACCTTATAAAAGGACCCCCGTGGAACACCAGCTCCTCATCCCAGTAAGCTCGGTTTATTAGATGACTCGAGCTTATCCGACGCCTTCGGGAGCTAAGCTGACTGCTCCGATAGTTAGGAATACTCGGAGGGGGCTCTATGATTGATAGCCGCTCCGACAGCCATATCTGATAAGAGTACGCGAATTTTGTAAGCAACAGAAGAGTTCGCCAGATAACTTGCAAGGATCCCGTGAAAAAAAAAACGAAAAAAAAAAAAAAAAACGCGCGAGATGTATACCTGCAAAATACGGGTACTCCCCGTCAGTGGTCGGGTCGGATCAAGTCGCCTAACATCTAGACCCATGATAATCTCCCCAGTGGCTAGCCAGGCAGGGCTATGACCAGTCTCCATCTGATCAACCACTCCAATCAACCTAATTTGACCCCTGCATGAGTCAAGTTCCATCAGCCCTTCAAAGACGTAACAGTGCAGCATGCAAAAGGCGAACGCCCTACGCCTGTGAGTAGGGGTGGCCCTCACATCCCGGCTGTTCATAAACTTGTCGGCCAGGTCGAATAGAGAAACAGTATCCCCTGCACCATCCGATCGGTCTCGGCATGAGACAGACCCAAGAATTCCCTTAGCCTCCTCCTCGGATCCGGGTAGAACGAGGGAATGGCAGGCTGGACAGCTAGGCCCCAATCTCCTATGGCTGCGACTTCCTCGGGAAGAGGGCATATCTCTCCCCGTGGGAATACGAAGACGTGATGGGTAGTATCCCAAAACGACAGACAGGCGTCCAAGAAGTGTGGGTCAACTATCAGTCGTTGGAAGGGAAACAGACTGACAATTCACATCTGAGTTAGCCGAATCTTTTCCTCGTCCCGAAAGTATTGGGACCAGGCAAGAAGCATGGCGGTTAAATGATCGATACCCATGGCAGAAGTTTCTAACTTTCTTGAAAGTCTAAAAGATTTTGAGAAGTATAAGAAAGAATTTGAGTTAGGATGCAAAAAGCTGAAGTAAGGAGACCTATATTTATAATAGGAAACCCGCCAGTAACCCTAACTGTTGTGCCTCCTCAGCTAATCTGGGCCCTATGCGCGCGCAGGCCTGATTTCAAACAAGAAACCCAGAATAGGAATCAAGTCGTCCCGAGCTTTCCTAAAAATTTCCTAAAATTTTCCTGTGACAAAATTGTGATAATATTCTTTTTCAAAAACCTCGGCATTTTCAAAAATTCGGTATCTTTCCTCCCCAGCGCGAGTCAGTGTTTTGCCTATGTATTACATACAAATTGTTATGTGTCAAGCATACAGGTACACCCCAGACTTCAGAAGCAAGTCTCCACAGAGCTATTTTATCCCCCAGCTTAAGTCAGTGATTCCTCCGAGATGCTACATCCAAGGCAGGATGTGTCGGCATATGGGTACACCTACATCCCCAAAGGCGATTTTGACTCCCCACAGAGCTACCATCATCAGGACAGGTACAATCCTCTGCTTATGGCTGGCGAGCCCTTCACGCAAGTCTACTGGACTATAAACGACCCGACCGGAAGGCTGCCAGGTCGTAATCCTCGATTGGCCTGGTAGCTACTCTGACTTTCGCCTTGTCCAAGCCTCAGTCAGAGTGGGGGCTCTGTAGACACCCGCATTTTGACTGCCAGGTGTCTATGGTAGTCTCCGACAAACACCCGATGATGATCGGACGCAAACGTGACTTGGTATAATCGGATTTGGGCTCGGAATCAATAATATCCGACATGGACTTTTAGCGGAGTAATAATCTCACAAAACAGACCTCAAATCCAGGCCCAGTGGGTCGTTCTGAGCGAAATAAGACTAATTTGGGCCAAAACCGACACCAAAAATAAATCCCGTCTTTTAGCGACCGGGTCAAAACCCGGTCAAGGACGAACCCGTCACACAAATCAGCCCAATTCAGCTTCTAGAAGTTGGCGCCCAAATCAGAATTCAAAAAAGCAAACCCTAATCACTCACTCACTCTATAAATACCCCTCTAACCCTTCACATTTTCCAGAATTTTTCAGCAGTAAAAAGCTTAAGAAAAAGCCTTTTAAAACCCTCACTTACCTTACAAAATTCTACCCTAATCCTCCTAAACATCCCACACTACAACCCTAAGCAAAAACCATACAAAAACCGAGCCATTTTGCTCTCAAGCAAACCGGCACACACACACACACACGCATATACACACCATAACTCACATTCCTCCTCGATACTCCGGCGTTCCGTCGCTATTCACGAGTCTATTTCCGAGGCCTATACCAAGCATGTATGTTGAGGGTGTCCTAAACCCCATCTCGATCCTTTTTTACTTCGTTACTATTTACATTTTCGCGTTATTTATGTTATAATTATACTAATATCATAATACTAACACTAACACAACGCTAACATTTTTATTTCTCGCATACTAACTTTATTTTTCTCGTTATTAACACTATAATACCGCGTATATATTAATACTAGTATCTCGGTTTCGAATCCGTTTGACTACGACGATCGCCTAAAGTCCGTCTAATCCCTTTACGAGTAACGACGGAGGTGGAGCCCTTTCGAGGAGCCCCGCCCCAATGTTCTCAAGGGCGTGACGTGATTGCAATCGGTCGTAGTTGAACGCATTCGATCCCATTTCAATTAGTACAAAACCTGTTGACACGAAAATCGACATCACATAATCCGAAAGGGCTAGTTTCGATGTCGTGACGTAGAGGGATACAATTTCGTCACTAATTCAAAATTCTTAATCTATAAAAAACATAAATCGAGTAAATAAACTCACTTTGGCACGTAATTATAGAAATTGACGATTTTTTCGACAAATAAAAAATGCCCGACCAGACCCACACGCGAGTCGCGCGACCGGCCATGCGACTCGCGGGCAGGCCTGTTTGGCCGAGCCTACTTTTTCTCGATTTCAAATAAAAAAGCACCCGACCAGACCCACGCGCGAGTCGCGCGATCAGCCATGCGACTCGCGGGCAGGCCTGTTTGGCCGAACTCACTTTTTTCGTTTTTTTCCGACTTTCTACCCTTTCCGGTCCTTACATTAATATGCGACCTTCGCGACATATGACCATATTTTAAAACTCGTCTTTTCTTTACGACTTTTAGTCAACGCGTGTAAAGGCCATCACGTGAACCCATTTTTCTAAAATTTATGCATGTCACGACACTTAAAGCGACTTTGATCGACGGTCTCACACTATTAATTTTTGTGTCGACGACTCGTTAGTCGTATCCGACACATAATTAATTTAGACTCCATTTTTCGAGGTGATAAGTCGGGACAAGACATCAAGGTTCGAGATCGGGTTAGATTCACGCCTAGGTCTCGAACCCCCGTCCTTTGATTAATATGCAATATAATGCGTTATTAATTAAAGTTCGTCCGTCAAACTATTTCACGATCTAGTGAACATTTATTATATACGAGTCTTTGTCGAGTCGTGTATTTTATTTATCACTTTTCTTATTTAATTTATTATTTCATTTAATCGTTATAATAATCGTTGTATTGTGAATTCCGGGTTGTATTTCCGCCCGTGTAACTTGTACGTTGCCTATTTCCGAGCTTCGTTTATTTACTTGCTTATTGCTTTATAAATGAACCTCACATGCTAAATCACTTCGACCATAATTAGATGCATTAAATGACGTAATTCACATATAATTCACATGCTTAGCCCGAAAACGCTGTTTGCATATCATTTTATCATTTTACTAACGCGCGTACACGAACACGAACGATGTCTTAGTAGAGGCCGCCATGTGCGGGCGGGGTTGGGTGTCCTTAGTGGGCTTCCCAACACGTACCCTCACCCCTTACTCAGAACCTTTGGTTTCCGGATGTCCGAAACCCTTGGCGCACGAGAGTCATTCTATATACGAAAGCCGGTTTAAACGGTATCGATAATGCAATGCAAAGGGACGAGCCCAATAAACTCTGAAATCGAAGTGGGCTTACTTTGTGTATAGCCCATGACGACATAGAGTGGGCTCGTATGGTTCCGAATAACCACAAAATTCGGTGGCGACTCCATTTTGACTTAAATTTCGAACCCGAGAACAATCTCACCACGAGATTCATTCGCCTACCCAAACCCGCGCGTGGCCGCGTCGGGGTGGACCTACGTCATGTCCACAGTTATCATGTGGAAAGTGAATGTGACTTAAGCATTAGTGAGGATCCCATCTCATTCCGAAAAGCCATAGAAAGTAACGATTCTGAAAAGTGGTTAACTGCTATGAAAGAAGAGATGAAATCAATGGATGACAATAAAGTGTGGGATTTAGTTATGTTACCTTAAGGGTCCAAGACCGTTGGGTCGAAATGGGTCTATAAGACCAAAAAGGATTCTAAGGGAAACATAGAAAGATACAAGGCCCGATTTGTCGCCAAAGGTTTGACTCAGCAAGATAGCATTAACTATAAGGAAACCTTCTTTCCAGTATCTAAGAAGGATTCCTTAAGAATTGTGTTGGCAATGTGATGTGTGCTTAGACCGTTTTTCCTCCCATTTAGACTCATTTTTCCTTCGTTTTGTGAGACTAGAGTGCGATTATCACCCTATTTTTAGTCTTTCTCCCATTAGCGTCCCTCTTGTACATTTTACGTGTTTTTGATAGTTTTTCTATCTATTTTGATAGAATTCGACGCCGAAAGCATGACCGAGCTTCCACGAGCACAAGAGAGGGGAATGTCGTCCGAAAAGCAACATACAAAACTTAAAGTTCAAGCCATCCAATCATACGACAAAGAGCGAGACAAGAAAAGAGGTCATGGAAACCTCGGGTGAAGTTTCACCCAATGAGATACCACCGGGCGAAGTTTCGCCCGACGACAATTCGACCTCCCCGAAAATCTTCACAAAACTTTCTCCACCGGGCGAAATGACTGGGCGAAACTTTTACCCATCGGGTGAAGTTTCGCCCGACGGTAAAGAGACCCAAAAATGCAAATTCTTGAAGAAAGTTCACAGGGGGAAACCACCGGGTGAAGTTTCACCCGACGGTATTGGCTCGTGATTGGCTGATTTCGTAGGGTGAAGTTTCACCTTATAAAGACTCATTGGGCAAAAGTCTCACTTATGGAGCAAAAAGTTGGATTTGGGCTTTGATTTAAGGATCCATTAAGCTATTACTATATATATAGATAACCTAGTTAGATGCACATAATCATCCATTATATCACTAGAACCACTCTATTACCATCCTATTAGCATCTTCATCTTCCATTAGAATAGCTTAGATAGAAAGCTAGTAGTTCTTCATAGTTTATCAATCTTCATCTTCCTAGATTTATATTCAATGTTTGTAAGAATTCTAGTGTTTTTATTGAAGATCTTTTGGAGATTATCAAAAGATTAGCGACAAATTCCTTGACCTCGTCATCAAGCTCATCTTATTTTATGCAATCTTCATCTTTATTATTGTCATTTTCCTCCATTGTTGGTATATTTCTCTTCTCCTTCCTCATCTCTAGATTAGATTTAATATTGTTCTTTCATTATTACACCGTTTTCATTGATTTTACTTGCATCGTTTTTAGATCGCCTTGTAGTTTCTCTCATTGATCACAATTTTCTTCATTGTCTTGTCGTTATTTTCTCTAGTTTCAATTATTATGCATATTATTGTTATTTTCCCTATTGTTGATGTTTTTGTAGTTTTCATCATGTGTAACACCCCTGATTTTTATATATTAAATTTTATTAATATTTTATTTTGCTTACGATTTAACTCGTATTTCTTAAATAGTTATAAAACAGATTCATTTTGCCAATCGTTTGAACACATAAAGTCCTATTTACCTCGAAAAGTCATTTTTATGCTTAAAATGTATCTTACTTTTGTTTCATTCGATTTACTCCTTTTATTTCTATTCGAGTTTCCGTTTCGACGGTTTATATTCCCGAGTTTATCTTTATATAAACTTGAATTCTTATTTTAAACTCGAAACCCATTTTAATTACCTCATTCGCAAGAATTTTAATTAATATCGAGAAATTGCTATTTAATCTTTTTCTACGCGATTTCGTACATAATTATTTTTGAAACGTGATTTTAATACTACTTTCTCGTAAACACGTTCTTATACGAGTTTCGTCTACTTATTATTATTATTAGTATTATTTTTAAGTGATCCATTTACGATTTTAAGCACGAATCGAGCTCAGATTGTAGCAGACCCGACCGTTTCCTTCATCGGACTGAGATATTTTCGTAGTTCGGTTGAGAAAGTCAAAACCAACTCCTCTTTTCTCTCCTAGTCCTATGCACGTTCTCCTTTTCCCCTCTTTTTGCAGTTATCGACTCCCCCAACTGCTCTTAAACCCCACCTCTGTATTCCCACTACTCCTCTTCTCCACAAAAAAAATTGAACGTACAACATCATTAGTAAACTGTTCTTCAACTTTCTCAATTCCGATCATTCTCTTCATTCTGTGTTCATCTTAATCAAAGGGTAATCATCGAAACCTATACTCCTTCTTCCTTCTTCCTTCTTCTCGATTTTGATACTAATAAGGGTCTTGAACCTTGTTTATAATTTTTTTTATAGGCTTTCAAGACAACCCCGAGAAGGACGAGTATATTATTGACTCAGATCTCGATGAAGGTAACACATGATGGCATGACTCGGTATTGCATGATATATATGTTGTAGTTGATTGTAGTATCGTTTTAAAATCGAATTCTTATACTAGTAAACGTGTTTAAACTATATTATGATAATATGTTTCGAATCTTCTAAAATTATTAAAAGGCCGAGACTAAACGTATAAGTAAGAATTAATTTCTTAATTTTTCTTGTTTTTAATATAAATGATCAAATTGAAAGTTTTATTGTTTTTAACAAAGTTACAGCATGTTTTGAAATCTGTTAATGCTTTTATATGATTTATTTCTCCTGTTTAAATACTTTATTTTCGAAAACTTTGAAAAGAGACTATAGTTTATTTTACGTCTAGTTTGTGTCTTTTAAATTTCTTATAATAATTCCGATTATTTTGGTCACAATAAATTGTTCACGAACAGACATCGGATTAGTCCGTGAATCTGTCAATTTTTTTAAAACATAATTTAAAACCTATGAAAAGCTTTGAATTTATTCTAGATAATTTATGTACCTAAAATTTTAAGAGTTTAGTAATGTTTCCAATTGATTTTGGTTTAAAATAAATTTTTAAACGTGTTTTTTTAAAGAAATACAATCGGGTGTCGGATTCTGTCAGTTTATAAAACTACGAATAAAAACCCTTGTTAAATTAAGAATTTCGATTTTATCCAGAAACAAAAGTTGTAGTTAAGCTTTCAATCTCTCTGATCTTACGTCGTTTTGATTTTTAATTATTTAAATATGAATTTTATAATAAGACAGTGCAAATCTGAAAAATCTGTAAATTTGTAATTTAATACGGAGTACTTTTAATTACTTATATTTCAACTTTTTGGGAAATAATTATGATTTTGACTTTCGTTGACTTTTAATCGTTAAATATATATTTATAAAATAAGTATAATGTTTACGTCTTGAGGCCTAATATAACTATTTTATATAATTCAAATGTTAAACAATTTCTAATTATAATAATTACCTATTTTGGAAAGTTAATATTTGAAGAAAGTTTCCCAAATTAGAAAGTTTCTTTTTAAGAACGTTTTGATAATCCTATCAAATCACGACAACGACTTTGTTTTGGAGTTATGGAATAAGGATAAGTGTACGGGTAGAGTAATACAGTCTAGGTTATACGTTTTGCCATCAACTATAAAGCTGGTGTGTCTATGTTGAGACACATCGGTCGTTGAACTGAGCATGGTTTGTGTTCAGGAGTGTGTATATTTTGACCTTAAACTTAGATATCGCATCGTGTAAGTCGCCGTCGGGTTGAACTGGATTACGGTTGGTGTCCAGGAGGGGTGTACATTACTTAAGCCAGGACATCGCTCACTACAAGAAATACTCCATATAGCTACCATGCACGCGCGACTGAGAAATTCAGTCACTTATTTAGCGACTAAAAGTACAACGTGCGACCGATATTAGTCGCTGGACGAGGAGACGGATTTTAAAAAAATTAATTATCCTCAGCGACCGAAATCAGTCGCTAAAATAATGAACGCGCGACCGATTTCGGTTGCTAAAATAGTGACCTAACGACCGATTTCGGTTGCTAACTCTGTGAAATAGCGACTGAAATCAGTCGCTAAAAAAAAGGATGCGCGACCGATTTCGGTCGCTAAGGCTTCTGAATTTTTTTTAAATAAACGAACACCCCCCTCCCCCCGAGCCATTCTCTCATTTCATTCTATCTCTCTAAAAACCCTCCCCCCCTCTCTCTAAGACTCGGCCCCTCCTCCATTCCTCTTCATTTCTTCTTCAATTTTTTCATTTTCCTTAAGGTATGTTTATCTATCTATATTTAGTTTTAATTAGTTGTTAATTTTTGTTTTTATCGATTTAAATAAATTAGTTATTTGGTTGGATAGTTTTTTAGTTGTCGGAATATTTAGTGTAGTAAGCATGTTAATTGTCGTAGGTTCCCTAATTTGAAATAGGTAGATTGTTAGTATAAAATTAGGATTTGTGGTTAAGTAGTTGAATGCATTGGGTTGTTTTGATGTGTTAGGAAATTGGAAGTGAAATACAATTATGCCGATTTAGTGATGTAATTATGGACGGATTGGGTGCAAATAGTACTATGTTTAGGTGAATTGAGAATTTTACAGAATATGTGAGTAGTGTATATATATTAGTAAATTACTTTAGAGGAAATAATTTGTATGTGGTTATGGTCTCAATTTTTTTAGATAAAAAAATGAAGAGACAGGAACGAAAATGGATGTATGGGGAAAGATTGGATAAGAGACGACGTCCCACAAAGGAATTTTTAGAGGGTGTTAATAGTTTTCTTGAGTTCGCTAAAACCCATCCCGAATACGCGTCAGAGGGTAGATTTAGGTGTCCTTGTGTGAAATGTAAGAACCTCAAATTCTTGGATAATATATTGATTAAGGAACATATTATCTCAAATGGGTTTAGCTCAAATTATTTCAATATAGTAATCTGCATTATATATTTTGGGCAAATTATTTCGATATTATGATGTCAATTTCTAACTTTCTAATATGTCTGCAGATATGACGTTGGGCAGCAGACTGCGGTACGGTAGTGGGAGCAGCAGCAGGGGGCGGCCGCAGCAGGAGGACCAGGAGGAGACCCGGCTGGAGGACCAGAACGAGGTCCAACAAGATGATAATGAGGAGGAGGTGAACAACGATCAACAACCAGAACAACCACAACAGGACCAAGGGCTTCAATATACAGACGACGGGCGCCTAATTATTAGCCCCGATAACACATGGTGAAACATTGTATTTCCTTTTTTTGTGAGACATCATCTTATTTCACTCTTTGGTGTAGGTTTCGGACTCGTGCGGTGGTGACTGGTGTGAAGGACAGTTTCATGAATGAATTGACTACTTACTACACTAGTTGGACCAAGGTGCCTCAGTGGCAGCGGGAGAAGTGGTTTGCCAACTTTAAGGTGCACCAATTTTTTTGTTTTATTAATTATCTGTTATTGTTTACGGATTACTAATATAATCACAGCAAACGATCTTGCAGATGAAACACTGTTACAACGACGGTCTCGAGGTGGCTGCGCGCGACAGATACACGGACGTCGCAAAGGAAAGATACAAAGACAACATGTGGAAGTTGGCGAACGAGGGAAGGGCACACAAATACCTTAAAGGTTAGATTACTCAATTAGTGTTCGTACTTGAATAGAAAGTTGTATATATCTTCAAAACGCTTATTGATCTCAAAGTGTATAAATTGTAGGTGACGCCATTAAACAGTTCGAAGTAGCTCGCTCCGACCCGAAGTTCCTTAAGAGATCCGTCCAGGCAAAGAAGAACAAGAGGCGGGGAGGGGACCCCGAGGTGGAGGCGGAGCGCACCCACTACGGTGGGTCGCAGTCCATGCACCAGCGGGCTATGAATGTAAGTATTTCCTTACCTTTGTTTTTTATTTTGGATTCTTATTTAATGTTTTCATTATAAATATAAATGAGAAATCTACATTTACTGTCAATAGTTGAAGAAGCAAACCGGAGAATTCCCTCCGGCTGCGCAGCTATTTCTCACCACGAAGACCCAGGGGGACGACACCACCGGTCGATCGTTCGCTACGAAGAAGGACGCCGACATTTGGGTAAGTTTCAAACATAAGGCTTCTTTACTTTTTTTTCTTTACAACTCACCTAATCATGACTCCAATTTCTTGTAGAGGTTGTATATGGAGGCCACCAGAGCGCCTGAGAATGAAGGTGTGGACCCGAGCGTGATTTGGTTCAGAGTCGCGGAGGGATACCGCAAGGGAGCGGTGTACGGTACGGGGAACGCTCATTCCCTATACTGGACACCACCCAATGCTCGGGGGGCCCATGCGACCTCGACGGAGTGTGTACCATCCGTCGTTCAGGAGATGAGGTCAGAAATACGAGAGGAGAGGGCGCTACGGGCGGCTATGGCTGAGAAGATGAAGGAGCAGGATGAGAGGCTGAAGATGCAGGATGAGAGGTTGAAGATGCAGGAGTCCGTTAACCTGCAAATTTTGGAAGAGCTACAGCGCCTTAGGAGCATGCAGCAGCAGAACTGTAACTCTGGCCCCACTCCCCGACCCCGAGATTATAGAGACCCCTTTGGTGGTGACGGTGGTAGTGGTGCGTCAGCTAGTTTCACTGTTAGGTGAGTAGATTGAAAATAGTTTGTAGTTTGTGAATGTTTGTTGAAAACAGTTTGTAACAACACTTTTAATTTAATGTATTAAAGACATTTGCGTGCTTGGTTGCCAATTCTGGAGTGTGAAGCTGGCGTAACGTTTAGAACGACGTTTGCAATGTTTGGAGTGATGTGTGGGACGTATTTTGGTTGTTGGTTTGTGTTTTTGTGCAGATTTTGGCTAGAAACGAAATGTAACAGCCCTAAATTTTCTCAACCAAAACAATAAACCAAAAACGGAAAACTCAAAGTTGTTATTCCACACTTAGCTTACCGAGCCAAGTGCAAGGAAAATGATAAATAATAAATAAATAAAAATAGAAATTTGATAGCTAATTAAATTGAAAATGTTGCAGCGAAAGTCTGAAGTCTTACAGAATCCAAAACGGTTTAAAACGATAGCAAACCAATAATAATAAGTCCAATAATAATATAAATAGTTTGGAGTCAAAGTTAGGTAATAAAAGTCCTTCCTCGCTCAGCATAACCCGATACCGGAATGTACCCATGCAGCAATTCAAGTGTACCTATCAGCTGTACCCAAAAACACAAATAGGTACAGGTTCCAGCGGGGAAACGACCCAAAACAAAAGGACGTCAGCAAAGCTGAGAAAAAGTATAATAATAAAATAAATCATGAAATAATAGTAATAATAATAATAATAGTCATAATAATAACAACCTGAAACCAGAATTTAAAATCATCGTTTAAATACCAGAATACCATAAAAAGAATAGTCAAAACCAAACCAACCAAAATATATATTTTTCCGCAACCTATGTGCCAAGGTCCTACCCTTGCACGGTCTAGAGGTAACCACCTGTGCTTAGCTAGACTCATAATAGTGCGCACCTCCCACATTTGGACAGTCAGTAGGATGAAACTGCAAAAGGAGAAAGTCTAACTCCCTAGCGAGTGAGGGCCGGACAATCCCCACTCAAAAATAGTTTTGGGACGAAGTCCCAGGAACGTCTTAGACGCACCTTAAAACCGTCTAGACCACAGAACTCCCGGAGTCTGTTATAAGTTACCAAAATTTTACCAAAACAATACCAATGTGTGACTTGTGTCACAAAATTCAATATCCAAACATTACGAGTATTATAAAAATATTTAAGATTGACAAAATGATTTACGAAACCGTTATGAAAATATATTTTGATCCGAACATGCTCTTTACTTAAAAGTGAAAAGGGTAAAACGTTCTTACCTCTCAAGACGGACAAAACTCAGCTAGTATTAGTCCAAGAACTCTTTCTCCTCGAACCCACAAGCTACAATAATATAAAATATAATTCAATAACTAATTAACGTTAAGACGGTCTAACCTATATAATACCATTTGTACTACCGAAACCACTCAACCTCAAAACACTAACTAATTAGTCACTCAATAATGTCAAAGGATGACAAACCCCCAAAGCTAATCTAAAATACCACTCGATCCAAATTACTTGACCAAAATCGGATACCTCGTTAAATAAATTAGACCCCAAGTAATCTAGAAAACGACCAAAAATCAACTCTACTGTATTAAGAACAATACCCACCCAATATATTGGGTTTCACTATGCTGCGATTAAATCATGTAGCCTGCATCATCATTGCACCATCATTGCGTCATCATACAAAATAACACATGCACAACCCCTGCTTCGTTGTTCTACGCCTCACTCTACACATGCATCTTCTTCATCAACCTACGTCTAACTTAATTTACCCAAATTACCAATTACTATTCTACGGACAAGAATAATACATTCGAAATGACCCGAAACCAACACCTATAAACAAATTGTTTGACACAACATCCCTTAATTCTGACCCATGATATTTATAAATTGAATCGGTTTATAAAAGTACACAACACAAGATTTAATAAGTTGAAATGAATTAGAGTAGAAAACTTACAATTTGGGTAATGTAAAAAAAAGAGCAAGAGAAGTGACGGCTGGAGCTTTTGTCCCAATTGGATGATTGACGGGATTGAAAACATAGAAGGGAAGGCGTAGGCGGCAGAGGATGAGTTGAATGAATGAATGAATTAGGATGGGGAGTTAGGGGATACGTGGGTTTAAAAAGGGAGCATTAGGTTTTATTAATTTTAGGGTTATTTAACAGGAATAATACAAACTTTGGGTGGTATTCCATCAATAAAACCAACTTTAATTAATACGGGAATAAAACCAAGTATGAGAAATATTATACGAAAATGAAATTGCCTCTTAGATGACCGGATGAAGTCGGTTTTTGTGGGTCCCATACTATTAATTAACACTCATCTTCATCTTCTGCATTGCCCTAAATCAAATTCTCTCTCCTAAACCTACGTTTTAACTTAGGATTGGATCAACCTACGTTTTCAATCAAACCAAATAAAAAAGAACACTAATTGGACACTTAAACCCCAAATTAAACCAATAAGAAAACCCTAAGTTTACCCAAAAAAATCGAAAACCCTGAGTTAAACCCAGAAAAATCGATTTGGGGGAAATGAAAAGAAAACTCACCATTGACATTGCCGAACAACAAGATTGAGGAATGAACTTGACAATACCCCTAAAAATTGATTTTCGACAAAATTAATGATAATCAATTATAAACACGGACGTAGAAAAGTTGGAGAAAGATAAACAAACAAAAGTTATGTAAAAAATTACCTTCGACGAAGTGAATGATGAATTGATGAATTGACGATGAAGTGATGAATTGACGATGAAGTGATTAGTTTCAATTTTCAAGTTTGGGAATTAATGAAGTTAAAAGTGAATGACTTACTTTACTGTCAGAGTGTTAGTAAACCTTGTATTAGTGGTAATATTGACGGGTGTAGGCGGTAGCAGGTAAGCGTATTTCATTCTCCTATAATATGTCTCATACTTGGTTTTATTCTCATATTAATTGAAGTTGGTTTTATTTATGGAATACCACCCAAAGTTGGTATTATTCATGTTAAATAACCCTTAATTTTATTATTATTATTATTACAATTTGGATTTATTAGTATTTGATTCAAGGTCCAACCCGTAATCAAGCGGTTTAGAAACGTTACACTTTAAAGAAAATCAAAACCGATTATTATAAGACAACCCAAAATACTTTAATTTTATAAAGACATTGAAAATACTTTTCCCGAGTAACGCCTTATAATTGACTTGGAAAATAAAGGGGTGTTACACGAAATAAATGAAATCGACCTATTTCAGGTTCGGTAGCGACTGAAATCAGTCGCTAATTATTTTGTCATTTAGCGACCGATTTCAGTCGCTGTAGGACGCTCAAAGATGTCACGTCACACCCCTTCGCGACTGAAATCAGTCGCTAAGCTGACGCTCTCAGCGACTGGAATCGGTCGCTAAAGGGCTGCCATAGCAACTGATTTCGGTCGCTAACTTTAGCGACTGAAATCGGTCGCGCGTAGGATTTAGCGATCGATTTCAGTCGCTAGATGCGACTGTTTCTTAGCGACTGTCAATTGTCGCGCGTCTCTTTTTAGCGACAGATGACGGTGGCTAAAAGTAGTCGCCACAGACTTAAATTCATGTAGTGGCTGCACGCAGTCCTGTTATAGTTTGAGTTGCCTAGCTAGAGACCGAAGTCTAATTTGTTTTGACTGAATTCTTGAACCTAGTTTAGTATGATCCTAGTGAAAGTCTATTCCGTTACACTGATTGATTTCCATAAAGCCGTTATTATTATTGATTGACATTGATTTGCAGGTTGGCAATCATTTTGAAGTATTTTACCGTATCATTTTAAATATTTTCTGTTTTCAACTATTTTGATATAATACTAATTATGCTTTAATATTATGTAATATGGCTGGGAGAACTGCCTGAGTTGCTCCCCACTGAATTGTAACTGTTATGTTTATAATATGGCAGGTATTATTTGTCCCGGGGTTTGGTGTGAGCTAGCGAGTGGCGTGGATCCTACTCCGCTTGATTTATGTTTATTTATGGATTGTTAAACCCATTTGGAGAATTCTTTTTTAGCCCTTTTGTAAAAAGTGGCCTTTGTATTGACAGACTGTTCTTTCTGTAAAATATAGAACATCAGTGTGTTTTAATCCCAAATTTACAGTGTTTCCGCCATTGTATTGCATTAGAATTTATAGGGGATTACATCATGAGTTGTGAATAGTTTCCTTGTTGGGGGATTTAGGGAGGAAGATCTTAGGTTATTTGAATTAAGGAATTGTGGTTTGGTTGCTTGCTTCTTGGTTTATCTTATTTGAGGTTGTTGTGTCATTGTTGACTTAGTCCGGCCAACTAGATCGACTTTGACTCATTTCTACCAATATGGGGAAACTCGGGGTAGAAATTATCTTGACTTGAGACTTACCCTTCTTCGCCGCGAAAGCGGGATTTAGATGAGTCGGGTGAAGAAATCGAAAGGTGGTATTCTCTCTTTATCGACTTTATGACCGACCCATAATTCCGAGATCCTTAATTAGACCCCAATTTCCGAATCTCGATGATGGGAGGGATTTGTCGTGGATCCCGCCACCAAATAAAAACCAACTAACCTAGTGGGTAGCTAGGGTAAGTCGGGTCGAATCCACAGGGACGGGAGGTCGGACTAAGGTATGCTATGGTCTAGGACTATGTTCGAGACGAGCTAATCTAAGGAGGGGGAGGCTAGGACTAAGCTAGGTCTAAAGCAAGAAAACAATCAATTAAAGGAAAACGGGCTAGGATTAGGTCGGGGTCAAAGGGGTAACGGAATGGTCAAGGAGGAGTTAGAGTGAAGGAGGTAGTAGGGTAATCTAGGTAATCTAACTTAGACTCACCTAGAGGTTCCTCATGGAACCCATCCGGCGACACACATGACAAAGGAAGGCAAGAAAAACAAGCATTCTAACCTACTTAGTCATTCAAGCATTCCAACAAACATGTGATATGCATCAACCAAGAGGAAACCCAAATCTTCCACCAACATCTCCACCAAACCCTTAATCACCCAATTAACACCCTAATCACCCTACTAACCCTAGCAAGAACATTACTCTAACATAATCAAACTACAACTAACACTATGAAGAGAAATCCATTCAAACAACCAAACTAGCATAATGAAACTAACAAGAACTATAAACTATGAGCAATCCACACAACAAAGATTCAAACTTTAATGAAAGAACAAGATTAAGAGAAAGGAAAAGAAGATTATACCTACTAACAAGATGAAAGGAGAAAGGAAACTTGCATAAATGAGAAAAACTCAAAACAAACATCCAAGTTTGTCAAGCTTGGTGAAGATCTTGAAGAATTCCCAAATTACAAGCACTAATCTAGGATTAACGATAATCTAAGGACTAATCTACACTAATCTTATCTAATCTATGCTAAAACTAGGCTAGGGTTTGTGGGTAATGAAGTGCATAACATTGGTTTACAAGAGGAGGGGTATTTATAGGATTACAAATGGAAGGGAGAAGAAGGAAAGGAAATGCGGGCAACAGCAGCACGGTCCCGATCGGGACGGTCCTGTCATCCCAATCACGACGGGTTGGTCCCAACCGGGACGGCCTGGCAGTGACACCCTCAAAAGCGCACTTCATCCCCGACGGGATGAGGTGCATACCCGTCGGGGATGAGTCTTGTAGGCCTCCAATATGAACTTTTTGGTCCCTCCTTGCTTCTCATGGGCTTCCCATCGATTCTCGGGACTCGGGATCGGGTCTCGGAGGCTCGGGATTGGGTCCCAAGGTCTCGGGGTCGATTCCAAGGCATCGAATCATCGTTCCTTTACTCCGTTGGCTCCAAAATGTGTATGTATAGAGTCGGAATCGCTCCAACTCTTCCAAATCGGTCTCGGGAACCTGAAACGAACTAAAGGAAGCATAAGAAGCCCCTAAACCGCTCCCAAGGAGCGATTCTACAAGGAAAATGGGACCACTCGACTTCCCCCTAACACCTTTTTCCCTTTTTGACCATCTCTTGTTATTTATTGCATTTTAGTCTAGACTCAACTACTTTAAAACCTCCCATTAGATCCCATGCACATTGCTCCTACTCGATTTCACACCGTTCCCTGTGGACCGACCTCGACTTACCACGATTACATTCAATTGTTTTGTGTTAATTACGAGTCTCATAAGTATTGTTTGATCTTTTATCCTTTGTTTAACGACCGATACCGATTGGGCGAAGATCACAATGGTGGCTCTTTATGATCTCAAGCTTCATCAAATGGATGTAAAAACCACTTTTCTAAATGGTGAACTTGAGAAGGAAGTATATATGAAGCGAGGGCTTTTTAGCTCCAGGTAATGAGGACAAGGTTTGTATGTAGGCTGAGAAAATCGATATATGGACTAAAACAAGCTTCTCGATAGTGGTACTTAAAGTTTAATGATACTATTACATCATTCGATTTCATAGAGGTCATCGTTGATCGGTGCATCTATATGAAGATCAGTGTGAGTAAGTTTGTAATTTTAGTTCTGTATGTTGACGATATTTTGCTTGCTGCGAATAATATGGGTATGTTACATGATGTAAAGAAGTACCTTTCTAAAAAGTTTGAGATGAAAGATATGGGTGAGGCATCCTATGTGATTGGGATTGAAATAATCCGTGATAGGTCACAAGGATTGTTAGGGCTGTCTCAGAAAGCTTACATCAATAAAATTTTTGAGAGATATAGAATGGAAAGTTGCTCGCCCAAAATCATTCCTATAGAGAAAGGGGATAAGTTCAGTAAAATGCAATGTCCCCATAATGAGCTAGAACGAAAAGAAATGGAAAGAATTCCTTATGCATCAGTGGTTGGGAGCTTGAACTATGTTCAAACATGTACTCGACCAGACATCAGCTTTGCTGTTGGAATGTTGGGTCGATATCAAAGTGATCCCGGAATGGACCACTGGAGAGCTGCAAAGAAAGTGCTCAGGTACTTGCAAGGAACCAAGGAGCTCATGCTTACATTTAGGAGATCCGATAATAATCTAGAGGTTATTGGATATTCAGATTCAGATCATGCCGGATGTGTTGATACTAGGAAATCAACATTTGGTTATCTCTTTCTATTAGTTGAAAGTGCAGTATCATGGAAATGTGGAAAACAATCTATCTTTGCTACCTCCACTATGGAAGTTGAATTTGTGGCGTGCTTTGAAGCCACTATTCATGCATTGTGGATGCGGAACTTTATCTCGGGACTTGGAATCATCGATAGTATAGCCAAGTCGCTGAGAATTTATTGTGATAATGCCGCAACCGTCTTCTTCTCTAAGAACGATAAGTACTCCTAGGGTGCTAAGCACATGGAATTAAAGTTTTTATCGGTCAAGGAGGATGTGCAGAAACGTAGAGTGTCAATTGAGCATATTAGGACGGATATGATGGTAGTCGATCCGTTAACTAAGGGATTACCACCTAAAGCGTTTATTGGCCATCTAGAACGCATGGGTGTTGTAGATAAAGCCTTGCTAATGTAAAAGTAGTGTGCTCATATTATGTTTATGACATTTTGATATCACTTATTGTTATGTTTCTGTATAGAGTACATGTGATCATTATGATATATGTATACATTTATGATTGGAGTTTACATGTGATCATTTTGAGAATTATTGTATTTTCTCAAATTAAAGATAGTTAAGAATTAGGATTGATTTGTGATACATGGAAGGAATCATGTCGCACAATGATGTGTGACCGCCAGATTCAGTTAATTCTAAATCTATTAAAGTTTTATAGAATGTTTAATGAGTTCATTTTAAGGTGAACATCATAATTATTGATCCTTTAAGGTGACACTAAGGTCAAGTGGGAGAATGTTAGAATGTTTATATTCTTATGGTCTTGTGTCTTTCGAATTTGTAAATAACGAGTTCACGTTTAACCGGACTTTGATATAAAGTCGACATCGTGATGGTTCGGTTTTGGTTAACGTAATTAAAGTTTGTGAATTAATATTCTCTCCTACCTTACCCGATTATATTGATTAGCATATACCTTTGATCATATCCAGTAATAAATTGTGAAGAAACATGACTCTTCACACAATTACTGTATTATAAACAATACAGTGAACGTACATCTAAAAGATATGAAAAGTTACAGACTCATAAGAAAATTGGAGAGAGTGAAAGGAAAAGATTAAGAAGGCTATTCATTGTTTCTTATTCCATCTCAAGGGAAACATCATAGAAGAATGGTCAAGGAGGAGAATCATATTGAGTCTTTAATAATTTATTATTATTATTATTATCATCATCATCATCATCATCATCATCATACTTTATCATGGATCAACAAGGTACGTATTACTATTTGTTTTCATTACTCTTTGGATTGAATTAATTCGGATCTATAATCGATTTTGGGACTGATTTCATATCGAAATCATAAAGTATTACTAATATTTCATGGTGGACGTTTTGAATTCGTTGATTCAAGGACGATGGATTATGTTGGAGGAAAGCTTCATATTGAACATGAGGAATTTTGGGGAAGAATTTCAATTCTGGTGAAGAATTTTTGTTTTTAAAGCTCCAGAAGATAAGGGAAGGGGGGAAAGGAGGGTAAGAAGAAGAGAGGGGTACTTTAGGTATGAAATAACTGAAATAAGCAAAAAAATTCAAAGTCGCCGAAGTAAGTCGTCGGGTATGTGAAATGCAAGTAATTTTTGAAGTTTTTCATCTTCTTGGGTGTAAAATATTAAAAAAAAAATTACTCTCTCTTTTTTCTTGAATAAGTCTCATATTCCTCTTTGGGCCTTTTTTTATTAGCCTCATTTCCTAATAAGGTAAAGTTCTAACTTTTTTTTTTTTTTGAAGTAAAAACGCGGCATAACTATTAAATCAAATCAAAACCCGATAACTCAATCGCAGTTATCGGGAAGTAAGAGTCAAAAGCAACCTCCTCGCCCATATTAGCACAGAAACGAGCCATCCAATGGGCGACCGTATTCCCACCGCGCTTTACATGACTACAAGTAGCAGAATTAAAACGATCTAAAAGAGCATTAATATCATCGAGACAATTTCCAATTGGGCTCCTCCATCTTCGTCTTTGCACCACATTCTGGATGATGTTATGCGAGTCACTTTCGAGAATCACCTGTTGGTGTCCAGTCTCATAGCCCATCATGAGGCCATAGCAAGCAGCCTGAGCTTCCGCAGTCTCCGGTCCCCAACGAGCACCCACACGCTTACACCCCACCCTCACCAGCTCCCCCTCCTCGTTCCGAATCACAAAACCCAGCCCAATCTCCCTCTCATTGAGGATTGCCGCGTCCACATTTATTTTGACCCATCCCTGAGCCGGCTTCGTCCACCTATTACCTCCAACTCCACACTTGCGCGCCGCTCCACCCCCGACCCCCTCCCGATAGCAGGCATAATCCTGGACATAAGACTGTATTCCATGGAGAATAACTCCCGGAGGTTTTGGTTCCTCCTCGAATATCATGGAGTTCCGGATAGTCCATATCGCCCATAACAACGTAAAAAAGCGCCCCATCTCCTCACCGGATAGTCTCTCCACCACCAGCTGGAGTAAGCTAGCAAAATGGTCACCTCCACCCACCTCCTCAAGAATATGCTCAAAACCCGAACCACTCCAAATCCATCTAGTTGCGTCACACCTTAGCAAAGCATGAGCAATAGATTCGTCTTCCTTAGCGCACAAACCCCAAAGAGGCGACTCCACACAATGTCGATAATGGAGCCTTTGTCTAACAGCCAACGAGCCTGAGCACACCCGCCATAAGAAATGATTAAGTTTTGGTGGAACCCGAAGCTTCCAAATTAACCTCCACAACGTGTCTAACAGATTCGCCCCCTGATCACCCCCAAAACCATTCGACCCGAGCCTATATGCTGATTTAACCGTAAAAACTCCGTCCTTCGTCGGCCACCAAAACCGAGTGTCCGATCGGTCAAAACAACTGAGAGGTAACTCCAAAACAGCATTCACATCATCTTCAACTAATACATCACGCAGCTTTTGAATATCCCACTCCCTCGTTTCCGGGTTAATAAAGTACGACACCTTCATATCTGCATCGACTCCCAAATTCGGTACCGGGACACGGCTCGCACTCTCTCCTGGGAGCCAGGCTTCATCCCAAACGCCGATATTCTGCCCATTTCCCACCCTCCACTTGAGCCCATCCAAAAGAATAGGCTTTGCTCCCCACAAGCTTCGCCAGCAGAAACTCGGGTCGAAACCCCTCCGAGCCTCCAGAACTGAGGAATTCTTATAGTATTTCGCCTTCAGAACTCGCGCAACCAAAGTCGTAGGTTGGGAGTATAACCGCCAAACCTGTTTAGCGAGGAGAGCTTGGTTAAAAATCTATAAATCGCGGAAGCCCAGCCCCCCGCGGCCCTTAGCTCGACAAAGCCTCTCCCACGACATCCAATGGAGCTTCCTATTTCCCTCAGACGAGCCCCACCAGAAACGAGCCATCGTTTTATGCAGCTCATCTATAACACCATCAGGAATACAAAAAATACTCATCATATACGTCGGAATAGCCTGAGCCACCGCCTTGATAAGAATCTCCTTCCCCGGTTTAGACAAAAATTTCTCCTTCCAGCCATTGATTTTCTTCCACACCCGATCCTTTATACCGGCAAAGATGGTCTTCTTCGACCGTCCAATCATAGTGGGCAGCCCCAGGTATTTCTCGTGACGCTCCACTTCTCGCACCCCCAAGATAACCCCAATCTCCGTCCGCAAATGATTCGTAACCTTTTTACTGAAAACGACCTCAGTTTTGGCATAATTGATTTTCTGTCCCGAAGCTCCTTCATATTGGCTAATCAAATTAGCTATTTTCGAGCATTCATCCATGGTCGCTCTAGCAAACAGTATACTATCGTCAGCAAAGAAGAGATGAGAAATTACCAGCGCGCCTCTGCAAATTCGCATCCCGTGTATCTCACCATTACGAACATCTCTCCTAATGATACTCGAGAAAGCATCAGCACATATAAGAAAGAGATACGGAGAGATCGGGTCCCCTTGTCTCAACCCTCTACTCGGTCTAACTCCACCACGCAGCTCTCCATTGATCACAAAAGAATGATGGACCGAGCTAATACATCCCACCACCCGCCTCACCCACGTCTCCGTAAACCCCAAGGCCCGCATCATCGCACCTAAAAATTCCCACTCCACCCGATCATATGCTTTACTCATATCAAGCTTGAGTGCAACATTTCCTTTCCTCCCCTCACCACCTCGCTTCATAGCATGAAACACCTCAAAAGCAATAAGTGCGTTGTCCGTAATAAGACGGCCTGGAGTAAAAGCGCTCTGCTCCTCCGTAATAATCTCATTCATAAACGGCTTCAGCCTATTCGCAAGTGTTTTAGTAATAATCTTATAGATCACGTTACACAAACTAATAGGTCGAAATTCCGACAACTTCTTAGGCTGGGCTGTCTTCGGGATGAGAACCACCGAGGTTGCATTAACGCCCCCCAAATCACCCCCCTCGGTCCACCAATTCCGAACAAAGGCGCAAATGTCCGGTCCAACAATGTCCCAGTGCTTTTGGTAGAAGAGGGCATGCATCCCATCGGGTCCCGGGGCCTTATTCGGGTGCATGTCAAACACAGCTCTCCTGACTTCCTCATCCTCGATAACCCTTCCAAGCGAAGCATTCATCTCATCTGAGACTTTCCTTTCCACTGCTCCCAACACCTCCGCAACACCATGCACTCCCTGTGATTGAAAAAGATCTCCAAAATAGGACACCGCAACCGACGAAATTGCCTCACCTCCTGTATGCCACGTCCCCTCTTCATCCTCTAAACCCTTAATCTCATTTCGCTTCCTCCTCTGACTGGCCTTGTGATGAAAATATTTTGTATTCTTGTCCCCGTCCCGTAACTCATTCTTTCGGGCCCTCACATACCTGTATGTCTCCTCTTGTTTACGTAACAAGTCGAGCTCTCGAACAATAGAGCAGCAAGCATCGAGCATTTCCGCCGAAGGATCGCGTTTTTGCCAGATGCCAAGCTCGTTCTCCCTTGCCCGAATCTTCCTTTTTATATTCCCAAAGGTCACCTTCGCCCAAGCTGACAGCTCGCTCGCACATCTGCCCACTCTCTCTTCGATTTTTCTTCGCCCCTGCTCCTCCCATGCTCGCTTTACAACATCCCTACACTCCGAATTAGACAGCCATAAAGCCTCGAAACGAAAATGTTTCCGTCTTCCATCATTAACATTAAAGCTTGTCGCATCCACAACAATCGGGGAGTGGTCAGATGAATAAATAGGAAGATGTCTCACTCTCGTATCATTGAAAATCTGCCGCCACTCCACATTAGCCACAGCCCGGTCCAGTCGCTCCCGAATAATTCGGCCCACCACCCGGCCCCTCTGCCAAGTGACCCAGTTTCCTTCGAAACCCAGGTCATAGAGACTGCTCTCAACAAGTGCATCCCGGAACGCATTCATCTCCCTATCCCCTCGAGGTATACCACCATCCTTCTCCTGTGAGCTTAACACTTCATTAAAATCGCCAAAGACAACTCTCGGAAACGAATGATCACGACAAAGATTGCGTAACATATTCCAGGTCCTGAACTTCTCACTCGCCCCCGCCCATCCGTACACCCCTACAGCCTGCCATCGCACACCCCTCTCCTCATCATTGACTAGTAGACATACATGCCTGCCATCATACGTAACCAATTCCGCATCGATATTTCTCCACCATAAGCCAATACCTCCCGATCTACCCGAACTACTTACACAAATACCACTGGTAAAACCGCATTTATTCCTAACCTTCTCTAACTCCCCCGCCTTGATCATCGTTTCCATAACGAAAACGATGTCCGGGCCCTCCCTCCAGCACCGTTCCTGGAGGGTATTAACCGTCAGGGGATTGCCCAGCCCCTGACAGTTCCAGCTTAATATCTTCATTGCCCTTCGCGGGGCTGCTCAACAACAGCCTCCGCTACTTTCTGGTTGACGTCCAGCACCATAATATCACCCCTCTCCGCTCCTATCTCATGAATTTCAAGCTCCATCGTTCGTTTCAATTTTTTGTCACCCCCTGGCCCCCTCTCGACATCAGTCTCCCTGTCCCTCTTCCCAGTATTACCACGAACCCCTCCCATGTTGTCATTCCCCTCCCTCGCATATCTCTTCCATTTTCCACCATTGCCTCGGCTCATTCCCTGCCCCTCCATAACAGATGCCCCCTGACCCCCAATGATCCCTGTAACCAAGTCTCGAGCAGTATCATTTACAGCTCTCCCCAACACGAACGTCCCCATAGCCCCCTCACCCTTCTGCCCTTCATCCCCTGCCACATAAACGAGCTCATCCCCTCTGATCCTTCCACCCTCCCCACTCCCCTCTTTCTCCAGAGGCCTATTCCGCACCCGCGTCTCACTATTCGGCCGGTCAGTAGTAGTAGTGCGAGCCCTATTCCGAACTGCGATGGCCTGCAACTGCTCAATGATTCTGAACATAGCTTCCTCCTCCCTTCGTTTTTGTTCAGCTTCGAATTCCGGGATAAGGCTTCGTCCCTTTCCTTCCCTCACCTCTTCAGTATGTTTTGACGGTCTCCATGGCGAGGCACGAAGCTCATCGCCATAGAGTAGCTCCCCCTCCTCATACGGGCCCTCCTCACAGTCCTTTTCCCCATGCCCCAAAACACCACACCCATAGCAAAACATGGGCAGCCGCTCATATTTCACCGGGAATTGGACGACATTCCCCTTCGACATCCTAATCTCCACATGCTTCGTTAGTCGAAACCTAACGTCATGCAGAAAACGTATCCTGACCGCCTTATCAATGAGAGCATTAGTCGCCTCATCCACCCCAATGTAGCCCCCCAACTGTCGACACATACTACGTATATTGTCAAAATTTGTTCTCCCCTTCAGAGGCAACTCATAAACCCTAGCCCACAACGGAACATGAAAAAGTGGCGTATCCGTAAGTTTGCCTTCCACAATAGGGTCATTAAAGCACCATATAAATTTATCAAAATGCCATGGTTGGCCTTCAACAATTTTAGCCTTATCCTCGGCCGATGCGAAACGAAAAATGACAATACGCTCTTTCACATCAATTACGTTAGCATGAATCGTACCTTTGGTTAGCCATAATTTCGTCATAGTGTCCGTAGCCGCCTTCATGTTGACAGTCTTGTTCGCCCACAATTTTCCCAATAGTGCGAACTCCTCCTTCGTGCCCCCCTTATTGTAGATCTCGTTCCACTCGAATATTGTCTCGTCCCCCATCTTACCTTTTCCTTTGTTACGATCACCAGCCATTGCACGCTTCAGAGAAATTGATAAAATATAACCGTAACCCTAATCCCTAACGAGTAGGGATCAAATCCACGAAAATTAGTGTGGAATGAAGCAAGGAAAAACCCTAGACGACTCTCACAGGCAAACCCTAGAGAAGACTTTTTTTTGGTCAGAAGTTATACTGGATGCAAGTTCTAACTATTTTTACTCCGTAGTACTTTACCCTCATATAATTTCTCATATTCCTCCCTCCTTCACTCATTTAATACACTTAATCTACCCAAGCGGCTTATTCAAGAGGAAGTACAAATTATCACCATGTATTTTTAACGTATTTTACAATTTACCACCACATATTTCATTTATTACAAATTACCACCTATACTATACTTACCCATATACAGTATGTTCCAACTCCCACTGTATTTCGTTCCCAACAAAATTTTACTCAATTACCGACTCTTCGAGCCTACTAAATCAATTATTGACCATAAAACCCGCACCATTAATCTCCCAAACTCCTGCCAGATTACAAAACTAAAACACCAACATTGTTCTCATCCCAAAATTTACCAAAAAAAATCAATAGAGAACCCAACCAATATTCATCTTCAACAATCAAACTCCAACCATCTCAAGCACGCACTCATCTCTAAGGACCAAATGAACACAAACAATCAATTTTGATATCATCAATCAATTCAATTCCGAAAAAAAGCTAAACCCTAATCACATCTTGTTAATTAAAGGTTTGAATTTGTTTTTTCAATTATTAAGTCCTTATTTTCAGTTTGTGTGCCTATGATTTTGTTTATTTCATGGTTAGTCTTCAATTATATTTATTTTCTGGGTGATCTTCATGGATAGGAAGACAAGAAAGTCTCAATGTAGCAAAAGTACTCACATGGCCAATAGATTTACTCATTTACACAAGCTATGAAAACATACACGAGTCAAATATCATGGAATTTTCACGACGATGTAGACACCACCGTCTCAGAAACTCGGACTATGCCTCTTTTAGTGACGAAAGTACAAGAGATTCATAATACACCCAATCATTCCCATCTCGACATGTGCCACATCGATCAATTCAGCTAGAATTTCATTGTTGAAGATGAATGTCTGTATTTTCAATTGATGAGAAGAATGTTTGTATCGATATAGTTTGATAATTTGGCCGGAGTTTGGGAGATTAATGGTAGGGGTATTGTGGTCCATAATTGATTTAGTAGGCTCGAAGAGTCGGGAATTAAGCAAAATTTTGTTCGAGAATGAAATACGGTGGGAATTGGAACATATATTGTAAGGGCTCGTTTGGTTCATCTGGGAAGTAACTTCCTGTAGGAAGTTGTATTTCCCAGGAATTTACTTCCCACGCTAACATCCCATGAATTTGCAAATATGTGTTTGGTTGCCATCCTGGAATTCACACTTCACGTGAATTGAATTCCCGTATATTGTTTGGTTGCACTCATCTAATTCCCATGATTTTGTTTATAAAGACTATTACGCCCTTAATTAATCAAGGTTCTAATTTGGCTACCGACCATGATATGCAGTCGTAACCAAATTACATCATCAGCCTAAAAAAGAACGAACATTATTAATAAAAATAAACTGAGTTACAATATTCTCACGGTTCCGTAAAAAAATATTGTTCAGAAAAAAAAAACCGTGTTCTAGTGAAAGTTTGAAAAAACGACATTAGTAGTTCGGTTGATTGGAAATTAACAAGCCCCGCACATATGTGAATTTAAAATCCTCGGGAAGACTGAAAAAAAAAATAGTAGCAATTTGTTTCGATGTAATTAGGGTAATAGAGTGAGAAATATGATGAATGCATGAGGGTAAAAAAGTCATTGACATAATTCGTGATGTGGGAAGTGTAACTCACCGAGGGGGGGGTCGGTGAGCAACTTCCCGCATCATTGAGGAAGTGCAACTGATGGTGGAAGTTTGAGTTACCCCATTTTTTCACTTTTGGGGTAACCAAACAACTCCTTCAAAATCCATTTCATGGGATTTTCTACCTCCCGGGAAGTTGAGGAGCAACCAAACAAGCCCTAAGTATAGGTGGTAATTTGTAATAAATGAAATACGTGGTAGTAAGTTGTAAAATACAACAAATACATTGTGGTAATTTGTAATTTTTTCTATTAAAAAAATCAAAATGCATTTTTGAATGTATGTGAAAAAATATTAAAATCAAAATGTAATTTTCAAAAAGATTAGAGATACACCAATCACAATCTTCCACTTGATGTATGTGAAAGAATATTATTTTTTTTATTTAATTACCTAGATTCCATCATTAATTAGGCTTAATAAATGATCTTTCATTAATACTTACTGTATTACTTTAATAATTAATAGAGTTTATATTTTCAGTATCAGATATTGTTTATTTATTTGGTTCATACAGTATATTTGTACAACCAACAGTTACTTATGTCAAGTATAATTGTACACAATTTTGTATTTTTGGTACATGTACCTATTTCTTCGCTATTTAGTTTGTGTTTCGTGTAATTTTTCTTACGATTATTTTTTATACAATGTATTTACTTAAACGCTTTTAAATAATTTAAATTTAAGTATTTTAATGCACATTTGTTTTTTTGGTGCAAAATGCACATTTGTTATTAAGATGTACTCCGTACATTATTACTTTATACTCCAATTTTACATCGTTTGGTAGTTTCTTATATTTGTTTATTTGTACGTTAGCTTAAATGATGTATTATTAATGTTGTATGATTATTATTTACTAAAGATTAATCGTTGTATCGTACGTTTAAACAAAATCGTTTTACTTAGATTTAGAGTGTAATATATATAATACTTCATTAATTAGTGTGTATATGTGTGTGTATAATACACACGTAATTTATTCGAGTTACGTCCGTATTTATGTATTTTTTACCATGATAATTATGATTAATTGTATTAGATATTGTAAATATCATAGGAATCATAGATTATCTCCGTTACCTCACTTAGAATATTTCTATCCATATTTTGTATTATATTATTCTGTAATCTGTATTATTACGATCCTATGTAATCTTATGTAATCTCGGTACTCACTATATATATCAATACAATATCGCTCACCCTCTTCAGGAGATTACAAACACTTTCATGGTATCAGAGCTATCGGTTTTCGAACCCTAGCAAAACTTGTCTTTCGTCTTAACCATCTCCAAACGTGTCATTTATCCCCAATGGCAGGGGCTGACAATACTAACAAAAACAAATCTCAATTGCATCCGGTCTATACCGTGGCAAACATTCAGCACAAAGTGCGGATCCTTGATGGCACCAAACTCACATACCACAATTGGGTCAAGCTGTTCACCCTTCATGCCAAAGGGTACGAGGTCACGAACCACATCGACGGGACCAAACCACCAGCAAAGACGGATCCTACATACGCCGAATGGTGTAAAATAGATGCCCATGTCTTGCAAGGGATCTATGGAACCGTCTCAGATGAGTTACTCACTTGGATTTTGGAAACCGAATCCACGGCATTTGAGGCTTGGACTCGCCTCAAGGAGCACTTTCTCAACAACAAGGGCTCTCGAGCCGCCGCCCTTGAGCATGAGTTCGTCAATTTGACACTCGAGTCCATGCCGTCCCTTGACGAGTATTGTCAAAAACTCAAGGAGTTATCGGCCCAACTCAATGACGTCGGCGGATCGGTCGATGATCAGCGATTTGTTCTTCAGCTTGTCCGCGGCTTACCCGGTGCGTATGATATGGTTGGAGCATATATAAATCAAACACTCCCGAAATTTGAAACGGCGAGGAGCATGCTCCAATTGGAACAACAACGTCAACTCAGCCGTGCAGATGCTTCCCCGGCGGCAGCCCTAGCAGCACCGGCGACGGAATCGCCGGATTTCGATGATCCGGTTACCCAGTCTGCACCGGCGACTCGATCTGGCCCCAGATCTGGCCGTAGAGGACGACAGAACCACCAACGCAGCAGCAGCAACAGTTACCGCCCGCCGTACGGTGGCCCACCGTACGCATCAGCACAGGCCCAGTACTGGGGCCCCCCACCGCCTCCGTACTGGACGCCACCACCGTCGCCCTATCCGACCCAGCCTGGCTGGGCCGCACCTTGGCCATCTCAACCATCACAGCATCGTGGCCAGGGGCGCACCCCGGGAAGAAACTCGGGACAGGCGAACATGCCAGAAAACTCGGATCTCAAATTCAGTCAGGTGGGCTCTGCTTTTCATACTGTGTCGATGCAAAATCCAGAGGATAACCAGTGGTACATGGATACCGGCGCTACCTCACACCTAACCGCGGACCCAGGTATACTCTCTCCCCCGTTTAATTTAAGTTCGGTTCGCTCAATCTATGTTGATAACGGCAACTCCATTCCGATTCACCACTCGGGCATGACCCAATTACACTCACCAAACCGAAATCTCCATCTCCGTAATGTACTGTATACACCACACATCATAAAGAACCTCATTTCTGTCCGACAATTTACAAAGGACAATAATGTATCTGTTGAATTTGACCCAATTGGTTTCTCTGTGAAGGATCTCAAGACTGGGGCTATGATTATGAGGAGCAGTAGTCGGGGAGAGCTATATCCCGTGTCAACAACAGCAACATCTCAAATAAAGTCTGTGTCAAGTCCCAGTGCGTCTGTTTTTGTAACGTCTTCTGAGTCAGTACCATGGCATGACAGACTTGGTCACCCAGGTCCCAATGTCCTGAGTCTTCTTAGTAATCTGAGTCTTATTCAGAAAAATAAAAGGTCTGGGCATCTTTGCCCATCATGTCAAGTTAGTAAACATCGACGATTACCGTTCTATGCCTCTACATCCGTCTCAATTGCACCATTTGACATCATTCATAGCGATTTATGGACGTCACCCGTCTTAAGCAAAAGCGATTACAAATATTACCTCGTATTAGTCGATGATTTTACTAATTTCGTCTGGGTCTTTCCGTTAAAATTTAAATCCGACACCCACCAAAAATTCATCCAATTTACTAAATACGTTAAAACTCAATTCGGTCGCGACATTAAAAGTTTCCAATGTGATATGGGTCGAGAATTCGATAACTCACCATTTCACACATTTGCGGCCCAAAATGGCCTTGTCTTCCGTTTCTCGTGTCCCAAAACGTCTCAACAAAATGGCAAGGCCGAACGTATGCTTAGGCGTCTAAATGAAATCGTCCTTGTTCTTCTTTATCACGCCTCGATCCCACCCACATATTGGGTCGACGCCCTCCATGTAGCGGTCTATCTCCATAATATTCTACCTTCCACTACAATCCAAAATCGTACCCCCTTTTCTATCTTATATCTCCGTTACCCGTCTTACACCCACATTCGAGTATTTGGATGCCTCTGTTTTCCAAACTTATCTGCTAACCGTCACCACAAACTCGAAACCCGTTCCACTAGATGTGTTTTTCTGGGCTATCCGCCAAACCAACGGGGTTATCGATGCTTAGATATTGCCACCGGTAAACTCATTATATCACGTCATGTCACATTCGACGAGTCAATTTTTCCGTTTGCGTCAAACTCTGTTACTCAAACCGACTACTCTGTTCTAGATCCAACTCCCTCTCCTATTATCCCTGTCTTATTTCCTACGGAAGAAACCCAACAATCCCCTCTCTCAACACCCCCTGCCTCCCCCACTATACCTACCACTCCTTACCACAACTCCCCTACCACCCATCATGAACCAACCACATCCTCAACCTCTTCCACCTCAATCCATGCCACCACGCCCGACACAACTCCGCCACCCCCACCGCCTCCCACTGCTCTTCCCTCTCACCCTATGACAACACGTGCGTCGCACGGGATTTTTAAACCAAAAATCCCCCTTAACCTTCATCTTACCTCCACACCCGCCATCTCCCCTCTTCCCAAATCCCACATTGACGCCCTTCGGGACTCGAATTGGAATGCCGCCATGTTAGATGAGTACCGTGCCTTAATGAAAAACGGGACGTGGGAGCTTGTACCTCGTCCCGCTAATGCGTCTATTATACGTTGTATGTGGTTATTTCGTCATAAATTCAGGTCTGACGGTTCTCTACAGCGCTACAAAGCTCGGTTAGTGGCAAATGGTAAGACTCAACAGGTTGGTATCGACTGTGACGAAACCTTCAGTCCGGTCATCAAACCAACAACTATTAGAACAGTTCTCAGCATTGCTATGTCTCGCCAATGGCCCGTCCACCAACTTGATGTTAAGAACGCGTTCCTACACGGAGACTTGGCTGAAACTGTTTATATGCACCAACCCTCGGGTTTTCGTGATACGACTAAACCCGGATTTGTATGTCGCCTCCGTAAGTCTTTATACGGGCTTAAACAAGCCCCACGAGCCTGGTATCAGCGTTTCACTTCATATATCGTGTCCAAGGGATTCCGCGGGAGTGTTTGTGACCCCTCGCTATTTATATATCAACACAGGTGTGACACTGCTTTTCTTCTTTTATATGTTGATGATATAATTCTTACGGCCTCTAGCTCGACTTTGCTTCGGTCCATTATAAATTGCCTATCCCAAGAATTTGCTATGACCGACTTAGGCCTCTTACATCAATTTCTTGGAGTCACGGTAACTAGAAATAAAACTGGGTTATTTTTGTCGCAACGTCAATATGCTCTGGATATCCTGGCTCGGGCCTCCATGTCTGATTGCAATCCGACTAATACTCCTGTCGAGCCCGGATCCAAGCTGAGCCCAACCTCTGGTCCACTGGTCACTGATCCGACCCTGTATCGGGGTCTTGCCGGCGCGCTTCAATACCTCACCTTCACCCGGCCCGATATTTCCTACGCGGTACAACAGGTATGTTTGTTTATGCATGAACCTCGAGAACCTCATTTAGCCTTTCTCAAGCGCGTTCTGCGCTATGTTAAAGGCACGCTCGATCATGGTTTACATATAGGTATCTCGAAGTCGTTAACTCGTACCGCATACTCTGACGCGGACTGGGCCGGCTGCCCGGATTCCCGTCGATCTACGTCGGGTTATTGTGTTTTTCTCGGGGACAACCTTATTTCGTGGTCGTCCTAACGCCAACCTACCGTGTCCCGTTCCAGTACCGAGGCTGAATATAGGGGTGTAGCTAACGCGGTTGCTGAAACTAGCTGGCTTCGTAATTTATTACTCGAGTTACACATCTCGCTCCGACACGCGACACTCATCTTTTGCGATAATGTATCTGCTGTTTATCTCAGCAGCAACCCGGTTCAACATCAGCGCACCAAACATATTGAACTTGATATACACTTCGTGCGCGAAAAGGTACAGGTAGGTCTTGTTCGGGTCCTTCATGTACCTTCTGAATACCAATACGCTGATATATTTACCAAGGGCTTACCACGACATCTATTCCATCGTTTTTGAGCCAGTCTCAGCGTCCGTCCTCCTCCCGCTCCGACTGAGGGGGCGTATTGGATATTGTAAATATCATAGGAATCATAGATTATCTCCGTTACCTCACTTAGAATATTTCTATCCATATTCTGTATTATATTATTCTGTAATCTGTATTATTACGATCCTATGTAATCTTATGTAATCTCGGTACTCGCTATATATATCAATACAATATCGCTCACCCTCTTCAAGGGATTACAAACACTTTCAAATTGTTACCCGTATGTACGATATTACTAACTTATTACAATTTTGTTTTGTGATATGTATTAATATTTAATATGTAAAATAATAATTTTAGTATTATTTACGTATATACATATGTTATATCTTATTTTTTATATACGAGTTATTTGTAATTGTTATATTTGTACTTGAGCTTATATGATACTCTTATTACTACCCTACCGTTTTATTGATACGAATAGTTGAATACTTTACTTCATTCGTATATGTATGCTTAAGCTTAGTCGATATGACATACCGACATACCGCATGATATATAATTTTCATATTAATTTGTAGGAGTACGATTATTTACTTTTATTATTTGTTCTATGGTATTAATAATCTTGTTTTTCGGTATAATCATGTTTAGTCAATCGACATTTAATAGATAGTCGATAGTTCGATGTCATTAGTCGATCGATGAAATAATTTGTCATTCGATCGAACAACGCCTTTAGTTGATCGACAGGAATTGTGTATATGTTAGGTAATTATGCGTTTTCGGCGTTTGATTGTAGATTTGATAGTCGGTGTTTTCGCCTATAGTTGGTATTATTGTCCTTAAATAACCCTAATTTCTAATAGGTGTTGCTTTTCGCAGTACGCAATTTACTCGACGCAGATCTAACTTTTTTCTATTTTGCCCCCCTCATTTCCCCCTCCCTCATATTCATCCTCTCTTTTATTTATTTTCTCTCCTTCTTGTCTATTTTACTCAACGTATTACATTTTTTTTTAAATTTTACGCAGTACATTTTCTTTAACTTTGATGCATTAGATTTATTTTAGCTTTGATGTAATAGATTTATTTTAATCGTTGATGCATGTGACTTTATTAGTTAACGCAATACGTTTCTTTTATCACGGAATACATATGTTTTTTTTTCAACTTTGACACAATACCATCTTTTTTTCAACTTTTGACATAGTACATCTAAACAAACCCAAAAAAAAAACAATACGAGTAGTACGTAAGGGAGAAGAAGAGAGAAGAGGAAAAGGGATGTCAAACCTTAAAATCTCATACTCTAATTTGAACTTTGAAAAAAAAAAACTAATTTAATTAAATCTCATACGGAGTAGTTAATTTATCTTTTATATATTAAAGCTAAAGAAAATGGAGGCACCACATTCACCCACGTAGGCGGCCAACTAAGCGCTTATTTGGATATTACATGGCGGTGAGTTGGCAATATTAATTAAAAAAATCAGTTTTTAAACTTCCAACTTAACTTCTTCAACTACATAGAAGTTACATGTTAGTGGGGAGTTAAAATGCAGTTTCATGCCCTTTAATAAGACCTTTATTCCAATTTATCCACAATTTCACTCCACCACGGCTTTCCAATTTCAACAAAAGTCCATTTCAGAAATCAAAGAAAACATGAACGCAATAATAATTACGGCTAGAGTGATTCACAAGTGGGAACTAAAATCGAAGAAGCTGGACATAATTGTTGGTCAGCAGTCATCGAAAAAAGAGATCATATATGACGTTGAAATGATCTCACTTGATGCTTCGGTACGATCTTTTTGTTATCTCCTCAAGTATCTATAATTAAAAGATCGATTTCTTTCCTTCGGTATGTTTTCAATGAAAATTGCATATAAACTTATACAAAGGGAGAAGAAATATGGGTGCTTTAATTGATTGTATGTTAACATGTTTTAAACATTTACTTAATTCTAAAGGTTTTCATAATCTAAGGAAAATTATTTAGATGTCATCCTTAAGTTTTAAGCCAAGTGAATTGGCCTTACTTTACTAATCATTCGTTTTGCTTAAGTTCACATTTTTGTTGTTTTATAAGGGGACTTTCATTAGTGAAGTTATGTGATACTTCTGTGTTTGTTTCAGAAAGTTGTTAGCTTTGTTTAATTTCACATTTTTTTTATTGTATGGTTTGTTAGTAATTGATGATATCTTTGAAATGGTGTAGGGTGACAACTGGTGGTGTAAAGGATTGATGAACGATGTAAAAATCACGTAGAGCTCTTCTGAATCACGTAGACAGTCCCACTTCTAAATTGCAGGTAATTAATTAATTCACGTATTCCTCATCATCTCTTTCTTCTGATCATCTCTTTACTTAATTTGTTTAAGATTTTTTTATTATACATAATAAATTATTAATATTTACTTTTAGATGATCATGTGCCACATTTTTCTTTGTTTATTTATAAGATGTATATCCGTGATTTTTTAATACTTCATTTTTTCCCCAATCTTCAATTTTCTTCATTTGTTATGTATGTACTTTCTTCTCAATAACTCTCACAAGTTTATTGTAACAATATGCTACTCCGATCCCTATCTTATTATTTTTTTATTGTAACAATATGCTACTCCCTATCTTATTATTTTTATGTAAAAATATTTTTTTTGTTCTGAAGAAATGTTTTTTTTTCCAAGAAGATCGAACACGTGTAATATGTTTGTATCAATTTATGTTAGAAATACTTGGTCATACCGTTTACAATAAAGTCGTTACTTTTTCATAATCCATTAAATTTCATACTTCGTATGTGATTACTTTTCTTTGTTTCCTTAGATTGTTAATCATCGTTTTGATTTTGATTTTCCATTGTTTTTTTTTGCATTAATTTGTTGTCACAACTGGTAGTGTAAATGTAAAATCATTACCCAATCATGGATTATTTAATCTCCACTTTACCGGACATATGTTTCCAAATTCACTTTTTGAATAGTTTTGCTGACAAAGCTTTAAAAATACATAAAAGCAAGGCTTTGGTGGAATAATTGAACAATCTCAGTCAGTTAAGCTCGGTTGTGTCACTGTATTTCCCCATCACAACAGTAATGAAGTTGAGATTGAAATTGATAAAGCCAGATAGTGAAGACACGGTCTTCTTCTACTGTTACATCGACAAAAATGGCGTCAGTGTCGAAGACGGCAAGGAAATTGGAGGTGGTGTTGCCACTAATACCACCTTTTCATGACACCACTTCTGCAATGACATTCGGGATGTTAGATCAACATTCAAATTGCTACACTTTGGTGCTTCAGGGTACACAAACAATCCCTTCCTCCCTCTTCCTTCTACTACTTCAATTCCGTAATTATCCCTGTCTGTCATATGGGAGTTTTGATTGATTATGTATTGATCTTTGAAGTAGATCAGAGCACATGAAAATAAAATAGAAGGGGTTTGGGAATGGAGGACGTGAAGGAAATAAAGTATACATGGCGAGTAGTTCGTGAAAGCATGCAGTTTTGTCCTCCTGCTTTCTGATCCTTTATAAGAGTGATCAAGGATTTTTAATTCGATGGGTTCACCGTACGTACCCAAAGGATGAAAGGTATTCTCAATCTCTTTGTTTCCGAATTCTCATTTCTTTGTTCCAAGGTGGCTTTCTGAATCAAAGGTTATGATTTAGAATTGACTGATTGTTGTGCAGTTGCTGTGGGCAGTTTATGGGGCACAATACAATTAAAAGTACTTCAAAAAAGTAAAGAGATTTGATCTGAGTCGATTCAAGGAAACGATAGCGCCATGTGTTTCTAGCATTTGGAGGGGGACAAGAATGTTCGCAGGATATCAGTTGGCTAAGCTTAACATCCTCATCTTTGTTCATTTGGTTGTCACTAACTATAATTGATCATGATGAGTCTATTATCATGGATCCACTTCGAATTTGTTCCTGAATGTTTCATAACATTCGTCAATTCAATACTCCCCAAAGAAATTAGACCCGTAACTCCTCTTTTTCCACCATTCTATTCACTCTCTCACGTCTATATTTTTTCTGTTTATACATCGTCAAAGATAATTTCTCTCCAAGACGGTAATGTTGTGGACTACGGAGAACATCTGACTGATATATACGGAGTATTATTTTTCCAGGAGGTATGATTCTTTTGTTCGCTCCTAATTCAATCATTAATATTTCATTTTGGTCATGATGAGTCTATAGTTGGGATTGTAATTGTTCGTGTATTAGTAGTAGCCATTGCTCTTACCCAAGTGTTTGATTATGTTTGACACAGGTTGTTTGTTACATTATGTTTTAGTTATATATATAAACACTTAGTAGCACTGTTATGTGATATCTCTTTCTTACATTATGTATTTATAATTTTATATCAATATATACACTTCATAGTTCACATTTAATTTACCACCACTTGCATTTCAACAATTGCTTCCCTGTTACACCTTTTAAGAATCCGATGTTTGCCCTTATCTTATCTAATCTAGAGGTATCACTCAATTTGATGTCATAATTAAGACGAGATACTATGAGGTGATTCAGATGGGGAAGATGAGAATTCAATTCCACAAGACAAATGACCATAGCATATTGGAATATTTGAGGGTTTAATGATACCCTCAAACATGAAGAGTTTAGAAGTTTGATATATTTGGCATAAGTTTTATATATTCGGCTTGATAGAAACTAGGATGAGACACAATGAATTTGTACATTATAATGGTTGGATCTCAGTCTTCTATAATTTGGGCAATGTTATAGTTCTAAGTATGGTCAAAATATAGTCAATTATTCCATTGCGACATCATTCATCATGATTCAAAGAAATTGTTTCGTATCACATTGGTGTATGTGCATAATGAGGAAATTAAGACTTTTTTTCCCTTTTTTTTTCTATTCTAGGATGTTGTGAATTCGTTGAATATGATATATAGGTAGGAAAGGATAATTTTATAACTATTACAACAATTGTTCTACCGTTGATAATATTATTACATATTAGTATTAAATTTACAGATACAAGGAAATGCAAAATGTTATATGTTGGTCTATATACAAGAGTTTTTCGGCTAAAATGAGTAGAAATGAGTACGGAGTACTATACGGTATGTATGAAAGAATATATTTTTCATCTCAAAATGTTACATTAATTAAACATGATACAAAGTATAAGCATTTTTATTGTATAGTATTACTCGGTAGTACATATGGAGTATGTTTTAAACTATTAATTTTATATATTCTTTTTAATATTTATTAAATTATTTCTAATTAAAATATACTTCGTACAACACAATTTTAATACATTCGTGCAATTTTGCACGGGCCAAAAACTAGTTTTAACTTTAAAACAAAAACTCTAGTTTCTATAATTAATGATAGTTAATGGTTGATACATATTCTTCAATCAAAATCGTATCCATAATTTATTCAATTTGATAAATTGAATGAATATATAGTTAGATTTGGAGATAATCGATGATAATTGAAAAAAAAAATAGGATGGTTTCTTGGGTTAGGGTAGAGGTTGAGAGAGAAATAAAATTAGGTTGATTTTCTGATGAAGGGCATGTAATGGAAACATATGTGTAAAAAGTACTGCGTTGAGTAAAATGCGTGCTGCGAAGAGTAACCCTATTTCTAATTTACTCTATTAATTAATCAAACATCAACAGGGTGTTCAAAAAGTGGTCCGGACCGACAAATTGGACCGACCCGCACACTACAGTCTGGTCCGAACCGGCAAATCGGACTGACCCAGACACTACGGTCCGGACCGGCACTTACCGGTCCAGTCTTTGGGTCTCAAAAAACCGTGTGACCGGTCTGTGATCTGATCCAGTCCACGCTTAAAAAAACAAATTTAGTGTATTTTTTCGGTCCGGTCCGGTACTAATTTCTTTGTTAACCGATCCGATCACCAAGTTTTGATTTTTTGGGTTGCCAATCCACGGACGAATCCAATCCAATCCGGATTTGAACCGGTAAACACCCCTACCAAACAACATAAAAACAGATGAGGTCAGAAAAATACAAATAAAAAGAGTAGGTTATATTGAGCCACATACATATACATACTTGTTACTGTATCATATTTGGTGCATGGAAATTAATGTCCACACGAAAAAAATTGCAATTGTTGACATTATTAGGAGTTTAGTTTTGGAGTGAAGTATGAAGAAGTTGTGCAAATTACTCGTATAATTATTGTGGACCGAATTGCTTTGTAATTCAAACCGGGAGGCCCAATGGTTGGCTTATCTTATCAGGAATATTGTTCCGTTCACACTCATGACTACCTTCATTAGTGGCTCTACACCGCTACTTGCAACCCTCCAAATCCTGGATAAGAAACCATCATTTTAGCTCATAAATAATCGACTCCATTATGTACTCTCATTACCTTCTCTTTTACTCCAATATTGTGCAGTTATTTATAATAAGTTGTAGTTCCCACAAATTACCCTTCCTCCGTCCCACTGAATTTTGACATTTCTTATGAGTTTGGCTCTGATAAATAAGTAAACTTTCTAACAAAGAGAACGTTTCACAACAAAAAATAGAATTGCATCTAGATCTTTCAAGAGGTGAATAACTCTTGATATTACTACACTACAAACCACATATGTACATACAAAGTACGAGTAATATTTTATATTTTTGCATATAGAGTAAATCTTCAGAAAGAAAATTATGAGACCCGATAAATTTGGAGGCCCAGTTCCCCTGCTCACCCTGAACCCTGTAAATTGTCCTTGTTCACAACTGTCCCACACAATAACTACACGTATTATTTTTTTTGCATAAATGAACAATGCTTATACGTGGAAACATATTTCAAACAAGAAGTCACTAAAAAATTGGATCACATCTCATGTATAATTGTATACAATGGCCTATGTAATTGGTGCAATTGATTTATGATTTACTTTAAAATATACTCCGTAGTGTTTATTCTCAAATATTTGATACGGAGTATATTATTTGGTGTAATTAGAATGTACTCATATACATACAATTGAGGAAGAACTCGTTTCTATATCCTTCTAACTTCTCAAAACAAATAGAGAATTTTTTATTTGAAATCACGCTCACTCCAAAATACGAGTATGTAACAACACTTGCCTCTCACCGTATAACATCAATATGACCCTCAATTATAAACCCGTACTCATCAAACATAATTTGAAAAATAGAATAGTAAAAAGTTAATTATCGCAAAATCTTATAAGGCAAAGTTTCTCAATTACATTAATAACAAACGTTTCACATGATGAAAGTAGTTATGAATTTTCTTTTTTATTTTGAGTGTTGTATCGGACTAATTTAACGTAAAACGTACTCTCACACCATCAAATTGCTTAAAACTTAGAATTACTCAATACAAAAAAAAGTCAACCCATAATAAAAGGTTACCAAAATACCAAGTAATCGTAAAAAAATACTCCCTCTATCTTCTTGAATTAGTTCCATAACTTCACTTTTATCTCACAAAAAAAAGACGAGGTAAATTCAAGAAAATGGCATGATCGAAACCAGGTTACTCAATTGAGATTATTCCCGATAACAACCTGTGGCAGGCTATCACCTAACTTGTCACAATTAAACACACAAATATTTAGCACTTAAACTAGCGGCAACCCCATATCTATCCAAATAAATAATTCTCGAAAATAGAAAAAAAAAACCCCGAAAATTATCCAAATTGACAGATAAACACACAGCTCAAACTTCAAGATATTAGCTTTAAATACTTCTATAAGAAATCACGCACCCCAATTTTTTCCAGATTAATTCAATCAAATTTGTGATCACCACACACCCTCCTCCCTCATAAAATCATCCTCATCTCTTTCCTTCTCTCTCTCTCTAAAAATCTCCCCTTACACTCTTTCTCTCTCTAGCTTCCACATGGATCCCTACAAGGTTGGTTTGGTTTCTTCTTCTAATTTTTCAAGTTGTAGTAATTAATTGGTTTGAGTTGATTGTATTTTGTTGCTTCTGTTCCTCTATGTTTGAATTTCCAATTAGGGTTTGCGTTTTGATTGATTGATTGATTGATTGTAGTTTCGTCCCTCAAGTGCACACAATTCGACATACTGGACTACTAATTCTGGTGCTCCTGTTTACAACAACAATTCCTCCTTGACCGTTGGTACCAGAGGTACTATTATTATTCCCTGCATTTACTTCAATTCATCTTCTTCTTTCGCTTACCTTCGCAAAAATTCTTGTTTAAGACGGGTATACCTCATTACCCGGAATATATTTTGAGATATACCATTAAAATCCTTTGACTAATTGATTTAAACACGAACGAGAAGCTCCTTTATCTAGGCCTAAACTAGGGAGTTTGCTATTTTCTTTACTACTCCATATATATGAAAAGGGGGAAAAAAACAAACTTGGGATGAATAGATAAGGAAAAAAATATGGACAATATAAGTTGTATGGAGGGAGTATAGTTGATCTATTTTTGTTAATCAGTTGTAGAGTACTGTTTTGGCTGGAAATGATGATTGAAAGCAGTAGGAATTAGGCAGATAGATCATAGAACTAGTAAATTCTGATGTATATTTATGAATTATGATTACATTAATATTCTCATTGATAGGTTGGTTATTTGAGTATTCCTTATGTTTAAGGAGTTGAATTTTTGTCACACTTATACTCATAACTCATACCCTCTTTACCTCAATCATATTTTTACCTTTTGAGTTCAAATACTCCTCATGATAAAGAATACCAAAGGTAAACAATAGATTTGGACATAACAAGTATTTGCACTTTATGAGGTCTTTATTGCCATCAGTTTGAGTCATTGACGGGTGCATATACGGTAATCCATGGTCTTGGCCTTTTGGGATACCAGGATTTGTTTTTGTTTTTGTGTGATTTGTTCAATCTTTAAAGGTGTTTATTTATTTATTTGTTTATCATTTTATGTAATATTCACTTTAATATTTTCTTTATGACCTTCAAAATCTACCATTTGTATGAGGACTTTAAAAATCACTTCTTTGTCTTTTAGGAAACGACACGAAAGATGCGTTGGTTCCAAAACCAATGGGTGTCATCTAAGATTAAAGCTTTAAAACATAAATACTACGGAGTAGTAATAATACTAATAATTCTGTTGTGTGGTATTGAACCGTGCATCTAGTACCTTGCCTCCTCGTCCTGTAATTTTCTCAGTGCATAAACCTGGTACACTTGAATGGAGTTGTTACCTTGTTCGTATACCTGATATAATATATAGCAGTTAATGCAGATAAGCGAGAGAATAATTCTTATAAAAAAATAAGTGTGAACAAAAATAAATATATTGGAGAGAGAAGTTAAATTTATGGAGACAGATTAAATCCTGTCATGATGTGATGAAGTTATAATCGTGGTATGGGTAACCTTTGGTTAGCAGTGAAATTTCACTGTGACTGTCAATGTTTCTGTGTGAAAATTTCTACAAACTCTTTGAAAAAAATTTAACGTGGCACTAACTGTATATTCCTTGTAGTCATTGTCTCATTGATTGTGGTTAGCCCATACAAACGCTTATGTTTGCTACGCCTTTAACTGAACAGGTCCAATTCTTCTAGAGGATTATCATCTAGTGGAGAAACTTGCAAACTTTGATAGGGAGCGTATCCCAGAACGTGTTGTTCATGCTAGGGGAGCGAGTGCTAAGGGATTTTTTGAAGTCACCCATGATGTTTCTCACCTTACTTGTGCTGATTTCCTACGTGCCCCTGGGGTTCAGACACCTGTTATTGTTCGCTTCTCCACTGTTATTCATGAACGTGGAAGTCCTGAAACAATCAGAGACCCTCGTGGTTTTGCCGTGAAGTTCTACACTAGAGAGGTAAAGAGTAGACAGTACCTGTAATTCATTGTATTTTCTTGAAATGTGATACTCGCTTCTCCCAGTTTGCCCCAAACCACTATGGCACCAATTTTGAGGAAATTGAGAAAATGACCAAATCTCTTACCAATCCTTTAACGCCTCCAGCTATTTCTTCTCATATTCCTAACACACTATGGCTATCATTCCTTCAATCAACACCATTACTAAGGCACTAATCCCCTCATCCACCACCACAAAACTACCCTTCCTTTCTCCTTCACTCTTCTGCCACTACATTTCCCTCTTTTACCACCCCACCCAGCTCCCTCTCCAATCACCTTAATCTCCTCTCCTTCAACCCCTCTACTCTGCTGCACACTCATTCACTTCAACTACCACCCCAAGTACCACACCACCTCCATACTTTGCCGGCGCTAGTTGTCTAATATCGGAGCCCCAGACCTAATCTTACAAGTATGGCCCTTCCATGGTGTAAAGGCAGTTTGAAAGTGGTGATGGTGGTAGAGGTTTTGATGTATGGTAGCACTGTGAATCTCTGATGTATGGTCTATGGTGGGTGGGTGAGATTAATATTTGTGGTAGACCTTGGGTGTAATTATATTTTTTTTATTTTTGGTAACATGCAAGGATTGCAAGTTTAATTGATCTTATTAGTTGTAATAGCTAATAAGGATTAATTATATAATCCCTCCGTTCCATTTGATTCTTTGCATTTGCTTTTTGGGCACTATTCATAGGTAAGTGGAATCGTCAATGTAACTTCTAATATGGAGTATAAGATAAAATATAGTCATGTGAAATCTTGTTTAAATTGTCTAATTTAAATATCAAATGTTTATAATTTTTAGAAATACGTAACTAAAATATAGATAAAAGAAAACGTGCATTGGCAAGTGTGAAAAAGGTAAATGCAAAGAATCAAATGAAATGAAGGGAGTATATCATAATCAGTGTCTTTTTCTGTAAATATAAACTCACAAGAGGATATTGAACGTGGGGCTTATTAAGAAAAAGAAGTATCTATTCACCATATTGTAGTTATCAACTTTGGCTTTTCTCATATGAATGCTATGGATGTGGTTTATGTGCCTAAATCATACTAAAATCCTCATTTTTTTTCTTCATGGCTTCTTCATCTTATTATTTGATATAAGAGTAAGGGTGTGTGTTTGGATAGCAAAATAGGAGGGAAAGAGAGGGGAGGGAAGAAAGAGGGAAAGGAAAGGGAGGAGTCTTCCATACCCTCTAATTCTCTCCGTCCCCTTTCATTCAAGCAATGGTTAAATGATGAAGTGCCTCCCTCTCCTTTGTGTTACTCATTTGGTGATCCTAATATTATATTATTTGCAGGGTAATTTTGATATGGTAGGGAACAATTTCCCTGTGTTTTTCATCCGTGATGGCATGAAGTTCCCTGATATGGTTCATGCACTGAAACCCAACCCGAAATCTCACATTCAAGAAAACTGGAGGATCCTTGATTTCTTCTCTCACCACCCTGAGAGTTTACACATGTTCTCTTTTCTCTTCGATGATATTGGAATTCCTGCCAACTACAGGCACATGGAAGGGTCTGGTGTCAACACTTATATGCTGATTAACAAGGCAGGGAAAGCTCACTATGTCAAGTTTCATTGGAAACCAACTTGTGGAGTGAAATCTTTGTTGGAAGATGAGGCCATAAAAATTGGTGGGGCCAACCATAGCCATGCGACTCAGGATCTCTATGATTCAATCGCTGCTGGGAATTATCCCGAATGGAAACTGTTCATCCAAACAATTGACCCACTTGATGAAGATAAGTTTGACTTTGACCCTCTAGATGTTACGAAGACATGGCCCGAAGATATCTTGCCTTTACAGCCAGTTGGACGTCTAGTCTTGAACAAGAACATTGACAACTTCTTCGCAGAAAATGAGCAGCTGGCATTTTGTCCTGCAATTATTGTTCCTGGCATCTATTACTCAGATGACAAGCTACTACAGACTCGAATTTTCTCATATGCTGATACCCAAAGACACCGTCTTGGACCTAACTATCTACAACTCCCGGTTAATGCACCAAAGTCTGCTCACCACAACAATCATTACGATGGATTCATGAACTTTATGCACAGGGATGAGGAGGTACACACCATGGTTTTATTCTTTGCATTCCACCAGGTTATATACGCTGCTGTTTCTTAATTTTATGTCTCTCTGGATCCTCTTTCAGGTTGATTACTTCCCATCGAGATATGATCCTGTCCGTCATGCTGAGAAATATCCCATTCCACCTAATGTCTTGAATGGTAGACGCGACAGGGTTAGTTACTTTTTCATCTCTATAATTTATTGACTCATAGTTCTATTTGATCATGGTATTAAATCTGTGGGCTGGGACACTGCATTTTGATTTAGGTATCTAAGTATGTAAGTTATTACAACCTCATTGTGAAGTGCTATTGACCCATTGACAGTACACCGTAAATTCTCCCGAGGCTACTTTAAAAACTGGGATTTAGAACCATCTGCTGACGTGTCAAAATGACGGTTTTGTCTATGTTTTTATTAAATTTGAAGAATTAGACTTGAGATAAGAACTTTTATTGAGTTTTGGAGCTTTCTTTATGCAGCAAATTATTGTAAAGGAGAACAATTTCAAGCAGCCCGGTGAGAGATACCGCTCCTTCGATCCCGCCAGGTGAGTGTGGATCCTTACTTTCTGCACTGTAACTGCTCTTTTCTAAAAGCCATTCCTACAGCTCTGACGCATCCATCCTTTGCTAATTGTAGGCAAGAGAGATTTATCCAAAGATGGGTTGAGGCGCTATCTGATCCCCGTACCACTCACGAGATCCGCAGCATCTGGGTTTCTTACTGGTCACAGGTAAATGTCCCCAATTGTTTGTATCCCTCAATTTGCTTTTATATGGTTTAATCGCTGCACTGTGCTCCCTCCTTAAGTGGCGGTGATTGACTCATGAGTCATTGAGTGTGGTACAAAGTACTCATGACTCGAGTTCTAAACCCATCAGCTATATAAATATATTCCTGAGTCCTGACATGCATTTTCATTTTTTCAGGCGGACAAGTCGTTGGGCATGAAGTTAGCGAGTAGGCTGAATGTGAGGCCAACCATGTAAGGCTTCTGTATATCTGGGCATTCAGCACATTACCATGAGCCCATGAGGAGGGCATGGTGAAGAATTGTAGTTTCTGTTTAATTTGTGGGCGTGTCTGCTCAACTATTTTCAAACCATACAACATATTCCTTATAAAGTTGTGACTCGAGCTTTGGGTTTGGGGTTACCGTATAGTAGAACAAAACTTATGCTTCAGGGTCAAGTTATCTGGTTATATTCCTATTTAAGTAATAAATCAATGTGTCTTGTACCTGTTCTATGAAAACATTATTTACTACGACTCTATTGTGGTAACATACTATTCTTATGCATGCATTTGTTTGCTCCGTCTCTTTTCCCTGCAAATTAACCTTTCCGTCCATTTTACTGTCCCATTGTCTTTAACTCTTAACCACTAGGTTAAAACATTTTCGTTAGCTTTTATATAATTTATGAAAAGTATTTTAAATTTTAATCAAAGGTAAATAAATGATTGAGAACAAAAAGTTTTATCAATAGTACACCACATGTCTCAACATGTTGATCAAAGATCCAGTTTTGGTTAACTCGTACAACGAAACAAACTCCTTTTCATCCAAATAATCTCCTACATATTTCCTTCATCGTGGACAGCACGGAACAAAATCATACTATACCTACGTTTCATCTTTTTTTGGGCGAGGCGAACTCCGAAACCAATTTCGTACATTGGAAATTGGAAATGTACGTTTCACCTAAAGCTACCATAGACCAAAAGTGAAGTGCGTTCTCTTATATAAATAAGTTCCTTCACAAAGCTAGAGGCAAAGATAGAAGAATGAAGTTGATGTAAAACACGAACCTTACCCTAGCTTAACAATCAATCAAGGTTTTCATCTTTTTTTCTGACCACATTACCCAATTCTAATTCCATCATGTACTCCGTGGTATATATATACTCCCTCCGTTTCTAAATTGTGTTTTTAATTCTGTTGACAAAGCAGAGTAATTAGCGTAAACTATGCGTATGGAATGTCCTTGTGGCTTTAACCTTGGAAGCGATTCACAATTTCACTTAGTATAGACGACGTTGTTGGTAGGGACGACAATGAACCGTAATAGACCAACAATTCAAATTTAAACTGGATCGATCCAAAACTCTATAATTCGAACCCTACTCAATAATTTATTTGTATTGTAATCCAAATACTTATCCATATCTCTAAGATGTTTCGAAAAACCGGTTTAAGGCTATTTAAGGACAAATGTTGAAATTTCATAGTCTAATACAGCTCAAGCTTTTAAGAAAAAAGGTTGATCGGATTAATTAGGTTGGAGTGTAAATGTGTAAGTGATTGCCTGATCGGTAATGAATTTGTTTGGGGTTTAAAATAGTCGGTTTATTTATGAGTACGTTTTGAATATGGAATTTGGAAACCCGGATTGAAATCATATTTTTTCCTTGATAATGAGACCAATTAGGCTTGGGTTTCAATCTCCCTCGTCACTGGGCATACCAAAGCCGTCCTGGCTGGAAAATCCGGCAAGATGGAGGAAAGGTTAAGGACTACTCCAATCAGCTAAGCTATGAGGTTGGTTATGAACCCGATCGACCATGGAACCAGGCCAAATGAACTTCAGATCAAAACCCGGCCCGGCTCGGCCCCTAAATTAAGTTTACTTTTGTTAGCGGATCCATCCTAGAACATAAAGAAGAAATCAACAATCATTTCACAACGTAACCACGATCAACTTCCCAAAAATAAAATCAATGTACCAGTAGTTCGTATATATGTACGTAAATCAAATTCCTGCTGCAAGCTAAGGACGGACGGTTGTCAATTATTGATACCCTTTAGCTAGCTTAGCTCATACGATGAGGATCGAGGAAGTATACGTACGTGTCGTGTCGTGTCGTGTCATCCTCCCTCTTAGTTCTCACTGAAGGATCACATATTCACATGGACATGGTTTCATAGTTGAGACGTACTTGAGATTGATATTCACAACAAATTAAAGCACCTCATTATCTACTACGGAGTACATACTCTCTACAGTACCCATACCAGTACGCCGTACGTAGTATATACAGTACGTATAATGTACTCCGATCCTATTATTAGTGCCTTAATTACAAGTTACAACCACTTTATTTTATTACTGTCAGTTACTGTTACTGTTACTGTTAGTGATCTGATGATGATGATCTCAAGTGTAAAATTGGAAGCAAATCACATGGACTACCTATTTTATAAAAAAAATCATCTTCTTCTTCTTCTTCAATTTGCATATAATATAAAATGATTGGATGAAAAAGTGACATATACATACAATCGAAATGAAGATAAAGCAGAATAGTTTTTAGAAACGATGGTAGAAGGAACATACCTCATTTAGTCGATCATTTAACCCCCACTGCATGCATGCATGCATGCATGAAACTACATACGAAAGCAAAGCGTTACACAATAATAATGGTAGCTCCTAGCTGGCATGGCATGATATTCATCTCCAAGAACAGATCTCTTCAAAACCCTCTGCTCAATTTATTAATAACAATAATACTTTGACTAACATAATTTGTTGAAGATGGATGCATGTGAAATTCAAAGCAATGGAAGGATAATGATAAATTAAATGAGATAGACAGTCAGTCAGTCAGTCAGTCACTCTGACGGGCCTAATGAACGAAGGGCATTGATTGAGCTGGTGTAATAAATTGACGTAAAGGTGGACCTTATTATAGTAAAAATAAATAAACAATAATACTATACAGTAACACTCTATTATTGTTTAAATTATAGGATAAGCATGAGAAAGCTAAGAGGGAAGAAAAAAAGGAAAGCAGGAGGATGATGATGATGTGTGCATGTCTGCTGTCTGCTGTCTGCTATTGTTGAATTTGTGATAAGCTGTCATTATCTTTCTTTAGATTGTGATATGACTCCACTCCACTCCACTCGCAATCATCTGTACAAAACTAAACGTATGATTGCTTCAATATTGGAGAGGTGTAGCTATAGTGCCATAGTGGGTTGGGTTGGGGCCTGGGGGATCGGATGATTGTTGACGTTACACTCACATTGGTCCATTCATACATGTTTTCTAGCTACCCACTCACTCCATTCAATTCCCAGTTAGCCAGCCACCCTCCCCAACTTGATGGCATGTCACTTTACAATTTCCATTATTGGATCCTCTCTCTCCGTCAATACCAGTATTTCATTCATAAAAATATCCCCATTTTTGATTTGCTCTACTTCTACATGGGAGTGTCGTTTCGTTTCGTTTCCTTCTCACATGATAAATCCATTCTCCGTTTTAACTACGGAGTATTTTTCGTAACAAAAACGGATTGACCGTGGTTAAAAACTGAACCCTTGGGTCAGGACAGACTCTCGGGACAATATACTTATTAATTATTGCTTATATTACTCTTGAGGAGGGATCAAATCATACCGTGTCAAATTGTGATCATTGTTCACTTTATTTTCTGACCCAAACTCGTTCTACATTGGTTGGGATATAGAGGGCCTTGACCCGACCTGTGACCGTGGCCAAGCTGGAAGGTGTTGTGACCCGATCTGACCAAAACTTGCCCAAAAGTATAGGTAGGGTCGGACTGGACCATACCACTTAACTCAGAGTTTTGATCACCTCAATTAGGTACCACTCCGTTATAATAAGTCAATTATTTGGTACTCCATTATACTGTAGTTGGGTAATGGGGGATACTGTGTGTGTATGGACTATGGGTGCATTAAGCCAATAAGGTGTCCACCACGTGAAATTTCGACGAATTATGATGAACATCTTAGCGCAATCTTGATAAGATCACATTGTTTACTTTGAAAAGTATTATTTGCAACTTACGATACCTATGACAATCCAAAACATGCGTTTTACCCCACGACTTGCCTTTTTTCAAAGTTTTGTCTCCACACATGCATGTTGCCCCGTTTTAAATCAGTGCGGATCTCCTGTCTCATTTTGTGTCTCATTTTGTATGTCATCCCATACACTAGATGACACATTAACTGGTTATGATATTTGTTGCATACTTTATTGATTCAATAGGCGATGTGTCCTCCAGTGTATGGTGTGACACACAGAGTGGGACACTAAAATGGGACAGGAGATCCGCTATGGTTTTGAATACGATTGGTAGTACCTACTACTTAATCTTTACATTGAGGATTTCACCACTTAAAAAAAAAAAAAGTAAGAGTATTATTGGTAAATCAAAAAGTTTTATGAGTCCACCAAACTTAAGGAAAAAATAATGACATGATAATGACATTTTGTTTAAATAAAGTAAGGACATTTCACTTCAAAAAATAAAGTAAGGATATGAAGATTACAAGGTAAAGTGTTTTACCAAAAGAGGAATGTAAAAAATTGATTGGATTGTCCATTTATAGTAAGTGTAAAAAATTGAAAGGATGGAAGAAAGTACTACTCGTACTACTTTTGAGAGTAAAGTTCTAGATTCCAACTGAAACTATATATTACGGAGTAAATCACAAATCATCTACAGTTTACCGATATGATACATTTCCAATAGTCAAGAAGAGGTCAGGATTGATCGGCTTGGATTAACTTTCAACACCAAGTATGTGATCTCAATCACTAATTCAAACTAATCTAATTTCATCACAAATTCTTGGAAGATGATACACTCACACAGCATGTACAACATTTTTCATACACGACTAATAAGAACTTGCCACGTGTCATATGTGAGTTAACCAATGATGGTTAGGTTAAGGTTAGATTAGTAATTTTAGATCTTTAATTAATTTTAGAAAGTTTGTATTTTTTTTAATCCTCTTAATTACTTTTCATTTATTTTTATGACTTTTATTTTAATTAGAGAAATTGTTAGACTTCTTTATTTTATATGTTTACTTAATTAATTATCATTTGATATTAGTTAGATTTTTTTAAAAAGAAATAGAAAATCATTCTGATTATTTTATTTAATTACTAGTTCATAGTTATTTTTTTCGATTTTTTTTTTTGCAAAATGGGTAGCTTAATTATATCATCCAAAAAGGGAACACAAGTAACAAACTTACATTTTTTTTTTCATTTTATTAAAATTAGATATTTTCCGAATTAAGAAATTAAAAAAAAAATCTTTTATTGTTTTATATTATTAAAATTCTTTTATTAAGAAATTAACAAGCTTAATTATATTCATCCAATAAACAAAAAAGAACATCTAAAGAGCTAGATTATTTTGTAAATTAAAATTAGATATTCTAATAATTCTTTTATTCTTTTATTATTTTTCTTTTCATTAATAAAATAAAGTAATCAAGATTATTTCCTATTTCGTTTTAAATAATAAAAAAACATGATTAAAATCTTTTATAATACGAAGTATAAAATATGTAAACTAAAATTTTGGAAACAAGATGATTCTACTATAGAATAGTTAACGATACCCTTGGGGAGACAATAGCCCTAATTTATTTTTATTTTTTTAATTTAATTATACTTCCCATTTCAAAATTTTCCCTTTTATTTTATTTGGTAATTTATTAAAAAAAAATCATTTATTTATTTATTTCATTTTTTTATAACAACTAAAAGAACATTTTCAGAATATTTTAAAAGATGTTGATTTTGTGTTAAAAATGTTTACGTATATTTTTTAGTAAAACATGTTTTTTTTGTCTTTCAAAAAAATAAGCCAAAAAAAAATACGAATGATAAAAAAGAATTACCGAAGATTTTTTTGATGATTTACTACTTCGTCTCTTTAACAAAACAATCTACAAAATGATAAAAATAAAATAAAGTAATAACTACCTTTCTATAACACTTAGAGCAAGTCCAATAGTGTTTCTTAGGGACTTGCTTGCAATATTTGTAAGTTCATGAACATGTAGCTTACTATTGGAGGAGAATTTTTGTTTGTAGCTTAAAAGTCATTGTAGCTCTCCCAAGCTACATTGACTTGCATTTAAAAAATAAAAGAAAATTTTCTTATTGGATGAAATTAATAATGTGGGACCAATCAAGCTACACGATGTTACGATTTACTGTTGGGGCGGTATGTAGGCGAAAAATGGAGTAACTACAAAATTGATGTGGCAAGGCAAACTACAAGTTGCTATTGGACTTGCTCTTAGAGCAAGTCCAAAAGTACACTTTAAGCACCCGCTTGCAAATTTGTAAAATTGTAAGCTTGTAGCTTACTATTGGAGGAGGGAAAACTAAGTGTAGCTTATGAGCATGGTAGCTCTACCAAGCCATTGTAATTGTAGTTTACTATATAAAAAGAAATTGTAAATTTTTTTATTGGATGAAAATATTATTGTAGGACCCATATTAGCTACAAAGATTGTAGCTTACTATTGGAGTGATTTGTGGTTAAAGAGCATTGTTGCTTGAAATATTAACGTGGCAATCCAAAGTACAATGTCTATTGGACTTGCTCTTAGGGAGCCGTTTGGTCTGAGTTAATCAGGAAAGGATAAGAGAATCAAAGGCAATGATTCCCTTTGTTTATGTTTATTTTGTCAATTCAACCGTCCCTTTACCCCTCCCCTTCCCCCAAACTCTTCTACCTTCTTACCCCTCACCCCCTTAGGTAATCGATTCCCTTTCCCCGCTAATCAACCGGGTCACCACCATCACCATCACCACCACTACCACCACCAATGTCCACCAACCACTACTACCACCACCACCAAGGTCCACTTACCACCACTGCGACCAACCCCACACTTTCGGATCAGGTCAAATATGAGTCGGATTCGGGTTAAAATAAAATTTTTTGCCTTAATTTATCAATTAAAAAGAAAAAAAATCATTTTTAAAAAAAATTATCTTGTAAAAATTATTATAATTACCGTATTTATAACTAAAAATTGTAAAAAAATATATTATTTCTCAAGTATTTTATTATTAAAAGATATAAAAGTTACGTAAAATTTATCTTTTATTATTTTATAATTTAATATTTTTTTTATTTCAAATATATTGTACAAATATTACGATGACACACCGCTAATATTAAGGTTTGGGTGAAGGTTGATTTTAATACATTTCTATCATTTAAACCAAACAACAACTTAAATATGGGGTAATCTCATTTCTTTCATTTTGTTTCCCTTTGTTGATTTTCTCTTTCCCTTTGATGAACCAAACGCCCCCTTAAAGTTAGGATTGTGTTTTTTCCTCACGAGCCTTTACTTAATCCTAACGAATTTTTCTAAACTTTTCCCATTATACCCTTATATAAACTTTACTTTGACATTGAAATTAATTATACTTATTTCATTTTGCTTCATCAATTTAGAAAATCAATCGCTCTTGATTTTAATCATGAAATCTAATTCAATTACCGATAATGTAAAATCGTTCATTTATTTACAAAATTATTTTTTAATTGTATAATTATTGTTTGATTAATTATTTAAAGTTAATTGAATTTAAAAGTTTAAACTAATTTATATATACACACAAAACAAAGGAAAAAATGAAAAAAAAAAATCAACAAATAAAAAAAGAAAAACATCAATTGACAAATAAAAAAGGGAAGTTTAAATAAAAAAGTTAATTTAAAAAAATTAAAAAAAATCCCCAGCAACAATGTAACCCCCCAACTAGGGATGGAAACGGGTCCGGGACCCTGCCTAGACCCTGCAGGTCTTACCCTAATGGGTCGGATACGGGTCCTAATTTTTTTGAATCCTACGGGTACGGGTCGGGTATGGGCCCTTCAAAAATATTCCGGATCCGGGTCCTAAGAGTCAGACCCGGACCCGTGTAAAAATAAAATAAAATATATATATATATATATATTTATATATACTCCCTACAATTCTACTCCCTCCGCTTCTCTATGATGTTCCACATTTGATTGTGGGAAGAAATTAAGAAAATGGATATATGTGGAGGAAAATGAAGATAGAGAAAAGGAAGTGGGGTCACAAGCAATAAGAACCACAAAATATTTACTAAAAAGGAAAGTGGAACATCTTAGTGAAATTTCCTAAAAAGGAAATGTGGAAGATCTTAGTGAAGGGGAGGGAGTACTAAAAAGTGATGATAATCTGTTAAACCCTATAATTCTATTATTCATTTACAGCCCCACTCCCCTTACTACTTCCTTTTCTCGTCCTCCCTCCTCCAGTTCCACTAATCGTCATCTTTCACCAGCACTGCAATTCACCAATATACTAACCGCACCTTCCATACCTCTCATACTGCCGCTTCTTTCGTCCACCACCACCCCTTATTTGTTTATTTCCAACTACACAGCAACATGATGACACAGGAGAAGGAGCTTAAAGTGCCTGATTTTATTTTACCTTTTAATTTGGCTTTTTAAATTGTCGAGTTATAAATTGTATATATTTTAAATTGTTGTCCATTGGACCCGTAACGGACCCGGACCCTACCCGTACCCGTCGGGTCCGAGTAAGAGTCTAAAATTTTCGGACCCTTAAGGGTCCGGGTCGGGTACGGGTCCAACTTTTGAAGTCCGGGTTCGGTCGGACCCGACCCATACCCGCCCCGTTGTCATCCCTACCCCAAACCCCCTCCCTGACCCCACGGCCCCAACCCACCACCCACCCCACCCCACCAGACCCTCACTGTCGACAACCCTCACCACCTGACCCGACCTCCACCGTCGACCACCCTCACCCACCCGACCCCTGACAAGGCTAAAATCGTATCACCTTAATCAAAATAATCCTAACAAACGACTAACAAATAGCTAGTAACAAGTAAGTGTCAAACCACAGAGAGATGGATGAATATTGCAAATTATCTATAATCGATTCTAAACTATTTAAATTCCGATTTGTTTGTGTTTGTTTTCTAAACTATTGCAGTAATGTAAATTAAGGGTTCTAACAATATTAAAAGAGATCTAGGGTCTTACGGTTCACTATGCAATTAAATTGGGTAAAGTTAATTAATCATTCATTCAATCAATCAAAGTTATTTAGGGTAAAGACACGGCCTCTCGGATCTTATGTCAACCTTAGGATAGATTCTGACGGGCTCTCGCAACTTACCAGATTATCCTACCCACTTACTTGTAAGTCTACCCTTGCCAGGCTTTCGATCTTAGGTTCAGGTTCCTAAACATTCAATTAGTTCAACGTCTCAAACTAATCAAACAATAATACAAGACAAGTAGTAAGGCAATAACATATGAATGATAAATCAAATAAATAATTAAACTAACATCCCCAATTCAATTAACATAGATCCCCTTCAACCCTAGATAAATAAATTAGCTACTCATGGTGAAGGATGAAACAACAAAATAATTAAGCATAATTGAGATTAATATGAAAATAAGGGAAAATGGAAAAATACCGATTATGAAGAATTGAAAGATTGAATAATAATTAAAAGCTAAAAAGTACCGCTACAAGCTTGCAGAATTCCGATGCTGAAAATAAAACTAAAACTAAAGTTTTGAATGAATAAAAAAGTGCCTCTAAACCTAGCCCTAAGAAGGGTATTTATACTTATTAAAAAGGGTCTAATTAGGAAATAAAATATAATTTAATAAAATAATCCCGTAAGATTCTAATTAGGGTAGAATAAGAATTCTTCAGAAATTAGGAAAGCATCTCTGACGCCTCGTGAACCGCTCGGTTCACAAACAAACCGAGCGGTACGAAAACGAACCGACCAGTTCGAAATCAAACCGCTCGGTACAGGATCGAACCGACCGGTTCGGTATCATACCTACCGGTTCGGTTTTCGTTACTTGCATTTCTTGCCTTTTTGTCTTGTTTTCTTCATATTGTAACTCTTTATTCCGCCTTTCGCTATGTTTCCTGCCAAATCATAAACCATATACCCGGCATAACAAACTATGGATAAAAGGCTACTAAATTATCCTTAAGGCATGTGAAATTGGTAAAAACGGAGGATAAAATGAGACTAGATATGCATATGAACTTCGTTCATCAAATCCCCCCAAACCGAACCCTTGCTTGTCCCCAAGCAAACTCACATCAGACAATATTATAGTGGCTCAGAGCAAACTTTGTCAACACGCACCATCCCAAATCTAACACTCTAACAAGCAGATGACACCAGGGCTAAAGAAACAAATTCTAAAGCAAAAGATGAAGAGTAAAACTGTAAAAGAATTCCAAAAACCAAGTCCCAATTAATATTCAAATGCCAAACTTTTAATCTTGCATAACCATCTATGTCGAGATTTCTCGCGGTTTACACTCAGCACTCAAATAAGGGCAATATTGTGAGTTTATGTAAAATCGAAAAGACAAAACACTCACCTAACTGCGACTTACGAGAACATGCACGCAATCTAACATGATATCAATCTCTACCAACCGTACATATACATTCAATCGGACCAAAACACATGCCGAGGACTTACATATGGATAAAATGAGGGTAATCGGGTAAGAAGGGGCAAAACGATTTGGATCTGTGGAGGTAAAAGCCAAGCTAGTCCAACCGTAACCAAACTAAACTCATTCCATTCTTAACCAATCTTCAATCAAAGGAATTACGAGTAGTACCAAGCACCATTTTATTTTCAATCTTTTCATTACCGACTTCGTACCAACAACTATGAAAATATAGAAATTAATTCCTTTATCTTCTCATAGCAAAAACACATTCCTTTTCTTGTTTCACTTTTTTTTTCTTTTTCAACTATCGCCTTTCTTTTTCTTTTTCTTTCATTGATTTTTTTTTTTCAATCATTCATCATTTTTTTCTTCTCCAATCAACATGACATAGTACCAAATTTCACCCGAAAAAAAACAATTCCGTCTAATTAACCAAACTAGCTTGACTAGGGTAGGCAAATATGACATGTAGTTAATAAACGGGTCAAAACAGGTCAAATTATGGCTATGTGGAGTTCATGGGAATTAGATAAAAGAAAGGGGATTGCCTCTTTTACATATGTCACAATCACAAACCGAATGCATACAGGTATTTAAGAGACGAATGTCATGCTTATGCAATTTGATGTTACATGTCTCATAAGGAGTACTATTCTCAACCTATATGAAACTGATCATGAATGTCATCAGTTTAGGCTCTAAGTCTCACAATGTAAGTAGCTTACTCGACAACAGGTCAATTTACTCATTTGGCATTCAAAACATAATCAGCGACAAGATCAAAGAAATACTAAACTCAAATAACGGGAAAGATGTGTCATTCACAAGAAAGAGCAAAGAACTAGGGAAAAGCATGAGACAAATGCAATGTCCTCATCGCCGACACGACTCTATACTAAAACACACACACAAAAATCGAAGAAAAACGGAAAAATAAATAAAACGTTTTTTTTCTTGAAGATTAAAAAGATAAAAATAAACACACAAAAACATCCCCCAAACCAAATCACACAATGTCCCCATTGTGAACCAAAATCTAAGAGTTTAGGACAAAAAGTATAACAAAGAATGGAGAAGGACAAAAAGAGTAAGAGAAGGTACCGACAAAATATGTACAGCAGATAAGTCCCCCAAACCAGCAACTAACCGGGACTAAGAATCAGACCCATACCCATCAATGTCATAATCATCATCAGCGACCTCCGGACTAGACACAAGGTCCACGAACTCTCGTCCACCATGTCGGGTCTCATCAGCAAAAGTATTACCTCCATGTAAGGAAGCAACATGGCAGGAATATGCATCATCATGTTTATAGTAGCTTATACCGTGATCGTAGTCATACTGCACCCCGAAGTTGGACTGACCAAAAGGAGGTGGACCGGTAGGTCCTCGAAACGAACCGTCAGAACCGAACCAGGAGGGTAAGTGATCAGTCGGCTGTAGCTGACCCTACTGCTGAAGCTGTCGGAGATGTGGATAATAGGCGCGCTGTTGGTCGACATACATCGATCTCATCAAATGGAGCATCTCCGTATAACTCGGCGGAGGCGGATAGAAAGTACCTGTAGGTGGGACAAATGGCCTCTGAAAGGGCGGAGAAGGAGGCCGCGGACGAGGTGCCTGAAACTAAGGAGCCTGACGAGAACCCGAACCTTCACCTTGTTCAAAAGTGGTGCGACCTCGGTTACCCTGTGGAGTAGCTCTGGGGGTAATGGTAAGTAAGTAACTAGGTGCGGCAGGCGGTGGGATATCGTCATCGACCGGTGGGTTCTGCCATAGCTCTGGTAAAGAAGGATCAGGAAGAAGACGAGATTGACCCAGAGCAAAGTGCCACAAATATTTCATCAGCATTCACGGAAAACCAACCTGCAGGAAAATCACTAGCAGTATACACAGTTTCCATAGAAATAGGCACCCGGTTATTCTCATCAAAAGTTCCTCGTAATAAAGTCCGGGCAAGATGAGTCACCAATCCCCCACCATTAATCGACTTTAAGCGTCCTACTTTAGTAACAATTAAACCAAAATGCTTCATGATAAGAGAAGAAATATCTAAATCAAATAAAGGTTGGGATTGGACATTAAGAGTCATCCCGATCAATTCAATTTCAGTTTTGGTCACAGCTCCATGTTCATGACGACCAAAAATCGACCCAGAAACAAATCGTTGCCAAATCCGAATTATAGGATGTTGAATGGCCTGACACGGGACACGCTTAAATCGAGCTGGCAGAGCTTGACCCGTAATAGAATACCAAAGCTGCTGATGACTAAAACAATCAGAGGCACTCAAAATGTCACCAGAATCCAAGCCAAAAGTATCCCTAAATAGTCTGAGGGGGATGGTATGAGTCTGATTCATCATCCTAAATGACATCGTAGCAGTAGATTCATTGTACTGAAAACTGCTAAAGAATTCTAGAGTTAAGTCTTTATAAGTGGGTAAATTCATATTAAATAGACCACCCATATCAGTACCATAAAAAAACTGCTCCATAGACTCATTGATACCACAGCGACGTAATAAAGCATGACTAAGAAATCGAGTAGGGGTTACCGGTTTGGAAGCCATGACCAGGAAGAGTTCGCACTGTCTTTCCGACTCAAAAATAATTTGTTCATACCCAGTTACCGGTGGGAATTCTGGTGGTGATGATGGCGCTTCCGATGATTCCGTTGCATGTGATGATTCCGGTGGAGAATCTGACCTACGGGTGACGTTCCGCCTTTTCCTTCCGAAAACCATTGTTGAAGATGAAGAGGAGTGGTAGAGGTGATGGGTGAAGGCAATGTGGAAAGGAGATTTAATATGGTGGAGAAGTTTTATGGGGGTTTTGTTGTAGAGAGGGATGGGAAGGGTTTAGTGAGAGAGAGTGAAATAAGGGAATGGGGGATGGGTGGAGGGGTAGAGATGTATAAGTAATCCGGAAAAAGAAACCCGCTGCGCGAACCGATCGGTTCAAAATTGAACCGCTCAGTTTGAAAGCGTACCGACCGGTTCGTTTTTGTACCGCTCGGTTCATCTTCGTACCGCTCGGTTTTCCTCTGTACCGAGCGGTTCACCTGTCGTACCTGCGTAATCTTTTTGCAACGAATATCAGTACCCTCCCTTACTTTCACTCAAAAAAAAAAAAAAAACTAACACACGACATAAAAGGGAAATTACAGAAGTTATACACACGGGTTGCCTCCCGAGAAGCGCTGGTTTTTACGGTCCCGCTCGACCGAAATTACCTCAAGAGGAAGGGGATTGTAGGTAAATCACGTCGATATTATCTACAAATGCATCTTCATGATATAACTTTAATCGGTGTCCATTAGCCATAAAGACTTCTCCCGATTCATTCTACACTTCGATTGCTCCAGATTTTCTGACATTGGTAACGGTGTAGGGACCGGACCATCTAAATACTTACCAGGGAATATGCGAAGTCGAGAATTGTGTAGCAAAACTTTGTCACCCTCCTTGAATTGCTTCGGAAGAATACGTTTATCATGCCACTTCTTCGTGCGCTTCTTATAAACTCGGGAACTCTCATAAGCGCTTAAACGGAATTCGTCCAATTCATTTAATTGGAGCAACCGCTTTTCCCCACTCAGAGTCGGGTCAAAATTAAGCTCCTTTACTGCCCAAAAAGCTTTATATTCTAACTCAACGGGAAGATGACATGCCTTACCATAGACTAATCGATAGGGAGATGTACCGATGGGTGTCTTGTATGCGGTGCGATAGGCCCATGATGCATCGTCTAGCTTGGCACTCTAATCCTTTCTCGATTTAGAAACCACCTTTTTGAGAATTGATTTAATTTCTCGATTAGATATTTCCACTTGACCGCTTGTTTGAGGATAATAAGCCAATCCGGTACGTTGCATAACACCATATTTACGTAGCAAAGTTTCTAATCTCTTTACGTGAAAGTGTGAACCTCCATCACTAATAATGGCTCGAGGAACCCAGAACCTAGGAAAAATTATTTTCTTAAAGAGATTTATGACCACCTTAGCATCGTTAGTAGGACAAGCTACCGCCTCAACCCATTTAGATACATAATCCACTGCAACTAGAATATACCGGTTACCAAAGGAAGAAGGAAACGGACCTTGATAATCAATTCCCCATACGTCGAAAATCTCGACCTCTAATATACCGGTTTGTGGCATCTCATGTCGTCTAGAAATATTTCCGGATCGTTGGCACGCATCACAAGCAAGGATAAATCTTTGTGCATCTTTGAATAAAGTCGGCCAATAAAATCCGGGTTGTAATACCTTAGCAATGGTGCGAGACGGGCCATGATGACCACCATAGGGAGAAGAATGACAGCCTTCCAAGACATCTCTAACTTCCCAATCGGGTACGCACTTCCGAAAAATTCCATCCGCGCATTCTCGAAATAAGTAAGGATCGTCCCAATAATATCTTCTTACATCAGATAAGAATTTCTTCTTTTGTTGATAAGTACAATTAGGAGGAAAATAACCATCAACCAAAAAGTTAGCAAAATCAGCATACCATGGCTCGTTGGTAGTTAACTCGGCAAGGGTGATCGCAAGTAAGGAATCGTCGGGAAAAGAATCATCAATCGGTAGGATTAATCCGTCTTCATTGAATCTAAGACGTGATAGATGATCAGCTACAACATTCTCAGCTCCCTTCTTATCCCGAATTCTAGATCAAATTCTTGGAGTAGTAAGATCCAACGAATTAATCTAGGCTTTGCTTCGTTCTTTGCTAAGAGATATTTTAATGCGGCATGGTCGGTATAAACAATCACCTTAGAACCTATGAGATAAGTTCGGAATTTATCGAGGGCATATATGATGGCTAATAACTCCTTTTCCGTCGTCGCGTAATTGACCTGAGCTTCATCTAAAGTCTTACTAGCATAGTAAATAGCATGTAAAACTTTATCTTTTCTCTGACCCAAAACTGCTCATACGGCATAGTCGCTTACATCACACATAATCTCGAAAGGTAGATTCCAATCCCGGCGATCGAATAATAGGTGTTGAGATTAATGCCTCCGTAATCCTGTCAAAAGATTCACGACATGCATCAGTAAAGCAAAAAGGAGCATCTTGAAGAAGGAGTTGGGTAAGTGGTTTAGCAATTTTTGAGAAGTCCTTGATAAAGCGGCGATAAAATCCCGCATGACCAAGGAAACTTCTAACCCCCTTAACATTAGTGGGAGGAGGTAACTGCTCTATCACTTGAATTTTCGCTTGATCCACTTGGATGCCCTTATCCGAAACTAAATGACCAAGCACTACTCCATCATTGACCATGAAGTGACATTTTTCCCAGTTAAGTACCAAGTCAACTTCCTCACAGCGACCTAAAACTTTAGACAAATTCATCAAACAAGAATCAAAGTCAGAACCATACACTCTGAAATCGTCCATAAATACCTCCATAATTGATTCAATGAAATTAGAAAAAATACTAATCATGCATCTCTGAAAAGTGGCTGGGTCGTTACATAATCCAAAAGGCATCCTTCGATATGCGAAGGTACCATAAGGACAAGTAAAGGTGGTCTTTTCTTGGTCCTCGGGATGAATGGGGATCTGAAAAAAACCGGAGTAGCCATCTAGATAACAAAAATACTTATGACGAGCTAATCTTTCTAACATTTGATCAATAAATGGAAGTGGGTAATGGTCTTTCTTTGTGGCGGCATTCAATTTCCTATAATCAATGCACATGCGCCATCCTGTAACAATTCGAGTAGGAATTAGTTCATTCCTATCGTTTTTTATTACCGTGGTGCCTCCTTTCTTAGGCACCACCTGAACCGGACTGACCCACTTAGAGTCGGATATAGCATATATAATACCGGCGTCTAGAAGTTTCGTAACTTCTGTTTTAACAACTTCCTGCATATTTGGGTTCAGTCGACGCTGACCCTGGATAGACGGTCTATGACCGTCTTCAAGATGAATGCGATGCATGCAAAAGTCAGGAGAAATACCTTTTAACTCACTTAAACTATACCCCAATGCCTTCTTATGTTTCCTCAATACAGTCAATAAATCAGTCAACTGAGATTCAGTCAAAGAATTACTTACTATAACCGGGTTTAGCTCACCCTCATCGAGAAAAGCATACCTGAGATTCGTGGGTAAGGGTTTAAGTTCAGGTTTCTGTACCTCGACCGAACAAGAATAAGACAAATCAAGGTTGACGGTTTCGATTGTCTCAGCTTCCTTCGGATCTCCTGCATATAAAAGAGCTTCTATCTCATCTACCTCAGCTTTCCAAATTCCTCCATCACCTGTATAACTCGATTCACACATTAGTAACTCCAAGGGATCCTTTGTCAAGGATCCGAGTAAAGTGGACTCGATAATGTTATCGACCGAATCAAAGGTGTCTAGACAATAGCATGACTCATCAGTTATATGGGCTTTTAAAGTTTTATTTAGATTAAATGTGACTTTATCTTCCCCGACCTCAAGTGTCAAACTACCGTTTTTTACATCAATGATCGCGCCTGCGGTGTGAAGGGATGGACGACCTAGAATAATAGGGATGCGTGTATCCTCATCGATGTCTAAGACAACAAAGTCGACAGGAAAAAAGAACTTCCCTACCTTAACCGGGACGTCTTCTAAGACACCTAAAGGTCTACGGATCGATCGATCAGCCATTTGCAGTGTGATACTGGTACACTTCAAACCTCCCATATCTAGCTTCTCACAAATGGAATAGGGCATGACACTAACACTAGCCCCAAGAACACATAATGCATTATTGACAATATGGGTACCTATAGTGCATGGGATAGAGAAACTACTAGGATCCTTAAGTTTTGGAGGTGATTTATTTTGAAGGAGTGCACTACACTCCCCCGTAAAAGCAATCGTCTCAACCTCATTAAAAGAACGCTTTCTAGTAAGTATGTCTTTCATAAATTTAGCATATGCAGGTACTTGGGTAATTAACTCAGTAAACGGAACGGTTACCTGAAGATTCTTCACAACATCCATAAACTTACTGAATTGATCGTCGATCTTGCTGTTGCGTTGACGACCTGGGAATGGGAGCTTCACATGTTGGGCCGTGGTAGAAATAGGCTGCTTCGATGGACGAACCGATCGGTTTAATCTTGAACCGGTCGGTTCGTCTTTGTCCCGCTCGGTATGATCTTGAACCGATCGGTTCGGCTTTGTACCGGTCGGTTCGTTTTTATCCCGACCGGTATGATCTTCGTCCTTTGCTTCTTTCTCAGCTTCATCTCTTTTTTCCTTTCCAACCTCGTCTTCTGGTTCCGGCATCTTCGGACCATCGTAAACTGTTCCACTCCTTAGGGTAATAGCATTAATATGTTCATTCCCATGAGGTTGATTGCCTTGAGGCAGCAAGGTTCCTGGCTGACGTGTAGCTTGAGAATTAGATAACTGAGTAACTTGTTTCTCGAGCATCTTATGACTTGTCTGAAATTGGGTCATCATGTTCATCATCATGTTTCTTAGTTCGGCTATTTTAACGGAGTGTTGGTGAGCTTGAGCCTCGAATGGAGGAAGTGGTGGAAACTGCTGTTGATTATTCTGAATTATGTTATGTCCTTGAGGTCTTGGATTCGATTGATTTCCTTGCATTCGACCGTGAGGAGGCACATATGGTGGATTGCGGGGTGGAGGTGTTGTAGGATTTAACACATTCTGACTTGCGTAAGATAATAGAGCACGGTTATAGCCAGGTTGATTCATGTAAGGCAAGTTCTGATTCCGTTGGAATGATTGATAAGCATTAACTTGTTCCTGCGTTCCCATGCATTCGTGAGCATGATGTCCTGGTACGCCATAATCGTCACAAACTATTTCCTGGGTCATAGCATGCACTTGATGCATTCCTTTATCTGAGTTAGATGCTTCATAGGAATCGAATCGCTTAGTTAAAAGAGCTAATTGATTAGCGATTGCAGAGTCAGTATCGTTACCATTACCTCGGGTATTACCGCGTGGATTTCCCCATCGTGCATGGTGGGATGCCATATCCTCAATAGTCTGCCATGCCTTATCATTATCAACATTAGACTGGAACCTTCCGTTGCAAGCTGAATCAAGAGTATTACGACAATCGTCGTATAGACCATTATAGAATTGATTGCAAAGAAACCATTCTTCAAACCCATGATGAGGACATTCTTTGACCAACTTCTTGAATCTTTCCCATGCCTCATGAATATTCTCATGAGGTGTTTGACGAAAATTAGTAATCTGGCTTCGTAGCATATTCGTCTTCTGGGGCGGATAATAATGTTTGTAGAAAGCCAAGGCAAGAGAATTCCAATCGTTGATTCCAGCTGAGACCTTGTCGAGATCGGTGATCCATTCTCTGGCTGCATCACGTAGAGAGAACATGAAAAGCATCTCCATGACTTGCTCCTGAGTAACTCCTGCAGGAAGGGGGATAGTAGAGAAATAGTTAGTAAAAATTCTCATGTGTTTAGCGGGATCTTCCTTGGCATCGCCTCCAAACTGGTTCTTCTCGACCAAGGTAATGAAAGCGGGACGGATCTCAAAGACGCCATTAGTGACAGTTGGACGCTTGACCAACTTTGGAAGGGCAGTCTGTTCTGGTTCGGAGTGGCTAGCAAGTTTAGGCATCTAGACTAACGGGGGTGGTAGTAGAAGGAGAGGTGAAGAAGGATCGGGAGCGGGAGTGTCCTCTTCAAAGGACTGATATTCCGCGATAAATTCCTGGTGTAGATCTTCCAAAACTGAAAGGTCTGATGTTTCCGCGATTTCCTTAAAGAAATTTCGTCGCTTACGAAGGGTCTTCTCTGGCTCAGGATTAAACGGATATAATTCTGAACGGGAATATCTTCTAACCTGGGCATAAGCAAGAAACTACAATAAAGAAGTGAGAAACTGTCTCAAGGAATTTGTGGATTCCCTGAGACGAAGAGAAATAATCTAGAATCTAAGACAAATAAAAAGCAATAAAACAAAACCGTCTCCCCGGCAACGGCGCCAAAATTGACAAGGCTAAAGTCGTATCACCTTAATCAAAATAATCCTAACAAACGACTAACAAATAGCTAGTAGCAAGTAAGGGTCGAACCACAGAGAGATGGATGAATATTGCAAATTATCTATAATCGATTCTAAACTATTTAAATTCTGATTTGTTTGTGTTTGTTTTCTAAACTATTGCAGTAATGTAAATTAAGGGTTCTAACAATATTAAAAGAGATCTAGGGTCTTACGGTTCACTATGCAATTAAATTGGGTAAAGTTAATTAATCATTCAATCAATCAATCAAAGTTATTTAGGGTAAAGACACGGCCTCTCGGATCTTATGTCAACCTTAGGATAGATTCTGACGGGCTCTCGCAACTTACCAGATTATCCTACCCACTTACTTGTAAGTCTACCCTTGTCAGGCTTTCGATCTTAGGTTCAGGTTCCTAAACATTCAACTAGTTCAACGTCTCAAACTAATCAAACAATAATACAAGACAAGTAGTAAGGCAATAACATATGAATGATCAATCAAATAAATAATTAAACTAACATCCCCAATTCAATTAACATAGATCCCCTTCAACCCTAGATAAATAAATTAGCTACTCATGGTGAAGGATGAAACAACAAAATAATTAAGCATAATTGAGATTAATATGAAAATAAGGGAAAAGGGAAAAATACCGATTATGAAGAACTGAAAGATTGAATAATAATTAAAAGCTAAAAAGTACCGCTACAAGCTTGCAGAATTCCGATGCTGAAAATAAAACTAAAACTAAAGTTTTGAATGAATAAAAAAGTGCCTCTAAACCTAGCCCTAAGAAGAGTATTTATACTTATTACAAAGGGTCTAATTAGGAAATATAATATAATTTAATAAAATAATCCCGTAAGATTCTAATTAGGGTAGAATAAGAATTCTTCAGAAATTAGGAAAGCATCTCTGACGCCTCGTGAACCGCTCGGTTCACAAACAAATCGAGCGGTACGAAAACGAACCGACCGGTTCGAAATCAAATCGCTCGGTACAGGATCAAACCGACCGGTTCGGTATCATACCGACCGGTTCGGTTTTCGTTACTTGCATTTCTTGCCTTTTTGTCTTGTTTTCTTCATATTGTAACTCTTTATTCCGTCTTTTGCTATGTTTCCTGCCAAATCATAAACCATATACCCGACATAACAAACTACGGATAAAAGGCTACTAAATTATCCTTAAGGCATGTGAAATTGGTAAAAACGGAGGATAAAATGAGACTAGATATGCATATGAACTTCGTTCATCAACCCCCACCTAGCCAACCACCACCACGCAGCCCACCCGCCTACCACCCACCACCCAACCACCGGCTCTGACCCGATCGATCCCGCCGACCCGATCTCAGCCATCGACTCCAGATACCGACCTCGAACGGTCCCGATATTTGTGGTGGTTTGTGTTGATTTTATGGGTGTTTGAAATTTATTTAGAGAAAAACCAAAGACTTGATTTTTGACGTGGTGAAATGAGAGAGGTAAAGCGGTAAAATGTCATTAGGATTGAGTAAAGGCTCGTTAGGAAAAAGTAATTTCGTTAAAATTATTGATTTTATGTTTAAATAAAAAAAATAATAATACCGAAAAAATAATTAATCGAGTAATAGAAAAAATAATCAAGGATTATTCATCAATAAAACTAAAATAACAAGATTTAGAAGATATAATAAGAAATAATATTTACCCAAAATAAAACAAAATTAAAATTAAAACTAACTAAAATAAAATTACATAAAGATGATTGAAAGGTGATGGAGAATATTGAAAATAAAAATTTCCTAAAATTAATCTAACTGGATTAAGGTAAGAGATTAACTAAACGTGTGAAATTACTAAGCTAGCCTTAGATTAATTAAACCACAAATGACATGTTGCAACTTCTGATTAGGTGTGTATGTATTTTTCATACACACTGTGTAAGTGTAGTCTTTTCGCAAATTCTTATTTGTGATGCAGTTATTCGTTATATTGATATTATTTAGAAACACCATCCCAACCAAAATTTTAAAAAATGTTAAAGTGATTGTTGAGACTCAACTATTATATTTATATTCTATTACGCTCCATCACTCCCTGATTACTCGAATGTCCATTGAGTTTGAAGGGTAGCTAATGCACATGCTCCCCCGTACCGAGTGTGCTGAATTTCCACTTGAGTTTCCCCGTATTCGAACTCTATTATTGGCTTTGATATCAGGTAGAAATCAATATATTTATATTCTATTAGATTCAAATATATAATAGATCAAGTATTTATTATCCACTAGTTGGAAAGCCCGTGCGATGCACGGGCCAATTTTTAGTGACGTTGATAATGACATCAAGTTACTATGCATAATAGTAAATGAATACTATCTATATACGTGAATGTGTTTTTCGGTAGGTAATATTTACGGTAAACATCAAATTAAATTATAGACGTACAACGTAGTTAGAATTCTTAGAAAGACTAATTAAAGTACTTCGCACACAAGTACATCTTCGTATATAGATGTTTTTATCTACATATCTACATATCTTCGTATATAGATATTCGTTAGAATATCTACATATTCGTACCAATATTCGTTTATATTTATATGGAATATTTACTTGTTACTCTATAAGTTTTGCATTCAACAATATTATCTACGGATTATTATTATTATTATTATTATTATTATTATTATTATAAATGTAATAACTAATAAATAAAATGACAAATAATATTTACGTATCAATGTAAAGTAAGAGACCCAATTTGACATACATAATTCAAAAACATATTGTACATAGCGTGTATATGGTGATATGAATAATTAAATTTCGTGATATTATAAATAGATGAGTTTATTTCTTACACAATAAATGTATAAATAATTGATCTAATAGGGGATTAAAATATTACGATTAACTAAGTACACGTAAGATTGTGCAATACTTTGAGAAAATTTCTATAAATTGTCAAATATAAATCTCTTATATTACCTCACTTTCTTAAACAAATAAAAATCTTGAATCAAGCTATTAGTACTAAATTATAATAAATAATTACATTTTAAAAAAAATTAAGAAGACTTTTCAAGTATCTTGTACGAAGTATAATAATAAGTACACTGATGATGTACGTTTTGTTATTCCCAGGAATTTTTTGGTTGATATAGTGATATATAAGGATGAATGATATCTTTTATTTATGATATAAAATTTCATCCCCTCACCATAATTTATCGATGTAGGATAATTTTATTTGAACTCATTTTATGACTCAAATGATTTCTGGTTGACGGATGATTCCTTTTATTTATATAATAGAATTTAGTCATCTTATTATAATTTCTCGATGTGGGTCCTTCAATTTATAGCGTGAAGACTTAAGAGTTGTTATAAGACTCAAAAGTTTTTTCGTTAATATCTAAAACGAATGATTTCTCTTGATAATTCTACTTAAATTTATAATTTTAAGAACTTCTTTTAGAACTCAAAAGATATATGATTGATATCTAAATATGATGATTACTTTTATTTATATAATAGAATTTTCTTAACTTATTATAATTTTTCGATGTGAAATAATTTTTACTTCAATTTATAGTTTTAAAAGCTACTCCGTATTATAAGACTAAAAAAGTGACATCTAAAAACAAAAAATTTCTATTATTGATGATGATGTACAATTTCTCACCTCATCATAATTAGATGTGAGATAATTCTACTTTAAGTTTATAGTCTTAAAAATCTATTTTAGGACTCAAAAGATTTCAGGTTGAAATATATGAATGATTACTCTTAATTATATATGAGTAATAAAATTCAATCAACTTATATTTTTTTGATGTGAGATAATTCTACTTGAATTTATAGTCTTAAGATTGCTTTTTAAGACTCAAAAGATTTCTCATTGATATTTAAAGACGAATGATTATTTATATTTATATAGTAGAATTTCACTAGGCCACCTTATATAATTTCTCGATTTTAGATAGTTTTTACTTAAATTTATAAGTAACTTTTAGAGCTTTTATAAAACTACAATTTTTTTTGGTTACTATCTAAAAATGAATGATGTTTCTTATATTTGATATATAATTTCACCACCTCATTATATTTTTTTGATATTCGATAATTCTGATCTACTTAGTTTTGTAGTCTTAAAAAAAAATTTAGAACTCAATTTTTTTGGTTAATATCTAAACACGAATGATTTCTCTTTTCCATCAGCTTACAGAGTCCTAAGTCTCCTTTATATATATATTTTTGGATTTTGACTACATCACCTTATTATAATTTTTCTATGTTAATAAATTCATCACTTTTTTCTCGAAAAAATAATATGAAATCTGGTTTATAGTATAGATTTTCATCACATCATAATTTGACGAATGACCATTCTTATTTATAATAGAGTATTTCATCAAAAACTCAAAATTAAAGATTGTTGATTGATAGGAGGATCTAAGAACGAATGATTACTTTTTATTTATATAGAATTTCATCACATCATCATAATTTTTCGATGTGGGATAATTTTTACTTAAGTTTATAATCTTATGAACTTTTTAAGATTCAAAAGATTGTTGATTAATATCTAAGAACGAATTATTGCTCTTATTGTCAATTAATATCTAAAAACTTATGAGGTGATAATCGTCAGTTTATATAGTGATAATTTTTAGAGTCTTAAATGGGTTAGGATTGTTTTTTCCTATACAAATTCCTATATTCTTTATTTAAATTTAAAAAAATCGAGTCTGAGGTGAAGTAGAACTGCCCGACTGTGGTGGATATCGTCAAACTGTCGGTAGTTCCCTATACAAATTTTTATATTCTTTCATTTAACTTAAAAAATATATTAAAAATTTGAACCAATCATATCAGTCGAAAAGTTTCTGTTTTATTAATATATATTGATTGATTTAGTTAGAAAAATACAAAAGTATTTTTATTCTATAGAAACATTGTTTGTCTTTATCTAACTAAATATTGTACTCCCTCTGATTTTGAATGATCTTCTCTATTTTTTAAATGGGCTGAAACACCTCATTTATGGAAACACTTTTTTCATCCAACTTTACCATCTTACCCTTCATTAATTAATACTCCCCGATTCATTTGATTCTTTACGTTTGACTTATCACACTTGCCGATGCACGTTTTGTTTTATTTATATCGTTATTTACACATAAAACAAGATCCCACGTGACCATGTTTTAAGTTATACACTTGAAGTTATAATAGATATTCTCCCCACCCATGAATAGTGCCAAAAAGTTAACGTAAAGAAACAAATGAATCGGAGGGAGTATAATATCTCTCTCATACTTTTCCACGCCACTTTTTCTCGTTTAATTAATATAATATTTCTCACTCCTACTTTTTTTTCAATCCATCATAACATTTTAATACTAATATAATACTCCCTCCTTATTTTCTTCCCCAAAAGCAAAGGGGAAGAACATTCGAAATCGGAGGGAGTAGTTAATACTTCCTATCATATCCATTCAATTCTTTACACTTACTATAAATGGACAATCCAATCAATTCTTTACATTCCCCCTTTTGGCAAAAGATTTTACCTTATAATCCTCATATCTTTTCTCTATTTACACAGAATGTCACTTATTTTTATTTACTTTAATGTTTGGTGATCCATAACACCATTTGATTTACCAATAATATCCTTACTTGGGGACTACTTTTTACCGTCGGCGCTTTACTTCTTACCGTCGGCGTTAATTACGTAAAATGACGACTTTGTCCTTGATATTTATTCTCAAAATAATATTACTTTAACATTTTATAGATTATCGATTTATTAAAACTCGATAATAAAACCGTCTTTTTCGATTATCGTAATAAACCAAAACCGACTTCCTATATAATTAATATATGGAATTACGCAAAATGACAAGTTCTCCTTTGCAATTAATTCTCGAAATATTATCACATTTACATTTTATAAAGTATCGGTTTATTAGAACTCGATAATAAAACCGTTTTTTCGATTATTGTTACGCCTGTGATTTTAAAAAGTTAATTAGATTAATTAACGACTTAATACAATTTAATAAACGTAATTAACAAATACGAGTAATACGCAAATTAAATTAAATCTCAATTAATCTACGACAATCAAGATTTATTATACAAATCGATGCAAATTAAAAGAAAAAAAATCCGGAAATGGGTCGGGTCGAGTGGGTTTTTCGACCCACTCAAGGGTCGTATTATTTTCTCTATAATACTTGAAAGTTTGATGTAAAACATAAAGTATGAGGTGGTGAAGTTGGTCACAGTGACAACTTTCATACAAGTGACCCGGGTTCGAATCCTCTTGTTTACACTTTGAATTTATCTTTTGAAAATTAAAAAAAAAATCAACAAACAAATTGCTATTGAGAAGGATCGAACCCCTGACCTTTCAACCAAGAATCGAAGGATCAAACCACTGAACCACAATCAACTTACCGATGTTTCAAATGGTTGAAAACTACTTGTTTCGAAAAAAAAGAAAAAAAAACCGGAAAAATGGACTAAGTCGAAAAAATTCGTCGACTCTCGGATGGGGATGTCGACGAATTTTCTCGACTCTCGGATCGGTCTGTCGAGAAAATTCGTCGACATCCCCATCCGAGAGTCGACGAATATTTTCGACTTAGTCCATTTTCCGGTTTTTTTTTTTCTTTTTTTTCGAAACAAGTAGTTTTCAACCATTTGAAACATTAGTAAGTTGATGGTGGTTCAGTGGTTTGGTCCTTTGGTTCCCAGTTGGTTGGTCAGGGGTTCGATCCTCTTCAATATCGTTTTGTTTGTTGAATTATTTTTTAAGTTTTCAAAAGATAAATTCAAAGTGTAAACAAGAGGATTCGAACCCGGGTCACTTGTATGAAAGTTGTCACTGTGACCAACTTCACCACCTCATACTTTATGTTTTACATCAAACTTTCAAGTATTATAGAGAAAATAATACGACCCTTGAGTGGGTCGAAAAACCCACTCGACCCGACCCATTTCCGGATTTTTTTTTCTTTTAATTTGCATCGATTTGTATAATAAATCTTGATTGTCGTAGATTAATTGAGATTTAATTTAATTTGCGTATTACTCGTATTTGTTAATTACGTTTATTAAATTGTATTAAGTCGTTAATTAATCTAATTAACTTTTTAAAATCACAGGCGTAACAATAATCGAACAAACGGTTTTATTATCGAGTTCTAATAAACCGATACTTTATAAAATGTAAATGTGATAATATTTCGAGAATTAATTGCAAAGGAGAACTTGTCATTTTGCGTAATTCCATATATTAATTATATAGGAAGTCGGTTTTGGTTTATTACGATAATCGAAAAAGACGGTTTTATTATCGAGTTTTAATGAATCGATAATCTATAAAATGTTAAAGTAATATTATTTCGAGAATAAATATCAAGGGCAAAGTCGTCATTTTACGTAATTAACGCCGACGGTAAGAAGTAAAGCGCCGACGGTAAAAAGTAGTTGCGCCTTACTTTTACCACCTTTCTTAAAAGTGGTGAAAATCCTTATGTAAATGATTGAATGGATGGGAGGGAGTAGTTGACTCATTTTAACGATACGACGGATAATCTGTCCCGAGAAAGACTAACTCTAATTTCATATGTCAACTTATCTATATGAGTACTATGGAGTATTAGTTTGTATGGAAATATAAAGTCGTTAATTATATGAATGAATATATATACGGAGTGTGTGTGTGTGTGTGTGTATATACGGGACGTGATGACTTCAAAATAGGAAAAAATATCAAAGAGTAAGATATTGCGTCATACTCTCATTTTTTATCATTATATGAATTTTTTGCACTAACCTATATCTGGTGTTATTTTAATGAACATTATCTGTTACTTTAATTCACATTATCTGTTACTTTAATGTCTGACCTCTGTTACTTTATACCTGGTGTATAAGCATCCTCTGTTTATACCTGGTGTATAAGCATCCTCTGTTAATTTAATTCAATGTTACTTCAATGCACTTCATCTGTTACTTTAATTCTTGTTATCTGTTACTTTAATCCATATTTCAAGTTTTGATTGTTTTTTTTCGCCACGTTTATTGGCACTGTTATTGTTTTTTTAGTAGACGCAAAAGTACATGAAAGATGTAGGGATGTGAGTGAGAATTTCCTCCATACATAGGGAAGATCTTCAAAGATGTAGATGAGAAGAAGAAGAAGGAAACGTCATGTAAATCATCGTCTGACAATGAAGAAGAATCAGGAGAAGAAGAAGACGATGAAGCACAATTCTGAGTAGGACAATATATTGTTAGAGTAAAATACATTATTCGTTAGAGTAACATCCTTGATTGGAGTAAAATGAGTTAGAATAACACACATTATGTGTTAGAGTAACATACTTACTGAGTTACAGTAACACAGTTTATGATTATAATTTGATTTCAAATATCCAGTTCTTATAGTTACAGGTGTGAAACATTAGAATTATAGTGGAGTTTTATAATTTTTGTTTAGGAGTATCCTTAATAGAAACATACATTATTCTTTTGGTTGATTGAAAGTTTTGTTTTTGCAAAAGATTATTATGCAACATAATAGATTTTATGAGTTAAAGTAACGCAGTTCATGAATTAGAGTAACACTTTCTATGAGTTAAAGTAATATTTTTTGCAAGAGAATATTATACAACGTAACAGATTTTATGAGTTAAAGTAACACAGTTTGTAGACACCCGCATTTTGACTGCCACGTGTCTATGGTAGTCTCCAAAAAAACACCCGATGATGATTGGACGTCAACGTGACTAGTATACTCGGACTCGGACACGAAATTCATAATAGCCGACATGGACTTTTAGCGGAGTAAAAATCCCACAAAACAGACCTCAAATTCAGGCCCAGTGGGTCGTTCCGAGTCAAATAAGACTAATTTGGGCCAAAACCGACACCAAAAATATTTTCCGTCTTTTGGCGACCGGGTCAAAACCCGGTCAAGGACGAAACCGTCACAATATCTCAGCCAGGTTCATTTAGGCGCATAAATCAAATTCAAAAATCAAGTCAAAACAAGCAAGATTTTCTTGCCTTATTTATCTCAACCACGTTGATCCACTCGATCGAGTGGATTGCCCACTCGGTCGAGTGGAGCGTCTTCCGCTGGACCAGACCCGCCCAAATAGGCACTCGATCGAGTGCACTAGGGCCACTCGATCGAGTGCACCTTAGGTCGTGGCAAATGCCTATAAATACCGACTCATTCCCATGCATGAAAAAAAACCTTTTTGGGGAGACTTTTCAGCACCTCTTTGCCCTACATTTTTCAGTCAAATACCAACCCTACATCCCACCTTACAAACCTTAGAAACCTTAGGTCAAACACATCAAAAACCGAGTTCTAGTCCCTCGATAAACCGACGTATACACACACATATCCATACACACCGTAACTCGCGTGCATCCTCGATACTCCCAAGCTTTGTCGCTGTTCACGAGTCCGTTTCCGAGGTCCATACTAGCATGTACGTTGAGGGTGTTCCAAACTCCTTTTTTAATCTCTTTTAAAGTATCGTTCTACACGCATTTTCATATTATTGTATCGTAGTAACACGTACACATACACTAACTTTTTCATCTTTTCGCATTTCTAATTTTGCACCTTTTTTATATCGTTACTAACTCTAATAATACCGCGTATATAATATTAATATCAAAAGTCGGTTTTGAAATGTTGAACTACGATAATCACATTCGATCCGTCTAATCCCTTTACGAGCAACGACGGAGGTGGAGCCCTTTCGAGGAGCCCCGCCCCAATGTACTCAAGGGCGTGACGTGATCGTGATTCGTCGTAGTTGAACATATTTAACTCCATTTCCTTGATTGGTCCGAGACCCGTTGACACGAATACCGACATCATAAAACCCGAAAGGGTTAGTTTCGATGTCGTGACGTAGAGGGATGCATCTCGTTACTAATTCAAAGTTTCGTAATCTAACGCAAACGTTTTCATAAAACCTCCGGTGACGGTATTATAATCATTCATATACGATTATAGTACCGGAGGCCGAGTCGAGTACAAATCAAGCGATATTTGTGTTTGACTCGGCCGATCATCGATTTCGAGTCATAAAACCGAGCAAATCAATGCTCGTATAGGGGGGACTCGACCGAGTGTCATAGGCCACTCGATCGAGTTGCACCCCAAAAACCGGGCAGTAGCCCCATTAATAATGCACTCGACCGAGTGCCCTAAGACACTCGATCGAGTAACCCCCCAAAATATGGGCAGTAGCCACGTTAATGGCGCACTCGGTCGAGTCAATCAATGACTCGGTCGAGTGGGTCTGGCAACTCAGAAACCCGAAGGCTTGGACACATATTCCGAGCCCCGTCCTTATCAACTTTAGACCCTTGACCGACCCTTCATCATTTTCCAAAACGTCACACATGTCACGACACGTAGAACGACTTTGACCACTTTGACGTGATAAGTCGGGACAAGACTACGGGACGCGAGATTAGGCTAGCAATATGCCGCAGTCTCATGTTCCCGTCCTTCGTTTAAATATGCGACATAATGCGTATTTAATCGAGGTTAGTCCGCCTACATATTTCCGCGGTCTAGTTTACATACGGGTCCGTCCCTTTAATTATATCGCATTATTTTTATTTCACTCCTTTACGTAATGTTGTATTGTGAATTCCGGGTTGTATTTCCGCCCGTGTAACTTGTACGTTATTTATTTACTTTCGAGCTTTGTTAATCATTTGCTTTTACGCTTTTATAAGTGAACCTCGCATGCTAAATTATTTCGACCACATTCAAGATGCATTAAATGACGTAGTTAACGCAAAACTCGCATGTTTAGTTAAAAACGCTGTTTGCATATCATTTCATTATTTTACTAGCGCGCGTATCACGAACACGAACGATGTCTTAGTAGAGGCCGCCATGTGCGGGCGGGGTTGGGTGTCCTTAGTGGGCTTCCCAACACGTACCCTCACCCCTTACTCAGAACCTTTGGTTTCCGGATGTCCGAAACCCTTGGCGAACGAGAGTCATTCTTTACACGATACCGGTGTAGATGGTATCGGTATCGCAATGCAAAGGGACGAGCCCAATGAACTCTGAAATCGAAGTGGGCTTACTTTGTGAATAGCCCATGACGACATAGAGTGGGCTCGTATGGTTCCGAATAACCACAAAATTCGGTGGCGACTCCATTTTGACTTAAATTTCGAACCCGAGAACAATCTTACCACGAGATTCATTCGCCTACCCAAACCCGCGCGTCGCCACGTCGGGGTGGACCTACGTCATGTCCACAATTTGGCGACTCCGCTGGGGATACCTGATGTACCACATGTCATCGGGGTTCCTAGGGTGAGACTCGAAGAGAAATCGTTCGAATATTAGTGTGCGCGCATTAGTTTAATGGTTCATGCATAACCCAAATTTGCCCGGGCCGGTAACTTGTGACCGACGTCCCACTATACCACGGTGCATTCCTACATGGGTGCGCTAAAGACATCGATGGTGGAACTCGTCTCGGTTTTGCGGCATGTCCTAAGACCAACTCGGCTTAGGGAGTCCGTCCATCACATGAGAAAGCCATCGTTGTTGGTATAGACCCTATTTTGACCGACCGAGACCTAGCGTAAAGCATACATAAGCGTCGTTATAATGCTTGTTTGACTACATGCTACTTGGTTTCCGTGTCATTTTTTCAAAAACCGTCATTTCAAATTTGCATCTTTCCAAAAGTACCCACCGTTCGAAAAACCCGAAATGCTGTCCATTTCGGGACTCACCTTTTCAAAATACCCAATTTTCAAAACTCGGAATGCCGCCGAAATTTAGGATCAATGATTTGACTCAAAATATCCTTTTTGGTAGTCGGCATGCTGTCCGTTTTTCTCGAATTTCCACCCCCATCACCTTGATTTTCGGAATTTTCCTTTTCAAAATTCTAATCTCGGTTTTCGAAATTCCGTTTTCGGTTTTCAAAACTTTCGGAAATTCGTTCATTTTGCATTCAAACTTCAACTTTCAACTTTCCTAAAATAAACCTTCCTTATTATAGGACCTACCGTCTATCCGTGTGTCGGGTCTTCGCATAGTACATAGAGGGTTTATAGCGTCGAAACTCCGTCGATCTTATATCACGAGTTTCCCTCCTTTTCCCAAGTCCGCCTTATCTGTCAAGGCACGACCAACCCGCGTAGGGCATACCCCTACAAAGGAGGGTCCGTTCATACACTCGAGTCAAAAGTCTGGGGAGTAATCTCACGTGGACCTTCCTTCGAACGGGACTAGGCCCACAAAGCCGAAGTCCTAAGGAAGTTATACCACCCACGAGTCATCCGTCTAGATGTCTTTCTCGAGTCTTTTCCGCTCAGTCCTTTCTTTTTGGGTCACTCGGGATGTGCTGTTTCCTTTGGTTCCAAGACTGGGCTCAGTTTCTGATTACGCGGTGTTCTTACAGACAGGCCACCGGCAACCAGACACGCTCGAAGAATGGCTACTTTGAACAGTCTGCAAACCGCTTTGGACGCCATGGTCGCAAAGCAAACCGACATCGAGGCCCAACTGACCGAAATGAGGGCTGGCCAAGTGGCCATCGTTGCTTGCCTAGCTACAGTGGAGCAAGGGACCCCTAATGTCGGGACTACTGGGCCCATAACTGAACTGGTCAGCGCAGTGCGCCGGCTAGAAGAACAAGTCCATTTGACTGGGAGTAACAATATCCACCGGGAGAATAGCCGAGAGTACTCCACGGTGAGTGACAAGCTGCCCGCAAACCTGAACCTCACAGGTTTGCCCATGTTCGAAGGAACTGAGGACCCGTTACTACATGTGCGGGCCTTCAAGGAATTCATGGCCATCAAGGGAGTGGACTCATCCATGTTCAAAAACCTTTTTGCCGCATCTCTCGAGAAGCACCCACGGGCCTGGTACTACAGACTAGACCCGAAGAAGTTCCCTACCTGGGATGATGTGGCCACCGAGTTCGCTCGGAACTATGCTGACAACACCGAGATCCAAACCACAATGCGATCTCTGGAGGTTATGGCCCAAGCCGAAAGAAGGTTTTACTAAATACCTTCAACGCTGGAGGGCCGAGAGCGTGAAACTGGTCGACAAGCCCAGTGAGAAGACTCTAGTGGAGGCCTTTGTTAAGAACCTCCTCCCATCCTACCGGGTTCACCTCCGATATGCTGTCATACCCAACTTCACCACCCTCACTGAAATGGGTATGAGGATCGAAGATGACTTGAGACTGGAAGGCCTCACCAAGGCCGCTGCTAAGGGTTACCAAGGGGCTTCTTCCTCCACAACCAAGCCTCAAGCTGCAACCCGCAGCATTTTCGACGCGGTTAATCTACTAGATGCCCCATCCAAGAAGAACACCCCACCTCGGGTCTTCACTGATATAGGTACTACCTATACTTATGCCTTACAAAGGCTATCCTCAAAAGGCCTAATCCAACCGATAGGCCCAACTCCTGAAGTTCCGGTCGAGCGACGCTCCAAGAACTACAATGCTCAGGCCTATTGCCAATACCACCAAGGCAATGGGCACGATACCGAGAAGTGTTGGAAGCTGAAACACTTGATCCAGGACTTAATTGAAAGCGGAAAAATCCCGCTACCCGGAGATAAGCCCAGCAACAAGGAGAACCCTTTCAGCTCCCATGCCATCTTTGCCGGGGAGGTGATCGACTGCTCTCACCTTATCTCCCCCTACATCCCGCAAGTAAACGGGATCTGGTTCGATGACGAGGATGATATCTACCTCGCTAAAGGGGAAGCCGTTCCCATCACCCCTGAACAGATTCGAGAAGTCAAAACTCGAGTCTTAGCCAGCAACAACCTTGGTCGTCCCTATTTAGCCACAAGCACTAGGGACACTCCTATCCCGACAACCATCACCGATCCACTCGGGATGGAAGTCGCCCCTGAAGAGCCGACCGCTGAAACGGCCGTCGTGAAGCAATTGAAGAGAACCCGAGTTGACCTCACTATATGGCAACTCCTTGTTAGCTCTCAAGAACACCGAGAAGCACTTACAAAGGCTCTCGATCAAGTCAAGATCGACTCTCTGGCTACCCCCGCTGAAATGGTAGCCACGGTCCTACCCCACCTAAAGGGTAAGGCCAAAGTGGGAGGCCCAATGATCACATTTTCCGAAGCCGATCTACCACCATTCGGGACCTCCCACAACCTGGCCCTTTACATCACGGTAATTTGTCGGGGAAAATACCTTCCTATGACCTTGGTTGATGACGGGTCCGCTGTGAATGTCCTTCCTCTAAGGACCGCCAAGGCCCTCGGCATTACCGAGGCTGACTATATCCCGACTGCTCAAACCATCCAAGCCTTCGATGGGAGCCCAAAGTCGGTAGCTGGGGCCATAAAGCTGACCATCATCACGGGCCCGGTAGAAAAGGAGCTTGAATTCCAGGTGATCGATGTCACTTCATCATTCAACTTGCTCCTAGGAAGGCCGTGGATTCACGCGGTAAAAGCCGTGTCCTCCACCCTCCACCGAAAGATCAAGATGCCTCTACTCGACAATGTTATTACCTTAGAGGCAACCCCAATGACCGTGGCTAGCTGTAACGCCACGGGCCGCACGGACCTCTGGGGGTTCGACTTTGTGGGGATGATCGAGGAAGAGTACCTTTTCCGACCTTACTTCACCACGAGCATTGACGCAATGCTCCAGAACCTAGGGTACCTTCCGGGGGCTACCTCTCGACCCGACCTTCCAGCTGGGAAGATCATCGAGGTTCTCAAGGACGAAGACTCTCACTTCGGCCTTGGCTATGCCATCACTCCGGACAACGTTGTCCGAGCAGGAATCGAGAAGGCCTGCAACATTATGAAGGGTACCTACTTGAGCCCTTATAGCCCACGGTTGTCTGACTACTTTGTCACACCCGTGTTCGGGGCTGTCCAGGTTGGGTTATACCAACCCAATGCTACGCACCTCGGGACCCACTTGGCCCGGGATTGCAACTGCATCCCGGATGATGTGTTCGCCCTCATCCAGTCTGATGAAGCCAATGACGTTGAGCCCGCGCTGGGGCTGCTCTTCGGGGAAGACACCATAGCCCCGACCCCAAAAGAAGACCTGGTCAACCTGATTCTTCGCAGCAACAGGTTCGACCCGACCAAGCTGATCTCGGATGTTGGTTCCGAGACGGGAAAAAGGGCCTGGAGGAAGACTGTCAAGTGGACTAACAGTCAGGGGAAGATCTACAAGCTGGTCACCGGAGAGGGAGACATGCCTGAGTCTGAGTCCGAGTCTGAGTCGGAGTCTGAGTCAGAGTCTGAGGTCGAGTCTAGGGAAGTCGGTGCTAGAGTCACTCCTGTAACCCCTCTCCCTTCTATCATTCCTGCTGCTGGCACTTCGGGGTCTGTCCCGAGTGCCTTGCCAATTCCGCCACTGACCAATGATCAGATGGCTGCTCTCTTTGAGCTGTTTTCCAAATTTTCAATCAATAATAACAACCGTTCTGCTTACGACTTGTCTCTTTTAAATCTTGCTTTCAAAAATGTTTTATGCTATGACATTGAGAAATCCGACGAACAGGTACCCTTACCTCCGCATCTGATCGAGCAACTAGAGCAAAGGGAATCCCGGAATCCGGTAATCGAAGAGACTGAGTCCATAAACGTGGGAACAACCTTAGAGCCTCAGACACTTAAGATAGGGTTATCCTTAGATCTCGAGGAGAAACAACAATTCATAAACCTCCTCCAAGAGTTCAAAGATGTCTTCGCATGGTCCTACAAGGACATGCCGGGGATAGACCGGGAAATAGCCGAGCACCACATACCAATCAAAGACGGGTGCAAACCGGTCAAACAAAAGCTCCGTCAGATGAGGCCCGAGTGGTCTCTTAAGGTAAAAGAAGAAGTCGACAAACAATTCAAAGCCGGCTTCATACAAGTGTCCGAGTATCCGGACTGGGTGGCAAACATCGTGCCGGTTCCTAAAAAGGACGGTAAGGTGCGGGTATGTGTAGATTTTCGGGATCTTAACAAAGCAAGCCCGAAGGATGATTTTCCGTTACCACACATCGATATACTGGTGGATAACACGGCCGATCATGCCCTTCTATCATTCATGGACGGGTATGCCGGATATAATCAAATCAAGATGGCGGAAGAGGATATGAGTAAGACCACCTTCACCACACCTTGGGGTACTTACTGCTACACCGTCATGCCATTCGGTCTCATCAATGCCGGGGCCACATACCAAAGGACTGCTACCACTTTATTACACGACATGATGCATAAAGAGGTAGAAGTTTATGTGGACGACATGATCGTCAAATCCAAAGAACGGGACGGTCACATCACCGCCCTAAGAAAATTCTTCACCCGATTGCGCAAATACAATATGAGGCTAAACCCTCAGAAATGCAGTTTTGGGGTAACGTCGGGCAAATTACTGGGTCATATCGTTAGCCAACGAGGTATCGAAGTCGACCCAGCTAAAATCAAAGCCATTACCGAGATGCAACCTCCCAAAACCGAAAAAGAAATAAGGGGATTCCTCGGGAAAGTCCAGTACATCAGTCGGTTCATTTCCAAGTTAACCATGGTGTGTGAGCCGATTTTCAAGAAGCTGAAAGTAGGAGAACGGGTGCTATGGGATGACAAGTGCCAAACCGCTTTCGACAAAATCAAAGAAATTCTGTCTGCACCGCCAGTCTTAATGCCACCTCAACCCGGTTTGCCTCTGTCGTTATACCTAACGACGACCGAGACAGCCATGGGGGCTATGCTGGCTCAGACAGTTGACTCCGAAGAAAGAGCCATTTACTACATCAGCAAAAAGTTTTTAGAGTATGAGTGCAAATATAACATGCTCGAAAAGACGTGTTTGGCTCTAGTCTGGGCCACCAAGAAACTCCGACATTATATGCTCAGTTACGAGGTCCATGTGCTATCCAAAATGGACCCAATCAAATACCTCTTCGAAAAACCAATCCTCAATGGCCGAATTTCTAGATGGACCTTAATGTTGGCAGAGTCCGACCTAAAATTTGTGCCATTAAAGGCCATTAAGGGACGGGTGGTAGCTGAATTCCTCGCTGACAGCCCAGTAACCGAAGAAGGACACACCGACACCTGGTCCTTCCCAGACGAAGATATTTTCCATACCGATACCGAAACGTGGGATTTATACTTCGATGGTGCATCTAATTTTCGAGGGTTCGGAGTCGGGATCCTCCTAATTTCACCAAAAGGGGAACATACTCCCGTCTCCATCAAACTGGACTTTGATGTTACTAATAATGCAGCAGAGTACGAAGCATGCATTTACGGGCTACAAGCCGCCGCCAATCTGGGGATCACAAATCTCCGGGTACATGGTGATTCATCCTTGGTCATTAACCAAGCACTTCAAAAATGGAAAACTCGAAATGCTAATCTCGTGGCCTACCAGGCACGAGTAAGGGATCTCGAGAAACAATTCCAAAAGGTAGAGTACATATACCTACCTCGGGAAGAGAATCAGTTTGCGGATGCACTTTCGAAATTGGCATCCCTGTTAAATATTCCCGACCACGTGACCAGTATGCCGATTTGCGTCGAAAGACGGTCCGAGCCGGCATATGTTCACGATATCGAAGACATTGAGATAACTGATCCCGAACCGTGGTACCAAGCCGTGTTAACGTACCTAACGAACGGAGAATATCCTCCCGGGGCAGAAGGTCGAGCCAAGAAAGCCTTACGGAGGCTAGCCACCCAGTTCATCCGCACCGACGACGGACAACTGTATAAAAAGACGGCACAGGGGGCTCTTCTCCTTTGTGTTGACAAATACAAGGCTGAAAAGATTATGGCCGAAGTACATGACGGTGAAAACGGCCCACATATGAATGCCCACATGTTGGCCCGAAAGATCATGAGGCTCGGTTATTACTGGAATACAATGGAGGCCGACTGTCAGTTATATGTCAAACATTGTCATAACTGTCAAATCTTTGGCAATGTGCAACATATGCCGTCATCGCTACTCTATACCATGACGTCACCCTGGCCATTCTCAACGTGGGGTATCGACATAATCGGGAAAATAAATCCCTCGGGTACCGGTGGGCATTGCTTCATTTTGGTAGCTATCGACTACTTCACCAAATGGGTTGAAGCTGAATCATATCGCATTCTCAATGCTAAGCATGTCGCCAAATTTATCCAAAACAAGATAATATGTCGGTATGGAATCCCGCATGAATTTATCAACATTTTCAAGCCGAGACCGCAGCCCTGCTGACTAAATATAAAATTCAAAGGCACACGTCCTCGCCTTACCGTCCCCAAACGAATGGAGCAGTGGAGGCGGCTAATAAAACAGTTGTCACCATACTCAAAAAGATGGCCGATAATTACCGGGATTGGCCCGACAAAATACCTTTTGCCCTATGGGGGTACCGGACGTCAATTCGCACCGCAACCGGGGCAACGCCATATTACCTAACCTATGGGATGGAAGCTGTCCAGCCCGTCGAGTTGGAGGTACCGTCCCTCAGAATTCTGCTAGAAAGCCAAGTACCCGAAGCTGACTGGGTACGAGCACGATATGACTCATTGGTTCTACTAGATGAACGACGGTCTCGTGCCCTCAATAATATCCAAATCTACCAGAAGAGGATCCAACGGGCCTTCAACAAGAGAGTAAGGCCCAGACACATCAAGGAGGGCGATCTAGTCCTTAAGTCTATTCGGGCTCTGTTACCGGTTGACCCAAGGGGAAAATTCAAACCCAATTGGGCTGGGCCATACCTGGTGAAGAAAATCCTATCAGGGGGAGCAGTGATGCTGACAGACCTGGACGGGAACGAGTTTGTCAACCCAACCAACCTGGATCAGCTGAAGCGCTACTACCCTTAGCCATTTCTCAAGGTCATTAGCAAATTTTATCAAAATCATCTTTTTTTTACAAAAAGCAAGTCAATGAGCTAGAATTACTTATTCTACTGTCATAAACATCTTGAACCAATAGTCTTGGTGTAATTCGAGATTGCAAATTTCCTAAGCCTGAACTACGTTTGGTTTGATTCTGCTAATCGCAGATACGTAGGCAACCCCTCAAAAGGGTACAACCAATGCAATCAAGAAAAGACAGGAGCGGTTTAATAATAAATTTCTTTTATTAATTCAAAAAATATATATCCCGATAAACTCGGGAAATTACAAAGTGCAGGAATTCAAAAAATACAAAAAGGGCACACAATAAAAATAATAATAATACTTAAATAATAATAAATCTAAGGACTCGGCATTTAGGGCATCTTGCCCTTCCCCTTGTCCTTAGCATCCTTAGTCGTCCACTGGCGACGACGTGGAGGGGAGCGTTCCCGAATTACTAAGGGAACCTCTCTAGCTCGGGCCCGAGTGTTTGAGCCCGACTCCCCTGTCATATCAATGGGCCCAAGTCGAGCCCTGACCGGTTCAGGGAGCCGGTCACGCGGACCAAGTCGGTCCCGGACTGCCAACCTCGGCCCAAGTCGTCGTTCCAAGTCGGTCTGCCCCTGAGTACTGCTAGAACCGACTTCTCTAGATCGAGTCCTGGTATGTGACTTATGACCCGATTCTTCCCGGACTTTAGTTCCAGGAGTGTCTTCCCCGGCGAAGAGCTCTCTATTATCCTTCGCCGACTCGCGCTGCACCAATTCGATGGCCTCGTCAACTTTTAGGGCCTTGCGAGCCTCCTCGGACTCTTCAGAAGTCCACTTCTGGTAAGCCCGTGATACCCAAGCGGATTGGCAAGGGCTAGGTATCGTCCATGTGGGACGAGTGAACCATCGTTGCAACCAAGTGTCGCACATAGCGTCCGTCAATTGGAGCGGGACGCTAATAATGGCTTCCTTCTCAGGGATGCGCTGAGATGAACCGAACTGCCTTAGGAGGCGGTCCGGGTAAATATGAACCGTCCAGTCTAGGGACAAGATCGTCAGATATCGGGCTTGGTCCCTCTTGGCCAATCCAGTTAGCTTCGACAGAAACCACCAAGCAACGGTCCACCTGATCAAAGGACCCCCGTGGAATACCAATTCTTCATCCCAGTAAGCTCGGTTTATCTGGTGACTCGAGCTTATCTTCCGCCTCCTAGAGCTGATCTGACTACTCCGATAACTGGAAATGCTCGGAGGAGTCTCTATGATTGACAGTCGTTCCGACAACCATATCTGAAAGGCATATACAAACTTCATAAGCAACGGAGCAATTCGCTACAGCCCACTCGATCGAGTACAAAATCTGACTCGATCGAGTAAGCTTGTCAAAAACAAGCAGTAGTCAGGATCGAGTGCCACTCGATCGAGTGCAACATCTGACTCGATCGAGTATGTCTGTCAAAAACAGGCAGTAGCTCGACATAAGTGTCACTCGATCGAGTGACAGGTCCACTCGATCGAGTGACTTACGAAGATCAGAAAATTCGCGTGAAACATAAAAAAAAAAATTTAGGTACATACTTGAAGAATACGGGTGCTTCCCGTCAGCCGCCGAGTTGGGTCAAGCCGTCGAGCATCCAGCCCCATAATGATTTCCCCCGTGGCTAGCCAAGCAGGGCTATGACCAGTCTCCATCTGGTCAACCATTCCGATCAGCCTGATTTGACCCATGCATGAGTCAAGATCCATCAACCCTTCGAATACGTAACAATGCAGCATGCAAAAGGCAAATGCCCTACGCCTATGAGCAGAAGTAGCCCTTACATCTCGAGGGTTCATGAACTTATCGGCTAGGTCGAATAGGGAAACGTTATCCCCCTGCACCATTCGGTTTGTCTCAGCATGAGACAGACCCAAAAATTCCCTCAACCGCCTCCTTGGATCCGGGTAGAACGGAGGGATAGCTGGCTGGGCAGTAAAGTCCAACCACCAATAGCAGTAATCTCCTCGGGCAAGGGGCACATCTCGCCCCTCGGGAATGCAAACACGTGATGGGTGGTGTCCCAAAACGACAGACAGGCATCCAGAAAGTGCGAATCCACTATTAGACGTTGGAAGGGGAACAGATTGACTATCCCCATTTGAGTTAGCCTAACCTTCTCCTCGTCCCGAAAGTATTGGGACCAGGCGAGAAGCATGGCAGTCAAGTGATCGATGCCCATGATAGGAATTTTTAGCTTTCTTAAAAGTCTACAAGATTTTGAGAAAGGAGAAGGAGAATTTGAGTTGTGATGCAGAAACTGAAGTAGGAATCTCCTATATTTATAATGGAGAAACCTAACAGAAACCTAACTGCTGCTGCCTCCTCATCCAGCTGGGCCCTATGCGCGCGCAGGCCTGATTTCAAACCTGAACCCAGAATAGGAATCAAGCTGTCCCGAGCTTTCCTAATATTTTCTAAAAATTTCTTCGCGTCAAAATTTTTGTCTTTCCAAAAATTTTCAATCTTTTTCTCCCCAGCGAGAGTCAGCATTTTACCTACATGTTACATACAAATTGTTATGTGTCAGCATACAGGTACACCCCAGACTTCAAAAGGCAAGTCCCCGCAAAACTACTTGATTTCCCCAACGGAGTTAGCTTTTCCCCGGTGTGCTACATCCGAAGTGCGATGTGTCGGCATACGGGTACACCTACTCCCCAAAAGAGGCAGGCTTTACTCCCCACGGTGCATCATCATCAGCCCGAGTACGACTCAAGGCTTCAAAAGCAAGCTCGTACAGCTCACACATTTCCCCAGCGGAACGCCCGAGGCGGCATTTTTCCGAAATCGTATGAGATGAGCCCACATACAGTCACGCCCAAGACTTATGCTACAAGTCCGACTCCCCGCACAGCTATCATCATCAGGACAGGTATGACCCTTTACTTATGGCTGGCGAGCTCTTCACGCGAGTCTACCGGACTATAAACGACCCGACCGGAAGTCTACCAGGTCTTAACGGGCTTGGTAGCTACTCTGACTTTCGCCTTGTCCAAGCCTCAGTCAGAGTGGGGCCTTGTCCAATCCTTCGATTCCTGGTTGAAAGGTCAGGGGTTCGATCCTCTTCAATAGCATTTTGTTTGTTGAATTATTTTTTAAGTTTTCAAAAGATAAATTCAAAGTGTAAACAAGAGGATTCGAACCCGGGTCACTTGTATGAAAGTTGTCACTGTGACCAACTTCACCACCTCATACTTTATGTTTTACATCAAACTTTCAAGTATTATAGAGAAAATAATACGACCCTTGAGTGGGTCGAAAAACCCACTCGACCCGACCCATTTCCGGATTTTTTTCTTTTAATTTGCATCGATTTGTATAATAAATCTTGATTGTCGTAGATTAATTGAGATTTAATTTAATTTGCGTATTACTCGTATTTGTTAATTACGTTTATTAAATTGTATTAAGTCGTTAATTAATCTAATTAACTTTTTAAAATCACAGGCGTAACAATAATCGAAAAAACGGTTTTATTATCGAGTTCTAATAAACCGATACTTTATAAAATGTAAATGTGATAATATTTCGAGAATTAATTGCAAAGGAGAACTTGTCATTTTGCGTAATTCCATATATTAATTATATAGGAAGTCGGTTTTGGTTTATTACGATAATCGAAAAAGACGGTTTTATTATCGAGTTTTAATGAATCGATAATCTATAAAATGTTAAAGTAATATTATTTCGAGAATAAATATCAAGGGCAAAGTCGTCATTTTACGTAATTAACGCCGACGGTAAGAAGTAAAGCGCCGACGGTAAAAAGTAGCTGCGCCTTACTTTTACCACCTTTCTTAAAAGTGGTGAAAATCCTTATGTAAATGATTGAATGGGTGGGAGGGAGTAGTTGACTCATTTTAACGATACGACGGATAATCTGTCCCGAGAAAGACTAACTCTAATTTCATATGTCAACTTATCTATATGAGTACTATGGAGTATTAGTTTGTATGGAAATATAAAGTCGTTAATTATATGAATGAATATATATACGGAGTGTGTGTGTGTGTGTGTGTATATACGGGACGTGATGACTTCAAAATAGGAAAAAATATCAAAGAGTAAGATATTGCGTCATACTCTCATTTTTTATCATTATATGAATTTTTTGCACTAACCTATATCTGGTGTTATTTTAATGAACATTATCTGTTACTTTAATTCACATTATCTGTTACTTTAATGTCTGACCTCTGTTACTTTATACCTGGTGTATAAGCATCCTCTGTTTATACCTGGTGTATAAGCATCCTCTGTTAATTTAATTCAATGTTACTTCAATGCACTTCATCTGTTACTTTAATTCTTGTTATCTGTTACTTTAATCCATATTTCAAGTTTTGATTGTTTTTTTTCGCCACGTTTATTGGCACTGTTATTGTTTTTTTAGTAGACGCAAAAGCACATGAAAGATGTAGGGATGTGAGTGAGAATTTCCTCCATACATAGGGAAGATCTTCAAAGATGTAGATGAGAAGAAGAAGAAGGAAACGTCATGTAAATCATCGTCTGACAATGAAGAAGAATCAGGAGAAGAAGAAGACGATGAAGCACAATTCTGAGTAGGACAATATATTGTTAGAGTAAAATACATTATTCGTTAGAGTAACATCCTTGATTGGAGTAAAATGAGTTAGAATAACACACATTATGTGTTAGAGTAACATACTTACTGAGTTACAGTAACACAGTTTATGATTATAATTTGATTTCAAATATCCAGTTCTTATAGTTACAGGTGTGAAACATTAGAATTATAGTGGAGTTTTATAATTTTTGTTTAGGAGTATCCTTAATAGAAACATACATTATTCTTTTGGTTGATTGAAAGTTTTGTTTTTGCAAAAGATTATTATGCAACATAATAGATTTTATGAGTTAAAGTAACGCAGTTCATGAATTAGAGTAACACTTTGTATGAGTTAAAGTAATATTTTTTGCAAGAGAATATTATACAACGTAACAGATTTTATGAGTTAAAGTAACACAGTTTGTAGACACCCGCATTTTGACTGCCACGTGTCTATGGTAGTCTCCAAAAAAACACCCGATGATGATTGGACGTCAACGTGACTAGTATACTCGGACTCGGACACGAAATTCATAATAGCCGACATGGACTTTTAGCGGAGTAAAAATCCCACAAAACAGACCTCAAATTCAGGCCCAGTGGGTCGTTCCGAGTCAAATAAGACTAATTTGGGCCAAAACCGACACCAAAAATATTTTCCGTCTTTTGGCGACCGGGTCAAAACCCGGTCAAGGACGAAACCGTCACAATATCTCAGCCAGGTTCATTTAGGCGCATAAATCAAATTCAAAAATCAAGTCAAAACAAGCAAGATTTTCTTGCCTTATTTATCTCAACCACGTTGATCCACTCGATCGAGTGGATTGCCCACTCGGTCGAGTGGAGCGTCTTCCGCTGGACCAGACCCGCCCAAATAGGCACTCGATCGAGTGCACTAGGGCCACTCGATCGAGTGCACCTTAGGTCGTGGCAAATGCCTATAAATACCGACTCATTCCCATGCATGAAAAAAAACCTTTTTGGGGAGACTTTTCAGCACCTCTTTGCCCTACATTTTTCAGTCAAATACCAACCCTACATCCCACCTTACAAACCTTAGAAACCTTAGGTCAAACACATCAAAAACCGAGTTCTAGTCCCTCGATAAACCGACGTATACACACACATATCCATACACACCGTAACTCGCGTGCATCCTCGATACTCCCAAGCTTTGTCGCTGTTCACGAGTCCGTTTCCGAGGTCCATACTAGCATGTACGTTGAGGGTGTTCCAAACTCCTTTTTTAATCTCTTTTAAAGTATCGTTCTACACGCATTTTCATATTATTGTATCGTAGTAACACGTACACATACACTAACTTTTTCATCTTTTCGCATTTCTAATTTTGCACCTTTTTTATATCGTTACTAACTCTAATAATACCGCGTATATAATATTAATATCAAAAGTCGGTTTTGAAATGTTGAACTACGATAATCACATTCGATCCGTCTAATCCCTTTACGAGCAACGACGGAGGTGGAGCCCTTTCGAGGAGCCCCGCCCCAATGTACTCAAGGGCGTGACGTGATCGTGATTCGTCGTAGTTGAACATATTTAACTCCATTTCCTTGATTGGTCCGAGACCCGTTGACACGAATACCGACATCATAAAACCCGAAAGGGTTAGTTTCGATGTCGTGACGTAGAGGGATGCATCTCGTTACTAATTCAAAGTTTCGTAATCTAACGCAAACGTTTTCATAAAACCTCCGGTGACGGTATTATAATCATTCATATACGATTATAGTACCGGAGGCCGAGTCGAGTACAAATCAAGCGATATTTGTGTTTGACTCGGCCGATCATCGATTTCGAGTCATAAAACCGAGCAAATCAATGCTCGTATAGGGGGGACTCGACCGAGTGTCATAGGCCACTCGATCGAGTTGCACCCCAAAAACCGGGCAGTAGCCCCATTAATAATGCACTCGACCGAGTGCCCTAAGACACTCGATCGAGTAACCCCCCAAAATATGGGCAGTAGCCACGTTAATGGCGCACTCGGTCGAGTCAATCAATGACTCGGTCGAGTGGGTCTGGCAACTCAGAAACCCGAAGGCTTGGACACATATTCCGAGCCCCGTCCTTATCAACTTTAGACCCTTGACCGACCCTTCATCATTTTCCAAAACGTCACACATGTCACGACACGTAGAACGACTTTGACCACTTTGACGTGATAAGTCGGGACAAGACTACGGGACGCGAGATTAGGCTAGCAATATGCCGCAGTCTCATGTTCCCGTCCTTCGTTTAAATATGCGACATAATGCGTATTTAATCGAGGTTAGTCCGCCTACATATTTCCGCGGTCTAGTTTACATACGGGTCCGTCCCTTTAATTATATCGCATTATTTTTATTTCACTCCTTTACGTAATGTTGTATTGTGAATTCCGGGTTGTATTTCCGCCCGTGTAACTTGTACGTTATTTATTTACTTTCGAGCTTTGTTAATCATTTGCTTTTACGCTTTTATAAGTGAACCTCGCATGCTAAATTATTTCGACCACATTCAAGATGCATTAAATGACGTAGTTAACGCAAAACTCGCATGTTTAGTTAAAAACGCTGTTTGCATATCATTTCATTATTTTACTAGCGCGCGTATCACGAACACGAACGATGTCTTAGTAGAGGCCGCCATGTGCGGGCGGGGTTGGGTGTCCTTAGTGGGCTTCCCAACACGTACCCTCACCCCTTACTCAGAACCTTTGGTTTCCGGATGTCCGAAACCCTTGGCGAACGAGAGTCATTCTTTACACGATACCGGTGTAGATGGTATCGGTATCGCAATGCAAAGGGACGAGCCCAATGAACTCTGAAATCGAAGTGGGCTTACTTTGTGAATAGCCCATGACGACATAGAGTGGGCTCGTATGGTTCCGAATAACCACAAAATTCGGTGGCGACTCCATTTTGACTTAAATTTCGAACCCGAGAACAATCTTACCACGAGATTCATTCGCCTACCCAAACCCGCGCGTCGCCGCGTCGGGGTGGACCTACGTCATGTCCACACAGTTCATGAATTAAAGTAACACGTTATATGAATTAAAGTAACATAGTTTATGGATTATAGCAGATTTTATGAGTTAAAGTAACACAGTTCATGAATTAAAGTAACACGTTATATGAGTTAAAGTAACATAGTTTATGGATTATGCCAGTAACATAGTAACATACGTACAATGACAGTAGGAAAATGATGACTTTTTGGTGGATGAAAAAAACTTAATTTTGAAGAAACTTGTTGTGTGAGAGAGACAATTAAAAAGATTGATAAGAGAGAGAAAATATTTGCATTGAGATAATTAAGGAGGAGAGAGAAATGATATATTTACCAAGATTTGTTAGTTATTTCCTTAATTATGAAAACAAATCTTAACCATTGATCTAACGTTAAATCAAGGGCTATGATGAGGACTCACGGACTCAAAATAGATAAGTGGACTCACCTAATCACACTTCTCTCTCTATATATATGTGTATATATATGTGTGTGTGTGTGTGTGTGTGTGTGTGTGTATATATATATATATATACACGTTGTGGTATGAAGGTGACTGAACAAGAGTCCAACTACGGTACAAATTAATATAGATCGACATCGTTCTAATAGGAGTTGGAAGTTAAATGGTATGCTCAAAATGACATATATACCTTTTACGGAATTACTTTTTCATAGGTGCGTGTTACTCAATCATCACTAAAATTTCCTAATTATTCCTATATTGCCCTTCCCATAATTTTTCATGCTTATTTAAACCTACTTCTTTATTTCTTTTTCTAAGCCACCTTTAATCAAAATTTCTTTCTTAAATCTCATCAAATTTGACAATCGATCGATCGCTAGTTTGGAATTCGCTATGGATAGATTACAAATCGGTAATCAATATTTTAATTTTATTTGCAAATTATGATTTAATTGATAAGTATGTTTAATTGTTTTTAGAATTTTAGGGTTTAGGGTTTGGGACGCCGGAGATTGCCGGAATAGATGGCGGTGGTCGGAGGATTTGTGGAGGGCAGCGAGTCAGCGACGGCGGAGGGGCGGCACCGGCGCCGGCGACCTGTACTTTGTTTTTATTTATTTTTTTATTTGAGGTTTATTTATTAGATTTTGAAAATAGTATTTTGTAATTAGATTTTTGTGTTAATTATTTCGAATTTTATTCGAATTAATTTTGATTTGTGCGATTGTAATTCTTGCATGTATAATTTTCCCCAAATTACAAATAAATTTGAGTGTTGATCATTTTTTTCGAGAAAAAAACTTGGCAATAATAACATTAATATTTTTTTTTCAAAATGAAAAAAAAATCGAAAAGGAAAAAGAAAAGAAAAAAAGTGGTGGCCGGAGTAGCGGCAGCCGGAGTAGGGAAGTGGTGGAGGTGTAGGTGGATGGAATTTGGAACGTTGAGAATTTTTGAGATTTCTCTCAAAACTCTCTATGATGCAATGATGAGGGAGGAGGAAATGGGGAGGACAATTATGTAATTTTCAAGTATAAATGAGTAATACACACCTATGAAAAAGCACCACCCATCTTTTATATATTAAAGCTGAAACTTTTCTTGCTTCCACATTCACCCACGTAGGCCTCCTACATGGATCTGATGTGTCGCTTACATGACACTTATGTGGACGACCTACAAAACTTTCATAATACACAATAGAAAATATAACTGCCATTTTTAACTTCCACTTTTAACTCCCACTACCACAATATACATCAAATTAAAAAATAAACTACCTTCCCATCTTTAACTCCCTACTCCTGTCAACTCCTCTTTTCTCCCTAACTTGACAATGTCATGAATAAAAAACCGTGTCCTCATATGTTAGACAATAAAAAAACCACAAAAAAGCTCGAAATTCTAGGGATACTAAACATGGCGGAATTAAGCTTGGTGGAGATTCAATGTGTTTTGGATGTGTATATTGTTCTTAATTTTCGGTGAAAATCGATAATTTAGGGTGTTATGCACGAAGAATCGTCCAGAATAGGAAGCCAAAGCAAATAGTCTTGGGAAATATGCGGTGGGATTGTTTTCGAGAGCTGCTTGCTCGATTACTACCAAAAACAAAATACAGTATCATGTAATATCCAACTTATCCTCAGGTAATTTGGATTTAAAAAACTTCTTATTTTCTTCTCCCCTTTCCTCTTCCATAAGTTTCATTGCTATGATGTTAAAATTAGTTAGTAAGAGAATTTCGATGGTTGCCTCTTTGTATTTGCACTATCAAGCCATATCATATGCTTAAATGATCTCCTAGCAATCCCATATTTTGATTTATTTTTTCTATCTTATTGACCAATTGTACCGTGTTTTATCAAGCATACACACTTCGATTTTCGAGCTAGAACACTAATGGCCTTATCCCATATATATGTATGTTGTCATAGGGCATTCTTTGGATCATTGTATAAGAGTCTTTCTAGAGGAGCAAGACTGCAAGAGCTAGCAGTACTTCAGATATATCCCCAAAATGACGCACACCGTGAATTGATTCTAGGTTTTACAATGCTTTATATATTAATAGCTGACGATTTCGATGATTATGTTTTCTAAACTAGAATTTTCAGGTAATTTTATTGGTTTTCTTCACAATTTTAAGATTTTTTTTTGCTTTGGTAGTTCAAACGAGAACTTTAATTAGGTTTTCTATCAACATGGTGCAAGCAGAATTGCACATGAGGCAGGCAGATTCCACCATCAAATCGATTATTTCATTTCATCTCCATATATATATATATATATATATATATATATATATATATATATATATATATATATATATATATATATATATATATATATTATTAAACCCAATTATTAACCCTCTCCATCACAAAAAACACCATTAGGCGTGACAACTAGAACTCTACTCACCGTAATTATACAGTGCAAGTAAATTGAAGTGAATCAGGAAAATACTCGCAAGTGTAAAGAAAGAGACCGTCGATATTATTGAAGACAGAGAAAGGCGAAAGAAAGTTGAGGAAAAAGAGGCAATTTTTGCAATAGGAATCCTCAATGAGAAGGATAGAAAGGACTAAAAGGAGCATGACGACGGGGTAATATTGTCCATTAACGTCTTCGCCAAATCCATGACAACGGCGGTAATTAATTTATAATAGCTTCCTGAATTGTGCAATATACTCCGTTCTCATTATATTAGGTTATTTTAGTTGTGAATTGTGAATGAGCGATAATAACTTTTTTTGGGCGATGAATTTTTCATTTCACCATTGTTATTATATTAGGTTTTTTAGTTGACCTTTTGAGAAGATTATTCACCAATATGAATTATATATGATTATGCGTTTTTTTTTTGTTGGGTTGAATGAATTGTTTATAGAGTTGCGATTTTGCAGGATACTCTGTATTAAGTAAAATTAGGTTTAAATTAGTTGTTGATTGAGTTTGAGGATTTTATGCAAATGATTAAATATGAGAGTGTTATTCAAGAGTTTGATCCATATTTCAGCTATTGCGTTACTTACGTCGATCCATCTTTTACTCTTTCAATTACGTCATTTTAATTGTTACGAGTAATTTGTACTCCATTCGTTCCATTCATTTGTTGGATTTTTATATTCATTGTGAGGAGTATTTTAATCAAAGGCAAACCAATGAACGAGATGGATGGAGTAATTTTCAAGCTTACGAAAATGTGATTTAGCTTAAATGTGGTTTATTTGTTGCTTTAGTTGATGGACATTGGATAAGGAGATTTGTAGGTGTTAGATTGACAGTTCGTGACGATTTCATGGCCTTGCAATGTCAAGCTAATGGAAATATGAATTTGCTCAAATGTGGTTTGTTGATTTTTTTTGTTTGTTGAGTATTGTATTACTAAACAATTAAAGGAGTATTCATGACAATGAACGACGAACCACAAAATCGACGACCACGACGAATTACAACATCGGGGAGTATTAATAAAATTAGGATAGTTGGCGGAGAGGGCCACTGGGGAGTATTACTCTGGACAAGAGGATCGACACGAAAATTAAGAATGATAGGTTGTGAAGATGATCCCATAATCTTTGGATATGTCGTCAGTGATGAATATAGGTACATTTCATTGCTCTATGACTTCTAAGTTCTAAATATTTTCTTTCGGTGTTTTTTTGCCCACTTATTACTGCTAACAGTTGGTATCGTGACTCCTTGCGGTTTTGTTATGAATAAAGATTCAAAATTTTATAATCGATATGCGAGGTATCTCCTTTAATTATGCAGTTTTTAAGTTTGTAACATTATGATGTTTGTTATCTATATTGGTATACTCCATTTATGTGGATAACAACATTGTTTATCAATTGTAGTGGTGTTTGTAATAATATCATCCAGAAATGGGAAGAATATTTTCCATCAAAAGATTTAAGGAATACCCCTTCTTCCGTTGGACGAGCTGTGTGCTATCCGTCGTTATTACTCGACTTATCTCCTTGCGGACAGATTTGGAGATAGCAACAAACATCAACAAGGGCTTCTTAACCGCCAAAAAATTAAATCCCCTCAACATATCTTACCTTGATCAGGTATAGATTAGGCGAGGTCGGAGATTGAAGGTTGGAGGTCAGAGTTCGGTGGTGGTTTTTCGAGTTTTTATGTTCAATCTCTTCCAAAAATCCGAGCTTTAGATACCTTTCTAATCCACGAACCTTTGTCTCGAATGCGTGGCGTGGTTTTAGATGCTCTATAAGAACAATGAAAAAAAGGCATTGAGATAGAGGTCCGTGGAAATAGTACAGTAGTAATTTATTTTGATGAGTGGGATTTAATTTGGTAAAATGAAACAAGGGTGTATAAAACAAGCGTAGATGCGGAAGCAAGGAAAGCAACGGTAGTAACAAAAACAGGAGTAGCACCTTGCCAGTGGAGAAAAACAGAGATGAACCGAAATCAAAACCGTCGGATGTGAGACCTGAACCCGAAAAAATCGCGAATAAAACAGACGAATTGGTGAAATTAAGGCAAGATGACTCGACGGAGGATCGTTCGGTAAACGAGTTGAATTCCAACAAAGCTAATCGACAAGGCAGGTGGTTAATTATGTGGCTTGAGTTGTATTTTGTTAACCGTACTACAGAAATATGGGGCACTAGCCTTCTTCATACAATGGTTTAAGAGTTTCTAGCCTTAACATTGTTACGGATTTTCATTGTTTGTAGAGTATATTTTTGAAGCAGGCAAAAAGATTTACAAATTAAAGTTCATAAAGAGAAAGGGCATGCTAGAGAAGAATGTGGTAAGAATAATATGATTAACTGGTGTTATATAGAAATAGGCAAAGAGCATTTCCCTCTATCGAATGAAATTTCTGTTTGTGTAATTCATATGGTCCTTCTAAGTTTTAGCTAACTCAGCTTTTTCAAATGTTTTTTCTATCAAGGTGAGGACAGATTGATCATTTTCTTTCTATAATGAAGATGACGATAATCCAACTATAATGTGGACAAATTGATGACTTAACTTGGATATAGCTACTCGGATAAAATTTGTACGGAGTAATGAGTTAATATAACAACTATTAACTCAGATTTTTATGAAAAATATAATGGTGGGATATGTATCCAAATTATTTTGTATCAATTAGCTTCTTAAGAGTAAATGTAAAAGACAAATGTGGAGTTGATAAGTTCGGCTCTTTCAATCACTTAAATAATTACTGATATTTTTCCTCGACGATGTCCTTCTTATGACAACTATATCCGTCTTAATATAATAACAGATTAAATAACTTTTCATGTGGTTAGTTGGAACTTAGATGTGGCAAATGGGTCAATGAGGTCATTTCGGGTCGTTCCGGGTTATTACGGATTGCAAGCTTATTTTGGGGGACATGTTGGTCACTTCGGGATGACTCATTAAGGTTGGGTCATTTTCGGATATGAGTCATTTGGCTTGAGTATTTTACGTGAATTAGTCATCTGAGTCGGGACAGTTTTTAAGGTACGAGCCATTTAGATCGGGTCATTGGCACTTTTAATATACTAATTTCACTATCATAAAGTAATTTACGGATTATTGAATTTATCATGAAATATTCTATCTTATGAATTCTTTGTTTTGCTGCAAGTAATAATACTAATATACTCCGTATGATATTTTAGTCTTTTTGGGTGGATCGGGTCCAGGTCCTATTTCGGTAGAGCTATTTTGGGTCACTTTCGGGTCTTGAGTCAACTTTGCGAGGTTGTTTTGCTGCAAGTAATAATACTAATATACTCCTGATATTTTAGTCTTTTTGGGTGGATCGGGTCCAGGTCCTATTTCGGTAGAGCTATTTTAGGTCACTTTCGGGTCTTGAGTCAACTTTGCGAGGTCTAGATGAAAGTAGGAGTTACACCTTTTTTCAGATTTTCTCATGCAGTTTGCTTTTATTCTATTCATTCTATTTAACATGTTATAGAGCTAAGACGAATATACCATCTTAAACGTGAATTTGTGTAGTTGTAGAAGAGACATTAAAAAATTTCTTAGTGTTTATTATGATGTCTTTGCTAAAATCATTCATATTCCATTGTTTGAATACTTCATAATCGCACTAATCACATTTTTGAAGTAATAAGATGGTACGAGTATGAATGTATGATTTTCTCCTTCTTACAATTGTTTTTTTATTACACTCATGTCTACTAGGAAATTGTTTTTATGAGTAGGAGGTCTCTGTGAATGAAACGGTCTCACAATAATTTGAATAACACAATTTTTTAACAGCACAATTTTTAGAGGAGACCTTTGTGAGACGGTCTCACAATAATTGTATTGTGAGATCGTCTCATATGAAAATTTGTAAATTTTTTGAATGAACAACCGCGCAATTTGCGCGGGTCTGAAACTAGTATATATATATATATATATATATATATATATATATATATATATATATATAGAAGTGGGATCAGGTGAGTCCCTTATTATGTTTTGAGTCCTTGAGTCCCAATATCAGCCATTGATTCATTGTTAGATCAATGGTGTAGATTTATTCACATAATTAAGGTAATAACAATAATATCTTTCAAATTATATTTTTTTCTCTCTCCTCCCTTAATATCTCCCGCCTATCTCTCAAATTATATTTTTTTTTTTGTCAAACGTTTCAACTTCTCACTTTTCACCGCCTATCTCTCCTTCTCTGTCAGCCTATCTCTCATTCATTTTTTCACCGCTTCCTCTATTTTCCATTTACTCTCTCTCAATTTTCTTACTAAATTTCACCGTTTCCTCACAACAAGCGAGCTTATTTTAATTTCTGGAAAATCCCGCCTTCTTCACTGTCTTCATCATCTTCTCATCCTCGTTCATCTTCGCTCAAATCGTCTACATTGAACTGAGCAGCACTATTTTTGAACTCTTAACCTAAGGTAAATTAGGGTTTTTCCTGTGCTGTTTACTTACTTTTAGAGTAATTTTTGGATTTTTTCGTTGTGCTGATTACCTTTAGTTGGTTTTTCTTTATTTTTCTCATTTTCTACCTAGAATGCACGGTTGATTAGTTGTTTGTTTCCATTTTTGATTATATGCGTCTTCTGTTTTTCGTGGCTCCCCTGCATGGTATTTTTGTTACTTTAATGAACGATGTATGTTACTTTAATTATTGTCATATGTTATTTTAAGGAATAACATATATGACTAACCTTATCCTTCTATTATTTAAATTCTGAACCTAAAGTAAGTTGGGGATTTTTCTGTGGTTTTTAATTACTTTTAGGGTAAATTTTGGGTTTGTTCGGTATGCTGGTTACATTTAGTTGTTTTTGTTTTATTTCTCTCATTTTGTACATAGAATGCATGGTTGATTAGTTCTTTATGTCCGATTTGTTTTCCATGGCTCCCCTGCATGTTATTTTCGTTACTTTAGTGAACATTGTTTGTTACTTTAGCTGGTATCACTCGTTATTTTAAAGAATAAGGTATATAACTAACCAACCCTTCTATTGATTCCGTATTACCTGCAGCTTTTTGTAATGTATGTGTTTCTTGTTACTTTAATTCATGTATGCTGTTACTGTAATGCTTATTTTTTGTTACTGTAATTCGTTTCCAGATGGCGAAAGGAGGTAAGATTCTCGCTGATGGTGTGAAGGATGGTCAGGTCAAGAATCGAGCTCGACGGGCGACGAAATCGGCTGTCAAGCCTTCGAAGTCGAAGAAGATAGCTACCGAAGAGTCTGGTGAATCCAACGTTGACCGTTTGCCGTCGGTCAGATGCAGCCCGAAGCTCCTCGTTGATCTGATATCTAATTTAAATCAGAGGCAGCGTGAGGCGCTTAAAACAATCGGTTTTGGCGGTGTACTTGAAATGCACCTTAGTAGTTTCCCTGTAAAGTTTGCCATTGACTTTATGTCTTTATTTAGTGACGACTCGCTGATTTTTCGGTGCGGGAGAAATCAGTTCCTGGTAACCAAGAACGATGTACATGACTGCTTCCTCCTTCCAGTTGGACCGGACCCTGTTGAGCTGCTGCCGATGGGTCGATCGAAGGCAGCTGAATCTGAGTCCGTCGTGGAGCTGAAGAGGAAGTGGAGGGCTGATTTTAATGTCGCAAATGACGGTGATGCGATCCCTCTCTCAAAAGTCCTTAGGAAACTACAGGAGGATGTAGAGGGTGGCGACATGTTTTGTAGGTTGTTCGTTCTCTACAGCATGTCGGTATTTTTCAACCCGACGTCCAACCATGGTGTTGATCTTAGACTACTGAAGGCGGTGCAAGATGTACAGCGGATTAAAAGCTTTGACTGGTGCACGTTCATCTTGGAAGGACTGGCGCGGGCGTGTGAAGATTTTTTGCTCAATAGCCCATCATATCTACTTGGCTGTGTGCCGTTTTTAATGATAACCTACTTCCAGCGGTTTGACTACCGCAATCTCCCGTGCCCGTGCGATCTCCCCTTGATCAAGCACTGGGATTTTCAACGAATGATTCAACGTTTGGCCGGCGAGTTTATTGGTGGTGGGCTGGGATTGCTTACCCTATCTGATGTTAAGTACCCCCGTTGTGTACGTATGATGACTGGGGGGGACGCGCCGTCGCCGCTGAGGATTACACAGGACCGTCACGCTGATGATGGTACATTGCGTGGTCAAGAGGGCGATAAGTTCACCACCATCAAACTTCCTCGGGGCCTTGAAGATGATAGTGAGCTGAGGACCAAGGCTGTCGACGTAAGTGATCATGTCATTAATTTGTTAATGAATCTGTATGTGTCTGACTTGGAGAATCAGTAAGGATTTTAAATCTGGGATGTCTGTATATCTAACATATCTTTCGGTACTTTAGCAAATTATTGACGTTACTTTAGTGAACTATATGTGTTACTTTAATTCTTACAATCCGTTACTTTAACCTCCATCATCTACATTGCTGATCCAGCATATATGTGTTACTTTGATCTATACCATCTCTTTCTTTAATTAGTGTTATCTGTTACTTTTAGTGTCCAACATTAAGGGTGTAAATCTTGGGTGTCTGTAAATTTGCATATAATCTTGGGTGTATCTTTTGTTACTTTAGCATATAATCGACGTTACTCTAGTGAACATTATGCGTTACTGTAATGTTTATAGTCCGTTACTCTAGTGAACATTATGCGTTACTGTAATGTTTACACTTTTATTGAAAGATTTTTGTTAATTTAGTTTATACTTTAGCGTCCACTCTCTTTTCACTACACAGTTATTGTTTCTTGCAGGATGTCCATCACATTCATCTGATGATGGGTAGGAATGCTATCGTATTCCATGATTGGTGGGTCTCACATGCTGCGAAGATCAGGAGGATTACATCGGGTAATCCATTACCCGAAGATCCGGTGCCTTCACAAGCATCACAGTCATTCTGGGGAGGGGCAGAGCTACACCGGGTGGTTGATGAAGTCTGTGAGGCGCTGCGTCGTGCTAGGGATTTGTCGTTGCAGGGGCCGGTATTTGAGGCCAAAAATTCAAATCAAGGTGAGGAGGACTATCTTAACATTCAGCCGTACTCGACGGCTGAGATTAACGAGGTTATTCAGGAGGGACTGAATTTGGACAGTGACCGCCAGTTAGTTCTTTCTCTGTGGGATATTGACAGAATTAGGGATGTGGAGGTCGGTGAGTGTTTGTCGGTGGTGGTAGACGGAAGGAAGGTCTTCCACCCATTCTTTTTTCATTCTGAAACGCAGCTGGTTTGCATGCAAGTCGTCGATGAGAGGCTTGGGTGCTCTTGTGACTGTGATGTCCCAGATCCTGACCAGATTACGCTGTCGGACTTCCTGTGTCGGGATAGCAGGCTTTTCAGGTCTGTTTTGTCTGTCAGGAAAGATGTAATCGATTACGTCTTCTACAAAAATGAAAAATACATTGCATCGTGAGTGGTCTACATCTTCTATTTTTTTTTAATGCGTTTAATCGTCGTTTTTGTTAAATGTTTCATAGTCCGTTTGAATAATTGCAGAGAAATGATTGTGAGGTTTAGTGACTTTTTTAACATTCCCCGCGGTGAGTTGGCCACGCTGGCGCCCGGAGAGCAGCTTTCGAATGCTGTAATTGACTGCTGGTGCATACTTATGAATCGCTTGGCAGCTGCTCAGTCTGCACCGCGGCAGACATCACGTTGCTTCTTTGGTGTCAGCCACAGTGTAAGCTCACTCATTCCCTTTCTCGTCCAATACAGTAAGTGCAACATCATGTCATCATATCAGTTGATATAAAATATTTATACAAAAAAGTGTGTTACTGTGGTTCTATGGTTCTGTTACTGTAAGGCACTTTGTGCATTATTCTAATGAAAGCGACCTGTTACTTCAACAAATGTCATGCAGGATACAGCTCTTCAGATTTGGAGGAACAGAAAGGGTGGTGTCTCTGTGGACATGAGCGAGGCACTGTTCAACTTCTGGAACATATGGATCGAGGAAAATGAAGGGAATCTCGATCTAAATTCTGATCTGGTATTTTTTATTTTAGGCCCTATGTTTTGTAAGCTCCCACCTCTGTTATAATTACAAACGCGATACCCATTTCCCACCTACAGGTATTCATTCCGGTGCTGTCGGAAAACAACGACCATTATAGCTGCGCGTGTATCAATTTTTTGTCACAGCGCATCGAATACCTTGATAATAGGTCCTATGACGAGGGGGAGTTTGAAAGTCTTCCTTACGTTGGGATCGCACGCCTCTCAGTAAGTCTGGTCATTTTGTTGTGTATGTTTACCGTTTGTTATATATAAACCGTCGTATATAAACATGGCATAAAAATGAATGGTGTTTCGTCATTTTCTCATTCTCATATGTTTTTATTTTATCTCATTGAATATCATCAAGGCCGAAGAAATGGGTAAGTATATGGTTCAAAGAGGCATCACCAAGGGGGCCAGTGTCTCTTCATTCCCTCTCGTCAACGTACCGTTCAGATGGCAGGGCAGCGGGTTCTCGGCTAATGATTGCGGCGTATACCTCATGATACACATGATGTTGTACGCCGGTGTGGAGTTCGACTGTCCTTTGGGGACCTGCGAGGCGAACAATCTCTATAGGGCAGAAATTGCCGCGACGCTGTGTCTCTGTGACTTTAATAAGGAGAGGGACGTGTTGATATCGCGGGTGTCCTCCTTTGTAACTGATAAAGCCAACCATGCCATCAGTAGGACTGTGTCAGATGTTGCCACGTCCGTCAGTGAGTCTGGAAAGAGGTCAGGAGAGGCGATCCCTGACGGTAGGACCCCTAAAAAGAGTCGTGGGCCACCATCCACTCCAAGGACACCCGCTGCAGAACCCGCCCATCAATCACCGGACACCACCGGGTCATTATCTGTTCTTGGTAGTCGTGCTAGGGGTGACGGGGACGGCTTAGGGTGCTCCATTGACTGTGGTGTTGCGGATCCCAGTGTACCGATGGCATGTCTGTTCCTCTCAAACAACAGGACCCTGCTTGGAAATCTACCCGTCATGCGGAAAAATGTCGTGGACTACTGCTTAATTCAGCACAACAATTACAACAGCAGGTAATAGCACGAACGCTACACATATCGTCAGCATATTGTTGTCTAAATTTTTGTCATATATATGTTGTTTTCGCGATGCCTAACGATCCGTTCTGAAAACAGCAAAATGGTTGCGGAGTACTCACCGTTGGCCGTGATGACTCGGGGTGATGTGATGTCCATGCTTCCGGGTGAGGACATGTCGTCATCTGTTGTCGAGTGCTGGTCAATGCTTATGAACAGCCTCGCTGCAAACGGCAGTGGGTCGGGTAATTCCCCAAAGATGGCGTATTTTGGTCTGCGACAAACGGTATGTATTGAATTGACTGCGCATGGAATGTATAATCAATCAGCAGAATGTAACAGATAATATTGACTAAAGTAACAGATAATATTGACTAAAGTAACAGATAATATTGACTAAAGTAACAGATAATATTGACTAAAGTAACGAATTCTTTCTATTAAAGTAACATCATATATGTCACAAGAGCAATAATGTAGATGATACAGGTTAAAGTAACGGATCTCATGAATTGAAGTAACACACTTTTTGAGTTAAAGTAATGTCAGTTGCAAAGTAACAGAAGGATCAATGAACCACAATGACACCAACCACTGCATTGAGTTAATTTTCACCACAATTACTTTTGTATTTGATTACATTTCTTTTACAGGATGCGGTAATGAGGATTGTTGCCGAAGATCCGGACAGTCCGTCCACTCAGAATGCAGATGCCTTGATGGAGCAATGGCATATATTCAGGAGTAATTGTGGTGGTACGTTGCAACTGGACGCTGAATTGTTCTTTGTGCCCATCAACGTCGACGGGTACTTCTCCTGTGTAGTAATCAACCGAATTAAAAAGACAGTTGATCTCCTCGACCACTGTCGTTATACGGCAGTCAGAGATACAGACCTCTTTGCATGCATCAAGACAATTGTGAGCCTCTCTTTTATTCATTTAGTCAGTTTTTAGTCACAATCTTTGCGCGCCAACGAGCGATTTCCATGACTTTTATCACCAATGACATTCAGGTGGGGAATATGAGTGACTTCCTTGACTTCTATAAAGTGCCTGGTGCGGAGGAAATTGTGGCGTACAAGTTCCGCACGGTTAAGCTTGGTTGGCAAGACAAAGTCAAGAACAAGGATGAGTCAGGGACATTTCTTCTGATGCACATGCTATTGTACGAGGGACGTGATTTCTTACATGAGGACCTCGGCAGGAAGGTAAACAGAAGGTACCTGGTGGTTCAGCTTGCAGCCACACTTCTCCTAGCAGACCTGAATAGCGCCCGGAAGCGGCTGATTGCTGATGTGAAGAAGTTTGTGGCAGCCAGGCCTAAATTAATTGAAGAATCGAAGGCTAAGGCTCTCAACACCTATAAGCGAGGAAAGGGCCGTAAACAGTAGACCGTAAATGGTTGGATTAACTAGTACTTTCGTTTAACGAAAAACATAACCGTCGTTTAGTACAAGGTTTTGACAAATTGTGTTGTCAGAAAAACAGTTGCCTTCATTCTGTCACATTTCTATGTTATTACATACTTTAAACCTTGTTACTCTAACTTGTGTTGTTTGTTACTTCAATTAATGACATTTGTTACTTCAACTCTAATATATTTCACCATGCATCATGGTCTCTTAATTCAACGCAGGATCAACACAGCATCATACTCAAACAAAATTGTAATGCCTTCTTCATTGAGTACTCCACAAACAAATAGAAAATGAATAAGTTATGTAATATCTGTAATTCGACCAACATTATTCCTCGTTACTCTAACTCATTTAGCATGTTACTCTAATGAATATTGTATGTTATTTCAACTGAATCTTACTCTAGTAAAATATTAATCCAAGGAATGAATATCTGTAATACAGTCAACTCTTTAAAAATGAGTTAGGTTTTCCGTGTTACTTTAATTCATCCAGCACGTTACTTTAATGAATTATGTGTGTTACTTTAACCGAAACTTACTCTAGTCATGATATTCACCAAAGAAATAATATCTGTATTTAAATAAAATCTTTAAAAAGTGTTACTGTAATTTATTCAATTAGCTACTGTAGTATTTAGGCTACGTCGGTCTAAGAACCACAGATCTCTAATTAGAAAACTGGTTCATCTTCTGCATCCTCCTCGTCCTCATCCTCTGATTCTGATTCTGATTCTGATTCATCGTCGGATGGTTCGACTGTCGCTGGCGGTCGTTTTGCAAAGGGATTGGGGCAATTCCTCTTGTCGTGATGCGCCATCTGCTTACAATTGTTGCACATGCGCTTGGGCTTCTTTGCAAGTGCAACGGATTTCGCTTTGCTTGATAACAACCTTTTGCCGCTACCTTTTGTCTTGGAAATCTTCGGCGGGAGTATCGTTATCTCTGCTGTTGACGTACATCCCAGCATCTCTTCCAATTCCTGGGTTTTATTCAGTGTCTTGCTACCCCCAATCGGCTTAAGCTTCATCCTGAATTCGCTGATCAAAGCGCACATGCTCTCCACATCTTCTTTACTAGCAGACCGTAGGATACCCATCGTCTCATGAACCTCTGACCACAGTTTAGACATCTCTATCTGCTTTCCGTCTATAATGTCAATATCATCGCCTTCCAGACCGTCGTCACCGACACGCGAATTGCGCAGTGCATCCCTTGACCACCTTCTCGCAACGTAGTTGTCGGGTATACTTGTCAGTCCCTTAGATGAATATATCCAAATTATGTGTCGACACAGTATTCCCCTTGTCTCAAACAATTTACATGTGCAGTTGATGTCCGACGTCTCTGCAGGATGTTATTAAAACATTAGGACTATGAGAACCAACACCCTCAAACCGCGTTACTTTAACTCATATATTGTGTTACTGTAATTCACACCTTTTGTTACTTTAATACACAAAATCACGCAACACAAAAGCATTCTGTTGTGTTACTTTAACTCATATCTTGTGTTACTATAATTCACACCTTTTGTTACTTTAATACAAATCGGTTACTTTAATTAATGTTGTGTGTTACTCTGATTTATTCATTCTGTTACTTTAACTCATAAATCCCGTGTAAATGATGACAACGATCAGGCCATTTGCGTACCTTGTTTGTAGTTGACCAGGAATTCTTTACCTCTAGTGGCATCCCTCACTGTAGTTAGTTCAATCCCATCCCGTTCAGCAAATCCTCGCACACTGCACGTCCCCACTGAACCGGCCACCTCCTCTTGGAATTCATCAAAGATCGCGTGGGTGTACACCCTTGTTGCGTGCTGTTCTATCAGGAGGTGGGTCATTGTCTTCGGCAGAGATTGTAGATTCTCGCTGTCAAGCTTCTTCTGGTTATACCTCTGCTGTTCCATTGCGCTCTCGAACCGCATCCAGAATTCAACCAACGTTCCATGCTGGTTCTCAAACCGTTTGAAAAAACTGTTTTCGCTCTCCGATCTCTGGGTCGTTCGCATTAAGCCACCCATCTTCAGATCCCTACAGTGTGCCATGACCCACTGCTTCCTGATCGAGAATGTAGTTGTGAACCATTGAACATCGCCCACGTTGTGCTCCTCCATTATTTCCATCCACCGCTCGTCAAATGCTGCAGCATCGATGTCCTCATCCCACACAATTGCATTCAGCTTCTTCAGGAATTCCTGGTAGTCAGCCCTCGAGGCACCATATTTAGTGGGTACCTTATTCATTATATGCCACATACAAAACCGTTGCCATGCTGATTTGAACATCTTCGCAAACGATGCTATGATCCCGGGATCCTGGTCAGTGATGATGTATGAAGGTTCCTTGCCACCCATGGCCTTCAAGAACCTTTCGAACACCCAGTTGAACGATTCATAGTCCTCGTGCGCAATGAGACACTACTACAAAATCATTAGTTTCTCGACGCTTTAAGCTGGACGCTTTTATAAGTGTCCACACTCTTCCTTATCAAAAATTTATTGTCTACCCTTTAATGTGTCGAGATTTCTGGTCTACCCTTTAATGTGTCAAAACTCTAGGGGTGAGCAAATCCGGGTATGTACCCGAACCGGTTTTAAAAACCGGTTCGGGTACCCGGTTTTTGAAAACCGCTTTTTCTCGAACAAAAATCGACCCGGTTTAAACCGGGTACCCTTTTATTTAAATTGTAAACCGAAACCGAACCATTTTAAACGACCCGAACCGGTATTTATGATCCGATTTAAAAAAAATATGGTTATCTTTGTTATAGACCGGTTCAAACCGGTTTAACTAATTTGCATATAATTTTTTTATTTTTTTCGTTTAAATGTGTAAACCGGTTCAAAACCGGGTACCCGGTTTTTAAAATTGTGAACCGAACCCGACCCGGTTTTTCACTAAAAATACCCAATTTTTTCTGGTTTTTTAAAATCGGATTTCGATTCGGTTTCGGTTTTTAAAACCAATTCGATTTATTTTGCTCATCCCTAGCTAGCCGGGAGTTCTATTTTTATTATAATGCATAAATGAAATTAAACAGAACCTCCGTTAGGTGAAATGAGCGGTGAGTTGAAAATTTTGTATACCGCCATTTCCCAAAAACCAAATTGCCGCCCTCCAGCTCACTCTTATTTTAGAAATCCCCAAATTTCACCCTAATCAATCCTCTTAATTTTAGAATACTGCTCTCTAAATCTTATGCTCTCCGATATTGATATATATGTTCTGCTCTTAAATCCCCAAATTTCACCCTTATCGATTCTTTCCTAAATCTTCTGCTCTCGATATTGATATATATGTTACGTGATTTCATTTGCAGTGCTCTCTAAATCTTATGTTCTGCTTTCAATTTGCAGTGCTCTCGATTTCACGCCATTATCGATTCGCATAACCATTCTACTGCTCTCGATTTCGCGTAAGTACTGCTCTTGATTTCGCGTTAGTACTGCTCGTTCTGCTAATGAATACCCGATTTTCGTTCTGCTATTGAGGTATCACTTTTTCGTTCTGCTTGTTCTGCTTCTAATTTCACGATTTCATATCGCTACTACGGATTTTTGATTTCAGGCACGATTTTAGATTCATATAGCATGCTTTCGTATTATTTCTGATTGATTTCATATAGCATGCTTTCAATTTGCAGTGCTCTCGATTTCACGCCATTATCGGTTCTTGATTCGCATAACCATTCTACTGCTCTCGATTTCGCGTAAGTACTGCTCTTGATTTCGCGTTAGTACTGCTAGTTCTGCTAATGAATACACGATTTTCGTTCTGCTATTGAGGTCATCACTTTTTCGTTCTGCCTGTTCTGCTTCTAATTTCACGATTTCATATCGCTACTACGGATTTTTGATTTCAGGCACGATTTTAGATTCATATAGCATGCTTTCGTTAATTCTTATTAATCGATTATTTATTATTTCTGATTGATTTCATATAGCATGCTTAATCGGTTTTAGTTTCATATGCCTGATTGATTTCATTATTTCTTAATTTCAATAATAATCAGTAGTGATTTTGTTATTTCATTATTCAAGTGATTTAATTCTTCCAACAATGATTCTGTTAGTGATTTCGGTATGACAAACAATAAAATTGTGATTTCATTGTTCAAGTGATTTCCTTATTGCGTATAAATCGATTATTAATTTCAATTGATTTCATATAGCTACTGCCGATTATGTCCAATTGATTTCGTATAGAGTGATTTCGTTATTTCGTATTAATTGATAATTGATTTCATTATTTAGTACTAATCGATTATTGATTTTGATAATAGCTGCAAGTACGATGTTATTTCGTATTTCGTTATTTCGAATAATAACGATGAATATTAATCGTTATTTCGTATTAATCGATTATTGATTTCAATTGTTTTCGTTATTTCGTATTAATCGATTACTAATTTCGATAATAGCTGCAAGTATTACGTTGTTTTGTTATTTCGTATTTCGTTATTTCAAATAATAACGATGAATAATAATCGTTATTTCGTATTAATCGATTGCCTGATGTTGACATGAAATTTCATTTCAGGCACGTTATTTCTGCTATTGATTTCGCGTCACTGTTCTACTATTGATTAGGCACCACTGTTCTTCTGGTTTCATCACAGTTAGTTTAGGTACACGGCGGATTAACATAAGGTAACATTCATCGATTAATTTCTTAAATTTGTTGTTCAATTTATAAATTTTGTCGGTTTGAATAGATTTTACTTCATCGTGATTACGATACTAGTTGTTTGTTTTGTTTATTTTTCTGTGAATTTTTAGATGATTGTTTTTTTTTTTTTAATTAATCGACTTATTCATGATACATGTGGGTCGATTATCGGAACCTTTCACTTTTATTCAGAAGTTTCTCACCGATTATCAGACACTGATTTATCAGGTACGTGGGTCGATTATCAGAACTTACATCCATCGATCAATTTTTTTGTTTATTTTGTATGTTAGTTACGTATTTTATTAGGTCTGTTGTCGATTTGGTTTAGTTGGTGCGGATTTGTAGTATGCTTCGTTGGTTGGTTTTTATTTTGTTCATTATAGTAATTTTGCTGGTATGTCGGTATATTTTGTGTGGATTATCTGGTGGTGCTTGTTTTGTTTGTTCTATATTCCTTGTTCTCGCGCACAGTTCATGATTGATACTAATGTTTTCTGGTATATTGATATGCATTGTTGTTATTTTTTTTGGTAAAAATGTAAAATTATATATATTTGTATATTTATATATATGTATATATGTGTGTGTGTGTATTGCGAGAAAAACAACTTTGTCCTTCCCTTAATTACTTTTTTTAACATTACTAATTACATTATAAAGATTTTTTGTGTTATTAAACTCGATAATTTAACGATTTCGATTTTTTTACATTATAAAGATTTCTTACAATTACTAATAATATTTTGAGTATTAGTTTCAAGTAAATTACTAATAATACTAATGACTAGCGATTATTTGAGGCAAATAAAACTTGATATTTCACTTAAAACATAAATGTGTTGTTATTAAGAAAGCTTAATAGCTTTCTACCAAAACCTTAATAATTTGATTGATTTACATTTTCATCTTCTTTCATCTTAATAATCAATTAAAGTTAATATTAATCATTATCTTGCATTAAGAACTTCGTATTATAACTAAAAAGGTAATATAGCATCTATTTCGTCTTAATGATTAATCAAAGCTAATATTAAATCTAGCATTAAGAACATCATAGTATAACTAAAAAAAAAGTACTCCCTCCCATTCTTTGGAAACCTACCATAAGTTGAATATATGTGAGGTATATTTTAATCATATGGTAGGTTTCCAAAGAATGGGAGGAAGTAATATAAAGCCATTGAGAGATGATAAAAAACATTTGGGAATTTGTATTCACATTTCGATCGCTTTATTTCATGAATACGACCACCAATCAATCAATCAATATCAATATATTTATATATTTGAAGTTTTTTTTAGTGATCTTATTGGTCCGTTTCAAAAAACCTCAAACTAGGGCATATTCTTGTACGGTTTATTGGAAATTACAACATGGTTCATGATTTAATTCAACCACATGATGTATGGATTGATAATGGAGTTAAATATTTTGTTACCTTCAATGAGTTTTATCAACCACTTAAAAAAGGAGGGCATATTCTTGTACGGTTTATTGGAGATGTTGCAAAGAAGGAAAGGTTTTGTCCCATTAGGGAAACAAATTGGCGTCGTGTCAATGCGAAATATAAAGCTGATATCATCAAGCTGATTCGGGTACGTTTTAAAAAAAAAAAGCCTTCGGGCGGAGTTGTAAATCTATTTAGATTATAAAGTTACTTATTTGTTATTTTCCCATTTAAGGACCGTTTTATAATTCCTGATGGTGATCCTTACGACCAAGGGATTCTCAAGCGCACGGGTAAAAGTGTGAGACAATATAGGCATTACTTGAAGAAGACCTTTTTTCAACCCAAAAAGAAAAAAGAGGAGATTTATCAAACAAGGCCTGATGGACATACTCTAGATAGTTGGATCCAGTTGGTTGATTATTGGTATTCTGAAAAGGGAGAGGTAATAATAATCTACCACCTATAATGGTGATTAAATAAGGGTTGGGATTAAATAAGGGTGATTAAAAGTATGTGTACTTATGCAGAAATTCGCTCAATGTGGAAAAGAGGCACGAGCAGCACATAACCATGTCCATACAACTGGGTCAACAAGCTATGCTAATATACGAGCCGATTTTGTACTTATTCTATCATTTGTCACTCTTTATATACTAATTAGTTGGGTGTGTATAATACCTAATGTGCTATAACTAATTAAATTTTTGACAATGAACAGGAAGAGAAGAATAAGAGAGACCCGAGTGAATTGGAGATATTTAAGCAAACTCATATGAGGAAAGATGAAACCTTTGTGAAAGACACACTAACAGAGGAATTTCTGGTAAGCTTATACTTATAAACTTCTACCACCCAATTGCATTTCATTTTTCTATTTCTTTTTTTAAAGGTTAGAGGTATATCATTTAAATAATTTTTTGTTCAGATTGATGCAGATATTAATGTTGACACTCAAACTGTGTTATATCCTAAAAAGTCCAAAGTAGAAATTGAGAATGATGTTTTTAACAAGCTAATGTTTGGGGAGGAGGTCCCTGAACGTCCCTTGGGTTACGGATTTGGTGTGAATCAAACTGATATATATGGGGTGCGTAGTATCTTAAGAAAGGAGAGATTTAAGTGCAGTGAAAAAGATACTTTAGCTTTTCGGGATGTGCAAAAGGTTGTGGATAAGTTAACTGAGGAGAATAAGGGAATGAAGAAGAAAAATGAAGAGCTACAATTGAAGTATGCTGAGACTAATTCGTTACTGAAAAAAATTTTGAATGTAATGAGTAGTGGGGGAACATCAGATGAGAGTGCAAATATGGCAAAGATAATCTTGCACAGCATTGCTGATCCCGAGGTAATTTATTTCTCTAATATGCATTTATATTTTCTACTGTTCATTATATGGTCTATTCAGTTTTTCTTATTATATTTTTTTACCACTACAGGACGTACAACACAAAAAGGTAGAAGATGACGGAATTGATACATGACAAAATCGACTCACTGTTTTCGAACATGGATTTTTGGAGGAGAACACGTACCTTTTTAAATAATGCTGTAGTTTTGTAGTATTTTTTTATTTCACTTTGGATTGCGAAATATATGATTGGATGAAGATTATTCTAGGTATTCGTCATATGAAACTCTATTTATTGATTGCGAAATATATATATATGATTGGTGATTATTCTAATTAAGTGTTTGTATTTTGAACGACCAATTCGATCTTTGTGTATATTGATATCAATTCAGTAAATGTGGAGTCGCACTTTTTAGTCAACATAAATATGTAATCGCAAACAGTAGTCAATTGTTGGAAATATATAATTATTATTATATTCTTTATGATAAGATTCTCGACGCTTTTACGATATCTACGTGTCGATAATTGAATTTTATATTATTATTTCTCGACACTTTAAGGAGTAGAAAGTCTCGCACTTTGAAAAAAAAAAATGGCCGGGAAAAAAAAATTGACATAGAAAAGCGTCGAGATTGCATATTTTAGTGTATCATGTACTGACGCAAAAAAGCGTCTTGAATAAAATATTCAACGTTTTAATGCGTCGAGAATGGCGACATAAAAAAGTGTCGAGAATTCCCGACGCCCAAAATCTCCACGCTTTCTGGAAGCGTCGAGAATTAAATTTGCGACACTTTAAAACGTCGAGAACCCACCTTTAAAGCGTCAAGAAACCAAGGATTTTGTAGTAGTGAGAGCGCCACCAAAAGTCACGGAACGCTTGTGGTGATCGACACCAGTGAACGGGGTGAATATCATCTTATATTTGTTCGTCCCGTATGTTGGGTCGTATGAAACTGCGTCACCAAACAACCTGTAGTTCCTCCTAGCAACGCCATCAGCCCAAAATACCCTGCTCAGACTACCGTCGTCATCCAGGTCGTAATCAAAAAAAAAACCTCCCGATTGTCCGCCATACATCTGAAGCGATCAATGAATAGCTGACCATCCCTCTCATGGATGAAGCACTTTATATCTCTGCCAAAGTTTTTGAAGTCGACCAAGCTGGCACCTACGTTTGCGAACCCTTCAACCTGCTCCTTACACATCTTGTATGTCTGCGTGGCACCGATCTTCAGCTGAAACAATTCTTTTATTAAAGTAACGTGTGACAGCAGTTGAAGTAACAGTAAGACGGCATTAAAGTGACCCGTTGATTAACTGAGCTAGACATTTTTTTAATTTACAGACGGCATTCATTAAAGTAACGGATGCCATGAACCACGGTAAGACAGCATATGCATTACAGTAACAAAATATTATCCATGGCGCGGTGTACTAAACGCATAGTGACCTGAACTTATATATTTAAACCCGCAAGAAGCTACTCAATACGTACCCGTGAATTGTTCAGAATCATTTGCTTGTGGTACTTCGTGAGGTTTCTTGATAACTTATGAAATTCCCTGTCTTTTGTTGAAATGAGCTCGTGGTTGTGCCCACTGTGAAAAACAACAATTTTCATAGGTCCGCCATTGCTGAACAACTTAATTCTTGCCATACAGCCAATACGACGGACCTTAGTTTTCCTTTTTGGTTCCTTCACGGTGACTTCCTCTGCCGTCTCCTTGACCTCTTCCCCCTTTGACGTCGCCTCCTTGGTCGCCGCATCTTCGCTGACTTTCTTTTTCTTGTTAAAACCCTGCCTGTTACATACCAGCAGCTTTGATTTAATCTCACCACCCCGCCATCTTTTTGTTGTGTACCTCCTGACATCGAACCCGCAGGCCAATGCGTAGATTTTATAAAAGTTTACCGCCTCTTCCTGGTCTTTGAATATCTGCCCTACGTATGGCGTGAAACTCTCACCTACATCCCTGCACCATTCGTGTGCCGCTGCGTCATCTGAAAAGCAAACCACTGTATTGAGTTAATCAAATTACCAGAAGATGCGTATAAAATAGACACAGAGTAACTGATGAAGGTCGCTGAAGTAACGGGTGGTGTGCATTAAAGTAACGGCTATTGTAATCTAAAGTAATGCTATTCAGATTTCATTCACATTTTTTAAAAATTATTTGGAGTATTGCCTTCATGGTGTCTACAATGAGCGTAGAATCTGATAATAAGGAGTATTGCCTCCATGGTGTCTACAGTATAAATCAAGGACAAAAAAATTACGGCTTATTTGTTTGACCGGTTGAATATCAGCCATAGAGGGAGATTTCTTCAGCGGCAAAAGTTGGAAGATGAATGACTTGACGTCTATTATAATTCGTCTATTTGGATTGTAGGTTGTTCTTATTGGATGTTGTTGACTATAGTAACGCAGTATGTTTCTCTGAATGGGCAGTTAATATTTTTATTTTGTTTCCTATTTTGTTGGGAATCACGTCCCACCATTATAGGAAACAATATCTTTTTAAATCATTATTTTAATACGGCGGTTTCATATATCCCAATTATTCTCTAATTCGCTACAATAACAGATTGTGAGAACTAAAGTAACAACCAGTGTAAATTAAAGTAACGGACCATAAAAGTAATATAATTTTCATATTAAAATAACAGACTCTCTGAACCAAAGTAACACAGTATGTGAACTAAAATAACCCAACATATGTATAACGTAGAAAAGTAGAAACTAAAAATTCAGTATCATCTTAATGACTCCCTCCAATTTAGGAAACAATATCTTTTTTGTTTATTATTTTAATTCGGCGATTTCACACATCGCAATGACTCTTTAATGTATTACAATTTTAGGCGTGAATAATTGAAGTAACAACTTGGATGAATTAAAGTAACGAACACTCTACACCAAAGTAACATCGCATGTGAACTAAAATAACAAAAGAAAAAGTGTGTGCAGATATCTTTTCATCAATACGCAGATCATTTTAAACAGAATCTGACAATTTGCTATCATTTTAAACAGAAACTGGAAATTTAGAAACTACAATGTGTATACTAACCTCTTGTTTTTCGTATGATTTGCGTATCAGTCATTGAATGAAAAGCAGAAGGCGACTATTGATTGAGTGTCTTCCCGACTGTATTGAAATAAACTCTACCTTCGCAATATGAGGCCGGTGACTGGATGAATGAGGTTTTGATTGTGTTATTTTGTAGAAAGAACAACGAACAACAGGGAGAATTAATTGAGTGAGCGAGAGAGAGATGAAGGTGAAGCGATGGAAACGAGAGGATGAATGATTGAATGTGTGTGAATGTTACGTTACTATAATATTCTCCTTCCTATTTTGTTGGAGCAGTATCTTCCTTTTTTTTTTTTTTTTTTTATTAATCTAGTGATTTATCTCGTTCCTTGATTCATCTCCCATCCGACGGATGGGAATGGGACTTAGGGACTCAATATATATAATGGACTCATAGGAACCCACCTCTATATATATATATATATATATATATAGAAAAAGTAGATGACATAGAAGATGCATGGGTTGTATATCATCAAATGATTACAAGTTTATCATATTTACAGTGTATATAGTGATAGACAGGCAAATTAAAAATCAAAGTGATTAATTGGTACCATGAATATCAAGGTAATGACATATTTACGGTAATGTTATCCCATTCCGGTCAAGTTGCGTGTAGTTGTGTAGTATGTGTACAGTCGTACAAATTTTGATTGGGATCAAGTATTCAAGTTGTGTGCATTAGATTGAACATTGAAGTGAGTGGTGAACTAAAGTGAAGCAACTTGAATACTTGATTGATTGTCGTACGGCATTACGGGGATAGGCTCGCAGTTGAAAGACGCTATTGACGAGAATTCTCGAACCCAACTTCTTTTATATGAGTAATCTCTTTTTCATTTGATCGTTTTATACTAATCAACGGGTTTTAACTTTGATTTTCATAGTGAACGAGTATATATATATTGTTATTATGTAGCCCTGTGAGTCCCGAACAAGCTTGCAAAATTTCAACACGATCCAACGGTTGAAACTCCGACAATCGATAGTTTAGTGAAGGTTGTCATGAGAAAAACGAGTTGAGAGTTTTTTTCTCTCTTTTTTCTCTTTTGTTTCTTTCTTTCTAATGTTTGTCTTACCCTTAACCCCTTCTAAGGATTCTAATTAGGCAAACAAATGTCCATCACAATATGACTTCAAAAGTAAGTTTTTTGGACTTACACACACACAAACACAATGTTTGTGTATCAAATGGGCTGGATTCATAACAATTATTAAAAATCTTACAATCAAGAATAAAATACTTTGTACGGAGTAGTATATAAATTTTGTACGAAGTAATACAGTAATTAGTGCTAATATTTAATCTCCAATCCTAGATAGAGGGTGGGGTGGAGAATATAATAGGGGATAAAACGTCCCCTATAACATCGATCACTTTGATCATACAATATATCTCAAGAGATCGGAGATGAAAAGGAGGAAATGGGTGTGTAGGCCAGGTATAGTAGTTGCGATTTGCAAAGGAGTAGGCAAATGGGTTGAGGTTTGAGAAGGGCACAAGCCAGTGGGCTCTACCATATGACTATAACGCCCCCACAAGCCAAATAAATGTGACACCCTAATCGGTCACCGTTGAAGAGTTTGGACAAATTGTTGGCTGCTCCATCTTACTCCGTACTACTACTAGTTTGGGATATTCTTACATGTAGGAGGAGGAGCTACTAGTACTGTAGTAATGGTCGTATACTAGTTTCGGATATTCTTTTCATCATTAGAGCTTTTTTTTGCAGTTAAACGTGACTTTTACTCCGTAATATTTACTCTAACTTTTTCAAAAAAAATCACGGATTATTTAGTACTTTCTCAAATAATATTCTCTGGGAATAAACGTTTGGTCAAATATAGGATGACAATTTCACCCGCATCTACCATGATGCACCCGATCCACCCGAGAAAAATAAATGGGTGAAAATTCGATTAAATGGATGAATAGCGGGTGATGGATGAGACGGGTGATGGATTGGGTCGGATGCGGGTGGAGCATCATCCCACCCGTAATCCGTTAACCACCCGACATCCATCCATTTAAAAAATATACTCCCTCCGAGTTCCTATTATTGTCTCACTTTTCTTTTCGGGTTGAGTTTGATTTTTGTCTCACTTTCCTTTTTAGGCATCAACGTGTGGTTCACAATTACTTTCTCATTTCTCTCTCTTCCCTTTCTTTTTTGAACCACTCATTTCTCCTTCCCTATTTTGCACCCCAAAAGCTTTTGGGACAATAATAGGAACTCAGAGGGAGTACTATATATTATAAAAATTACCCGAGAATAAGAGAATGTCTCTGTTTTCCTAAAACTTTATTCATTTTTATTTCCTAGACTAGACCTAACTCAAATAATACTACCATGGCGATGAAAGGTGTCAAGCCGCAAGCTAGGTCTCGCAAGAAATTGTTTTCGATTTGATATTTATTTCACAAAATAATACTCCGTAGTACAAGTGAATCACCCGTTAAATCATCCGAACCACCCGTTTCACCCGTGGATGATGGATGGATCGGATATGGATGACACTCCTAGTGGATGATGGATGAATCGAGTGGGCAAATATAGACGGGTGATGGATGCGGGTGAGTCTTCACCCGATCCGAATCCGACCCATTGTCAATCCTGGCCTAGTCAAATATCAAATACTTCTTATCAAACTTTCAACTATGAAATTAGTCCCTTTATGTTTTGCTAGTATAGACTCCGTGCATACATGCACAGTATTTATAGAAATTAATTTTTTAATTAATCAAGATAGCGATCTCAACAAATATAATGAAATATGTAGTCCAAAAAATTACTACCTCTGTGTTTTATTTGTCATTCATATTTCTTGAGACAATCATTTCTCTTTTATATATTTTTCTTAATATATGATTAATTTGTGTAAATTGTGAAATGTATATTCACTTTAAATTTGTTTTCATAGAATAATTGAATCCATTGCTTAATAATTCTTAGAATTTTTTCACAAAAATTCATCTTATAATCCAATTAATGATATAAGAAACTTTAACTTTTACGTAACTTTATTCGTAGTACTATATGTTACTCCATCTGTTTCGTTCATTTGTTTGCCTTTGATTAAAATATTAGTAAATATAAAGCAAACAATTGAATGAAACGGAGGAAGTAAAATGTACGAGTATATGGGCTCGCTTGGGATGAGGGTAATTATTCCGGGGTAATAGAACTGAAATGAACTAGAATTGGAGAAGAATGGTGTTTGGTTGTGACATTTTAGGGTATAAAAGAGAAGAGATGGAAGGGAGGAACAATTACCCATTTACCCCATTGGGGGTAATGCATTACCGGGGGAGAGTGGAGTAATCTTTCCCCTCCAAATAGCTTAGATCATCGTCATTTTTTCCATTTCCACTCAGCATCATCACCACTCTCCGCCATTTTCTAGTTCATTTTGGTTCTATTACCCCGGAATAATTACCCCATCCCAAGCGATCCCTATATATTACGTAGTACGGATTAATAATTTTTTATTATTATTAGACAATTCATCGTACACATGCGAATATTTCATTTAATAATATATTTGCATTTTTCATTTAATTATTTTATTGTAGATGACGCTAACTGTTTATGGATAAACAATAATGTAGTATGAAAATCAACAATATTGAAATTAATAAAAAAAATGTGTAATAAGTTTTATAATATCAAAAAAATGAATTTATGATGAAATTTAAGAAGTGTTGAAATTCATTTTTGCTTAAAGTTATGGGACCGATTGCTACAAATAAAACATAAGGACCTAATTTCACCATTAAAAAAATTAAGAGAGTTAATTATCACTTTCGAGTATTTTTAATACAAAGTAAAAAAGTTTGTGAAACGTAACCTTCAAAAAATATTCTTTGTGAATACCATATTTTTGCCGCCGGAGTTTGATCAAAATAAAAGAGAAAACGGGTGTGACTCAACTTTTTTGATGAAATTGTGGGTGTTCACAAATTTTAAAGGTTGTGTTTCACAATTTTTTTTATTAAGATGATATTTTGCAAACTTCTTTTTTGAGTAAAGGTGATTTTTTGCAAAATATTTTTATTAAAGTTTATGTTAGACAATTTTTTTGGTTAGGAGTATTTATTTGACATACATTTAGAGCTTATCTAAAATCGAAACTCAATACTTTGGAATTTACACGTCAAATGGGGAGATAGTGAGTATTTGGGAGCATGCGGTGGGGTGATAGACTGATGAGACTATAAATTGGGGCGTCATTTGGAGCAGTAAGTAGTGCACTCGATCACCTCACTACCTCACTCATTCTCATTTCTCTCTCTTCATCTTCCATTTCTCTCTCTTATCATGGATCCCTACAAGGTTTGTGCCTTACTATTCCAATCATTCTTCTTTCAATATTACGTACTCTATGTAATCGCTACTCCCTCCATCTTTCTCAATAATTATTGCTTAATTTCTCTCACAAAAAAACGGATAATAGATAACTAATGAAAAAATAGGAGGGAGTAGAGTATTTATTTTGTGCCTAAATAACTTAATCTATTTACAGAAATAATGTGAAGTACGTTTTACTAAAATTATTTACAATTATCACTTTAATTATCAGATGAGGGATTACGATTTTACAATAGTTATTTGTGTATTATCGTCTACGGTGTTAACTCCTATACAGTATCTTAAAATATACGGAGTCGTAATTTTTTTTGTTTTGTTAAACTCAGTATCATTTGATCCTATAATCAAAAGAAGGACAAAACAATAATGATGATATCACAGGTCGATTATAAACAGTAATCCGTACTTATAAACTTGATCATATATAGGTTAAACTAAGTTTTTATAGATGGAGCTACATGATATGGACGAATTCAATACTAACCAAATTTGAACCGACTTCATTAATGATCGTTTCTCATATGATTAGGTTAGTCGACGTTATCACGCGCTTAATCTAAGTAACAAAAAGTCTTTTATATTCTCTCTGGTTTTAATGTTTGTCTCATTTGATGAATATATGTAATGAGTATTATATTGAAATGGGGCCAAAATAAAAAAAATCGGAGGGAGTATATTGTAAGGCAAATTTTTATTTGTTACGGAAATATTTGTCAAGTTATTATGACGGGTCAAATATATGAGATAAGACAGTATCGTGTCTAGGAGTAGAAAAAGATTTGACATTTTCTTTCTAATTAAATACATTTTATCCGTTTTAATATTATGACGGATATGTTTATCGCAAGGAATAGCAAGTAATATTGTCATCCACCTTAAAGGTGTTTCCCAAAAAGAAAGTCTACCCAAGAGAGTTTCCGATCCTCTACCGTCTACACTCTTACCCTTTTTTAGAGGAAAACGCATCTACTCTAATACGTTAGCATATATTTCAATAATTAGAGCAATCACTGGTCAAATTAAATTCAAAATAAAGTTTGTTATTGTCATATAAATTTTTGACAAACTCAATATGCTAAGAACTTTTGATAATAATGGAAATATTTTAGATAAAGTTTTTACATGAGAGAATGAAATAACAATAAATCAATTAAATAAACAGCAATTGGGCAACCTTATCTTGGTTTAACAAAAATGTGTTCTTATTTTCAAACCAAGTTTGTCCATTTTTGAACAAACTTTTTATCACAATGGACAAACTTAGCAAAATAAAGTTCTTGCAACATCCTCAAGAACAAAAATTTCTTGTTGTGATTGCTCTTAAAAGTTAAAATGATTAATGAAGTACATACCCAGTAATTAATATGACAAGTGGTACCAAACTATTTATACAAATAAAAATGTGGAGCATATAGCTCGGTGCCGGGTCGTGTCATGTTATAAATAAGTAATTACTGAAATTTAATTCCATTATATGCAATAAATATATAAATATTTATACTTTAGCCCAACCGTTTAGATATATGAAGTAATCAGATAAGGAATTTGCATGAAAGACAGGTCTTTTTTGTACTCTTCTTTACTTGATCACATTTCCATCATCTTCTTCATTTAAAGTAACAACAACGTGATTACGTGACTATGAGAGTGCATCGCTATTGGCTACTGGCATTATTAATTAACTAATAATTTATTTTTTCATTTTAATGAATCATAAATTGTTCGATTTACGCTGGATTCAAGCCGGGTAGATTATAAAAGTGATTAAAAACTTAAGTCAGTTTTAATATATACTGTGCATTTGAGATCGAGTTTGAATCATGGAACTCGATTTTCAACTCAAAAAAGTCTTTAGTTTAGTTAAAACAATTTGTCAGTGACTATAAAACTTGCCATGCTCGGTATGTTCTGACGTGTTATTTTATGTGTATCAACGAACGTTTTAGGTAGCAGATGAGATGTTATGTTACTCTACATAATTAAGCATGTAGTCGTAGATATATTTTGACTTAGAAGAAGTAAGAAAAATAAAATGAAATATGGAACGACAAAAACTTATAAATGAACAATACAGTACATTATTTAAGCGGATTACTTAAATTTAGAGTGTTTTTATTTTTATTTGATTGAAATTGGAGATTAAAGTGTATATGTTTGGTGCAGTATCGACCATCAAGTGCATACAACTCCCCTTACTTGACAACCAACACTGGCTCACCAGTTTATAATGACAACTCCGCTTTAACTGTTGGTGCCCGAGGTAATTATCGCTCCACCTAACTTTTTACTCAAAAATAATACGGACTACAGAGTAATAGGTTAATTGTAGAATATTAATGATAAATAATGGAGTAGTAATTTATATATTTATCATTGTCGTTGGTATTATTTTTTTTTTTTTTGCGACAAACTACAGAATAATAATACATCTATTTAATTCATATATACAGGGCCGATTCTGCTGGAAGATTACCATTTGATAGAAAAGATAACAACATGGACTCACGAGCGTATACCAGAGCGTGTGGTACATGCGAGGGGAGCCAGTGCTAAGGGGTTCTTTGAAGTCACTCATGACATTACTCATCTTACCTGTGCTGACTTCCTCCGTGCACCCGGTGTCCAAACTCCCGTCATTGTCCGTTTCTCCACTGTCATTCATGAGCGCGGCAGCCCTGAAACCCTCCGCGACCCTCGTGGTTTCGCCACCAAGTTCTACACCCGTGAGGTACTCTATATATACTCTTCTTCAATTCAATAATCAATTCGCTCCTGTTTGTGTTCCCTTACATTACATTAAAATGAATTTCTGCATGTGTGACGGTTGCAGGGTAACTTTGATTTGGTGGGGAACAATTTCCCGGTATTCTTCACCCGTGATGCGATGCAGTTCTTTGATCTGATCCGGGCCTTCAAGCCAAACCCCAAATCCCACATCCAAGAGGACTGGAGGTTCCTGGACCACTGCTCCCACCTCCCTGAGAGCCTCAACACCTTCACCTTCTTCTACGACGACATGGGCATCCCCATCAACTACCGACACATGATTGGGTCAGGAGTCCACACCTTCACTATGCTCAACAAGGCAGGCAAGGTCACCTATGTCAAGTTCCACTGGAGGCCCACGTGCGGCGTCAAGAACATGCTCGAGGACGAAGCTGCTAAAGTCGCTGGAGAAAACCACAGTCACGCCACCAAGGACCTTTATGATTCAATTGCCTCCGGAAACTACCCTGAGTGGAAGCTCTTCATCCAAACCATGGACCCGGCTGATGAGGATAAGTTTGATTTCGACCCGTTGGACACCACCAAGACTTGGCCCGAGGATATTTTACCTCTGCAGCCTGTGGGTCGGATGGTGTTGAACAAGAACATCGACAACTTTTTCAATGAGAATGAGATGCTTGCGTTTAACCCGGCTGCTATTGTTCCTGGAATCCATTTCTCCGATGATAAGATGCTCCAGGCTCGGACTTTTGCCTATGCCGATACTCAGAGATATCGGCTTGGTCCTAATTTCATGCAGCTTCCAGTTAATGCTCCCAAGTGCCCTCATCACAATAATCACAGGGACGGCCCTATGAACATGATTCACAGGGATGAAGAGGTACCTATCAATCAATTAAAGGGTGTTCTATTAGGGTCGTTGAAACTAACCATGTGCCTCCCTATGCATATTTCTAACCCTGGATGTTTGTTTCACAGGTGGATTACTTCCCATCGAGATTCGATCCTGTTCGTGAGGCCGAGAGATTCCCCATCCCACATTTTATAGTTCACGGAAAGCGTGAAAGGGTTAGTGTTTCTTTGCTGCTTTAATTTCTCCCCGACTATCAATGATCATTTTTCTAAAGACTAACTTCTCCATCTTCATCCTACCATATTACAGCAAATCATTCCAAAGGAGAACAACTTCAAGGAGCCCGGTGACAGATACAGATCCTGGGACCCGGCCAGGTCAGTGAACCGTGAACAGTGACTTCTCACGTTTCTTCATAATTCTTGCTAACCTTTGCACTTAATTAATTAAATAATTGTATCTTTTGGTGATTGTAGGCAAGATAGATTTATTGGAAGATTCGTCAAGGCTCTGTCCGATCCTCGCCTCACTTATGAGATCCGTAGCATTTGGGTTTCTTGGTTCACCCAGGTAATCTCATAATAAAACCGCCTTGTATAAGAATTTGAATTAATCATTAATTCACCAACATAACAATAATCCCGCTAACTTGTGATTTAAATTGGACAATGCAGGCTGATAAATCTCTGGGTATGAAAGTGGCAAGCAAACTGAATGTGAGACCAACCATGTAAGAATGAAGGGTTCTGAATTTGGTAATGGCGGATTCATGAAGACGAATGAAAGACCTGTGAAATGAGCAATGTGTCAATTGCCGCCTATACTTGTATTTCTTTCGCTTTCCCGTTGTTGCTCATATATGAGCATGTATGTATGTATGTATGTATGTATGTATGTATGTTTTGTGAGGAAACTCTGTTAAGTACTCAATAATCAGTGAAGCTCATGAAGGGACTATGCTTGTACTCCGATGAGCTTACAATAGCTTCTTCTTGTTCGCGATTGCTAATCGCTTCAATTAATTAAAGATCTCTCGCATTATGAACTATGATCTATCCCGGCCCCCTTCCCTTCCAGCTGCTGTAAGTAGTTTACTTTTTACAGATTTATCTACCCAAAGTAGGATATATAGTGCCATTTTGAGCACAATATAGTGTTGATTTCGTTTCAGTATAGCTTAGTTACTTTGGGTGCAGGTAAGTCTGATTGGATTCATATGGGATTAGAATGGTGCATATTTTCAACCAAAAACTTAGAAGATAGCAATCTACCCTAAACGAAAGACAGTCTCTCACGAGACAAATGATGCATATTTTTTGACACAAATGGTGCATATTTTCAACCAAAAAGATTGCAAAGAGACTAACTAACTCTATATTAAGGTATTCTGTCAAAAAAACAAACACAACGGAGGCAAAGAAAGATTTGGGGTCGACTAACCTGAATCAATATCTGGGGTCATTTGGGTGACCCGTAAATTGATTTTGGACTCTCTAAGTTTCTGCTGTCAAGGATATTCAAGCTAAAGATCCCAAAGTTCAATAAGTATCTTCATTCCATCTGCTTCATTTATTTGTTTCCCCCACCAACGAGGTGTCGGACACAACTATTTTGACAATTTTTTCAATTTTTTGGTTGTGTTATGTTATGTCGGCCACCCAATACAACACCCAAATAAAGTGTCAAAGTAATGTACTATTGATAAATGGATTTTTATTACTTGAGTGAGGAGTGAGGACATCATTTAGAGTTGAGTCAATTGTCGCATCATTTGAGCCTCAAGTTTGGAGTATAAAGTACTTGGGTCCAACATTCATAAAACAACTTTCATTATTATGATATTCCCTCCGTTCCAATGAATTGTTTGCCTATTCCATATTAGGGCGTCTCAATGAATTGTTTGTCTTTATATTTTAGAATGTTTTTTGTATGCAATTTGACCATTCTCATGAGTTTTGCTCCACATGTCACCTTCCCATTGGATCCCTTACCCTTGGTGCCAAAAAAAAGACAAACAATTCATTGAAACGGAGGGAGTATATGATACGATGCACAACGAAACTATGCTAATTGAGGTAGTTTGTAAATGGTTTAATTTTTGTAAATGGCGAATTAGTAACCATCTGATTTAATTCGCAAATGGTTAACATCTTGATTACATTACCAATTATAAAATATTTTGATAACTTTAAAAAACGATTCTCTCTCTAAAAATACTCTCTAAAAGAATACTGGTGAATGCAGCCCCCTACCGAGGGCCCTCCTCCGGGGGTCAATTCGAATTTACCTCACATTCAAGTGAGGGAAGCAATCTCGGGACAACCCTCGCTAAGCCTCCCACCATTGGCAAAGAACTCAAAACGGAAGACGATGCATATTAGTGAGTTCCTTGGCCAGAACCCGTCGTCCGAGGGATCTTCTGGCTTTATGAGTACTGATACTCAAACCCTTTCGAATGTCCATACACCCACAACTAATGGGGTCCGATCGTCATATAAAGATGTAGCCCAGAATCTTGCATTCAACTCGGAGCAAAATGACATTTACGATTTGGAAGATATGGCTATTGATTCTGTGGACGAATACATTTCGGATTCGGAGAAAGAAGATGAACTTTGTCCTACAATTCGTCTCAGTAGGGAAGAAAAAGCAAAATTGAGAAAGCCTTGGCGCCACGCTCTGCTTATCAAGATGTTCGATAAACAAATCGAATATCTCTCTCTTATGAGAAAAATTCAAGCCAAATGGTCCATAAAAGGTAAACTCACCCTTACGGATCTAGGGTACTCTTATTATGTAGCTCGGTTCTCATCTAGACAAGATCACGAACACGTGATTACCCAAGCTCCTTGGATGATAGATGATCACTATTTGACAATACGTAAATGGTTCCCGAATTTTGTTCCCACAGAAGATAAATTGACTCATTTGACAGCATGGGTTCGTATCCCGAACCTCCCTGTGGAATATTTCAACAAAGAATTCCGAACGAAGATCGGGTCAAAAATCGGCAACGTTATTCGTATTGACAAAAATACAGAGTCGGCAGAACGAGGTCAGTTCACACGCATGAGTGTGGAAGTTAATCTAGAGAAGTCGTTACTGTCAAAATTCCGCCTTAATAGCAAGGTTTATCATATTCAATATGAAGGTCTACGAATGATTTGTTTCTCATGTGGAAGACTAGGTCACTTGGTAAGCGATTGTTCCTTTGATCCATCAAAGACTAATACAAAGGAACCGGACATGGCTGCGGATATTAGTACAGAAAGTTTAGTACACACTGACAATACGGAAAATCACACTCGTTCTATCCAACATGAGAAAGAACCGGCTTTCGGGGATTAGATGCTAGTGAAAAAACCGATCCGAAAAAAAACTCAACCACAAACGGACACGACAAGATCAGCTCCTACCAGTCAAGGCACCAACAATATTTTCAAATTCGGAAAAGATCAAATAAATAATCCAGGATCGAGATTTGGTATCTTGAACGGTCAATCAAGAATTACTAGCAGCGATTCCCTTCCAAAAAATTCTTCGGAAATCTCGAATATTCCTAATATTTTGGTGAATACTAGTAATCAAACGAATATTCCTTCCATTAATTAATCATCTATTTTATCCACTTCCCATAATCAAAACAATCAAGCTAACAAGGCTATCAAGTATTTTTAAAAAAATCTCAAAATAAGTCAAATAATATCCCTAAAGATTCTACGGTTATTCCTCCCAATATACTACATGACATCACCAATTATAACATCCCTTTTCTTTGTACAAACACAATAGTCCCTGTAAATCAAGTCTCCCCTGACATCTTGGAACGGAATGATGTTGCCCTTGCCAAACCCGCACAGCTCGATACTCCACCCCCCATTACCCCAACCCCAGTTCCTCCCTCAACCACCCTCATTCGAGATGATCCCTCCGACCCGGACGTGCATGACAATGGTTTGGAAGGAGATGCCCGCACCCTATATATATGGGGGTGATGGTAAAGGAATCTTCGATCATGGAAATCAACTTTCAAACCCTCACGGAGGTAACTCCGAGTCTCCTCGTGGAGATGGCGATTCCATGGAATGTTAACCAAATTCTCTCGCTAGTAAGTCGAGCTTATCTAACTCAGTTATCTTATATACCTATTAAAATGTCGGACAGAATACCATATTTATCTTCCAATTTGTCCCTTATTACTTGTATGGTGTGGAACATTCAGAGGACCGGAAGCAAGACAAAGATTAATGCCCTTAAAGAAGTTGTTAAAACTTATAAACCTTCGGTCATCGCTCTTGTTGAAACTCATATGGAGGGGGGGCATGCTGAAAAAATTCGTAAAGTTCTAGGGTATAATGGGCATTCATGAGTCGATGCAATATGATTTAGTGGGGGCATTTCGCTATACTGGCGGCCTAAGTTAGTGAATGTTAGTTCTATTAATTCTCATAATTAGTTTATAACGGTCGAAGTGACTCGTTGTGGGGAGATGCCCTGGTTCTTTTCCGCCGTGTATGCAAGCCCAAATCCTCAAAACCGTCATGCACTATGGACTGAATTGGAGCAATTTGCGAGATCAAATAATCGTCCTTGGCTTTTAGCCGGTGACTTTAATGAAACTAGGTCCCTCGCGGAAAGGCACGGTGGAAATCAAAGTATGGCAAGACGATGTGAATTATTTAATAATTGGATCGATAATTGTAAACTAATTGAACTTGAATTCTCAGGCCCCTCTCATACTTTTTTTTGGGTGAAAGGTAAGTGTATATATTAAAATCTGACGTAACAATTTACAGGTATATGACTACATCAAATAATGTAGCCATCTAGCATCTTTAGCAAGAAGAGGATATCTAATCTTACACATTATTCGATTGCGCACATCCATCTTAACCAATTTAACTACATATTTCGGATGTTGGACCATTCCCTCGATTCTGTATAAATTCCGCTGTCTCCAAATATGATAAATTGTGGCATTGATCATAGCCCGAATAATGTTGCACTGAAGCTTCGTTCCTCTCACGCCACACGCCCAAGCCAATCCTCCACTCCGCGGTATGCTTTTCCTCACCCACACACTCAACATGTTGTCTACCACCCGAGTACTCCAGCAACACCCAAAAAACAGATGCTCTAAATTCTCCTCATGTGATTCACACAGATAACAAAGGTCTGAATCTGCCACCCCAAACCTCAATAATTTTTTCCTCGTGTTTAAAACCCCCCTGAACACAAGCCAAACAATAAAGATATGTCTTGGGACACTCCAACCACTCCACACAAGTCGAGCCCACGAAACTCTCGGTTTATGACTCCGAAGCTCCTCATAGGCTCTTGATATCGAATAGGAACTTAGTGTACCGTGCCACATCCCATTCACATACATATGCTTTATCTTCTCTTTAGCCTGACAAATCTTCCTCCACACCTAGGTGACATCAGTATTAGGCTGATAATCACCCCAAGCAGTACCCTTCAGATAAATGCTATTGACCCACCTAACCCACAACCGGTCAGGCTGATCAAAAACCCACGAAGCCAGTTTCGCCACTGCTGCCTCATTCCAGATAGCCAAATCCTTAAGACCAAGCCCTCCTTCATCGTTAGGATAACAGATTTTCTCCCAACTCACTAAAGCTCTGTTAATACCTTTTACGCCGCCATCCCAAAGGAAATTGCGACATAAAGAGCCAATTCGAGCCATCACATATTTTGGGATAATAAACACCATAGCCCAATAATTGTGCAGCTGAGACAGGACAGCCTGTACTAAAGTCAGCCTACCCGCATACGATAGTTTCCTGGCACCAATACTGGAAATTCTCGAAACAATTCGAGCTAACAATTTTTCACAATCACCTTTACCGAATCGCGTACATTGAATAGCTAGTCCAAGATAGCGAAAAGGCATAGTACCTTCCACACAGCCGGAAAACTGCAAAATAGTCGCCTTCCTGTCTTCATCTACTCCTGCAAAATAGGCATGAGACTTACCCACACTAATCGTCAGTCCAGAAGCTCGGTTAAACGTGGCAAAGGCACGCCACAAAAACTCCATTGATTCAGTCTCTCCTTTGCAAAAAAGGAGCAAATCGTCAGCAAAAAGTAAATGGGTAAGCTTCATCGGAGCACACCTTGGGTGATACTTAAACTTCTTACCCATCTTGCCATGGATCAATATACGAGAAAAATACTCCATGCATATCGTGAATAACAATGGCGACATTGGGTCTCCTTGTCTCAACCCTCTTTTTCCTTGGAAAAACCCGAAATTGTCTCCATTAGCACAAAGAGAATAAGAGACCGTCTTCACACATTCCATAATCAGCTCACGAAAATGGTCAGGAAAATCTAACGCACGCAGCATTTGATCCACAAAACTCCACTCCACACTGTCATAAGTAGCCTTGTGTATATCTTCCTTAAACAAGCACCGAGGCGAGATATGGCTCCTCTTGTACATTTTAACCAAATCCCGACAAATTAACACGTTTTCCACAATACTCCTTCCCTCAATAAAACCTCCTTGAGTCGGAGAAATTAAATCAGGCAAAACCCGAGCAAGCCTCATACAAATAATTTTAGCAATACATTTATACAAGACATTGCAGCACGCTATCGGTCGAAATTCTTTCACATTCTGTGGCCTATTCACCTTAGGGATCAAAGTGATGTTAGCACAATTTATCTGTTTCAGAATCTTACTTGAAGCAAAAAAGTCTTGTATAGCTGACACTACATCTTTTCCGACGATATCCCACGAATCAATAAAAAATTGACTCGAGAAACCATCCGGACCCGGAGCCTTATCTCGAGGAATACTGAATAGTGCCCGTTTGATTTCCTCCTCGGTGACATTAGCACTCAGCCACGCTTTGTGTTCTTTGGGACACACTTTTCCTCTTCGAACTAAACTCATATTGATTGGCTCGACACTACACGAATCTCCTAGAAGAGACATGTAGTATCGGAGAAAAGCATCCTCAATAGCAGCCTTGCCCGAACACGCCTGGTGATAAGGCTAAAGTCGTATCACCTTAATCAAAATAATCCTAACGAACAACTAACAGGTAGCTAGCAGTAAGTAAGGGTCGAATCCACAGAGAGACGGATGAAAATCGCTAATTATCTAATAATCGATTCTAAACTATTTAAATTCCGGTTTTATGAGTTCGATCTAAACTAACGCGATTATGTAAAATACCGAGGTTCTAACAATGTTAAAAGGATCTAGCGCTTTCCGGTTCACTATGTAATTAAATTGGGTAAAGTTAATTAATCATTCAATCAATCAATCACAATTATTTAGGGCAAAGACACGGCCTTTCGGTTCTTATGTCAACCTTAGGATAAATTCTGACGGCGCCAAAAACTTGTTGGAGTTTTAATTACCTCGCAAGCGCACGATATAATCGTTGCACTAAAAAGGGTCGGTCCACAAGGAGTGTGGTGATTCCTAGTCGTTTCAATTCTAATTGTTTATCTAAGTCGATAGAAGTGATTGATGATAGACTAAAACTAAATGAATAAGTGATAACTAAGATGGAGAATGACTAAAAGAAAATTAAAGCTAAAATAAACTAAGATGACTAAAGTAGTAATGATTGATCAAGAATAAAGGGAACTAGGGAACGATGTCGCTTCAATTCACCTAAATCGCACCAAAGTATATCAAGTATCGAAGGAATCGGGATCAAGGGCAAAGTTGTATGCGTCTAGGTCGGCCACCTCCCTCCCGGGTTCGTGTCCGGCTTAATTTCCCGTTTACCTCCCTCCCGGGTTCGTAAAGCGGAATCCCTAAGTCAAATCCGAGGGTCACTCCCGTGATAAACCCCAAACCGACTCAAGTCAAAAAGGCACGCATACAAGTGTAAAGGATACCACGCTAGACACCACTCCCGTGTTCGATCTAGTACGGTAAGGCAAGATAGAGGGTCAAACCGGTCACCTATCCTAATCGACTCCCATCGATGACCAAGGGATTGGGACCGTCTCAAACTCCTAAACCAAGGCAATCCAAAATCCTCAACACCACTTCACCCAATTACCCAATTCAATCGATACAAAACATACAAGGGGCGCAATTTAGGCGAATTTAGGCTTCATCGACCCCTAGTGGGTGACTACTCACTAATCATGACTAAATTGATGGAATTAAGTATAAAGGTGGAGTCTTTAACTATGAACATTGTTGTAAATTGAATTATACTACCAATTATAATAGAGTGGTCAAATTGGAATAATCTAATTGGGGATTTCTAATACTATCATGAAATTTATAAACATGAACCAGAGAGACTAAATTAATATCAAACTATAGTAATAAACAAAGAAAAGGGAAGACTAAGGCTAAGAACTTGAAGAAACAAGGAAAAACAAAACTAGAGTAACAAAAATGAGAAAATAACAAAATTAAAGCAAAGAAGAAGTAAAAATTACCCACTTAAAGAGAATGGAGAGATTAAGAAGAAGAAATAATAATAATCATAAAAAGCTTGAATCTTGGACAATAAGGAAGATGAAGATCTTCAAGGACAACAAAACTCTCTCTAAAACCCCAAATAATTCAAATGTATGACTTGTGTAATAGAAACTTCAGCTGCCTAAAAAATGATAAAATCGAGTATTTATAGTTCTAATTAGGTTACAAAAAAAAACCGGGCCGAAAACAGGGGAAAAATACAGAGCTGGAGTTGCGCACGGTCGGACCGTTACGCACGGTCCGATACGCACGGTCTCTTCTTCCTGCTTGAGTTACGCACGGTGCATCGTGCGTAACTTTATCTGTCCTTATTTTCCTGTTTTTGGTCCTCTATGCGCTTGTCTAGGCTCGAACTCGGGTCACTTGCTCCCTTTTACTCGGGCGTGCTCGATTTCATCGTTTTTGACACGGAAATGCCTAAAAACAAGTAACAAACACAAGAAAACCGAGTAATACAAAATATAGCCGAAACGAGCCAAAATGCCTAAGAAAACACGATTAATCGAGGCTAAATAAACGTCAAAATAGTGTGAAAGTACGGTCAATAACGGAGTTATCAGGGCTCTCGCAACTTACCAGATTATCCTACCCACTTACTTGTAAGTCTACCCTTACCAGGCTTTCGATCTTATGTTCGGGTTACTAAACATTCAACTAGTTCAACGTCTCAAACTGATCAAACAATAATACAACACAAGTAGTAAGGCAATAACATATGAATGATCAATCAAACAATTAATTAAACTAATATCCCCAATTCGAATAACATAGATCCCCTTCAACCCTAGAAGAATAAATTAGCTACTCATAAGAAAAGATAAAACAAAAAAAGAAATAAGCATAATAAAGAACAATAAGAAAATTAGAGAATAAGAAAAAGTATCAATTACGTAGAACTGAAAGATTGACGATCTAAAAGTAGGATTACAAACTAGAAGAGTTCTAATGTTAATAAAAAGTCTAAACTAATGAATAAGAAAGTGTTCATAAATCTAACCCTAAGGAGGGTATATATACTAATAATGATAAGGAGTCATTACTCCTAGTTTTCTAATGACTAGGAGAAATTAATTAGGAAAGAATATCCCGTAATAGAAGAGTTATGGTAAGTTATGAAGTCTAAAAACTGAAAATACCGCGAAACAGCTTCAAACCGATCGGTTTAGGCCTGAACCGACCGGTTCAATGTTGTCCCGACCGGTTTGGGTTCGTCCCGACCGGTTCGGGTTTCCCTGCACTGCGCAACGAATTTGAAATGCTTGTTGTTTCTTCGTTATTTATCGGATTTGGACGTGTGATATAAAGTTGGAAAGATAAGAAAAAGAGGTTTCCAACGCCATAAAAATCAGCTCAATTGGAGTTGTAGAACTCAAGATATTCATGTTTAAAGCTAACCCTTGTTTTCGCGATCGTTCTTTCTTCTCGATTTGCATTTGTTTGAGCTTTCCAACTTATTTCTTTGTCGTTTCTTATTGTTTCTTCACTTCACATCCTTCCTCAAGCATTCACTTAGTATCTTCTAACTTTTAACACTTCTTCCTTTTGGATTTCATGGCTCGACTCTCGTTATTACCCAAAATATAGCTCAATTGCCTTCATTTGTTTCGTTTCCTACAAAACGTAAACAAAATACCCGACATAACAAAGAAGGATGAAAAGCTAGAAAAATAACTCCTAGGACACATAAAACGAACCAAAATAAAGGAAAAGTTGGGGTTAATCATATATACGAAATGAGTTCATCACCTGGCCTTCCGCGTCGCTGATTTTAGTAATGGCATTATAGGCTCTCCTTGCCCTCAACAACCCGTGAAAATAAGCCGAATTCACATCACCCTCCTTGACCCACTTCTGCTTCGTTTTCTGGCTCTAAAACTCCACTCAAGCTGCCTGAAATACACGCACTTCGTCATTCAAGTCCGCCTCCTCCTCCAAAGAAGACGCCGACCTGTCCATGCGAAGCCGAGTCTGCACATCATCAAGTTTCATTTCAGCCTGCAAACACCTGTTTTCAATGTCAGCAAAACAATTCGAATTTAACTCCTTCAATGGCTTCTTTAGGCTCTTAAGCCTCGTCACAACATGGTACATAGCAATCCCAAGAACCGCCTCTCCCCACACATTCCCTACACACGTGTTAAATTCCGGAGCCTTGCTCCACATGTTCATGTATTTGAACGATCGATTCTTCCTTGCCGGTGGGTGTTCCAATTGCACAATACATGGGCAATGATCGAACGTACCCTCCGGCAAAAAATTATCAAATCCCTCCGGAAAGAGCCTCACAAAATCATCATTAACCAAACACTGATCAATGCGACTGAAGACTCTTGTTTCCACCACCTTATGCTTATTATTCCAAGTGAACCAAGACCCACATGCCTTATGATCACTCACCTCACAATTAGCTATACAATCTCGAAATCGGCTCATCTCCTCATAAGAGGACACACCACCAAGCCTCTCTCGAGCATCGATAACACAATTAAAATCACCGAAAATAATCCAGGGACCCTTCGAAGCATATGATTCAAGCCTCTGCCAAAGTTCCACTCTATCCGACGCAGAATTAAAAGCATACACAAGAGTCCCCTCTCATACTTGGGCAAGGGGAAATTCGATCGAAACTAGGCATAGTGCAAGACTTGATAGGGCGTTGTGCAATGGTGAATGAAGTTCTTTATTCGGGGATGCCAGCGTGAAACATCTTCCTGCTTATCAGTCGGATCACTGTCCACTATTTATCTCTCCGAATGGGTCTGCTTCCCTTCAATCGATTCACAAACCGTTCCGATTTTAGGCTGCGAGAAGTTCTTGGAATTTATTAATGAAAATTGGGCCGAGCGAGATAACTTATCTGACCAACTTTTTAATTTATCGAATAAACTCCAGGTTTGGAACAAGCAGGTATTTGGCAACATCTTTCGTAAGAAACGTGAATTATTAGCTCGGATTGAGGGGTGCCAAAAACGTCTTTCGCTCAAGAAGGAGAGCAATCTAATTAAACTTGAATCGAAGTTTCGACGAGAACTTGATGAGATACTTGAGCGAGAAGAAATATTGTGGTATAAAAAATCTCACGTGGATTTTATTCGAGATGGTGATCGAAACACTTCTTATTTTCATATAAGTACACTAGTTCGTCGGTGGAGGAATCATATTACCTCCCTTAAGAACGACAATGGCGAATGGATCGAAGATGGTAAAGATTTGGTGAAAATGATTGTCGACTTCTATAAAAATCTATATACAGCAGAGGAGGTGAACGACCAGGGGATCGATATTCCATATGACCAATTCCAGGAGTTTAGCAATGATCACTGGAACTTGCTGACGAAGTACTATTCACTAGCAGAAGTCGAAAAAGTTGTTCATGATATGAGCCCACTTAAAGCACCCGGTCCCGACGGATTTCAAGCTCTTTTCTACCAAAAGCATTGGTCTGTTGTCAAGAATGATGTATGTGTTATGGCCATGAAAGCTCTTGAAGGTAAGGGATTTCCTCCGGGAATGAATGACACGCATATCGTTCTAATTCCTAAAGTTACAAGTCCTGAGCATATCTCCCAATTCCGCCCTATCAGCCTCTGCAATTTTGCTTACAAAATTGTTAATAAAACTATTGCTAACCGGCTCAAGAAGGTCTTTCCTCGACTTATCTCGGAAAATCAAAGTGGATTTGTCCCAGGTCGTCATATTGCCGATAATATAGTGATTTTCCAAGAGACAATTCATACTATGCGTAAATCCAAGGGTGAGAAATGTTATATGGCTATTAAAATTGACTTGGAAAAGGCGTATGATCGGTTACAGTGGGATTTCATCGAAGCGACTTTGCGAGATATGCATTTTCCTACTCTTATGATCGAGTCTATTATGGACTGTGTCACCTCATCGTCGATGCAAATCCTCTGGAATGGTGCACCAACTGAACAGTTCAAACCCACAAGAGGAGTACGACAAGGAGACCCATTATCCTCGTATTTATTCGTCATGTGCCTTGAGAAACTACAGCAAGCTATTGACGAGAGGATTTGTGCTTCCGATTGGAGTCCGGTTCCTATTTGTAAGAATGGCCCGAAGATTTCTAATCTTTTCTTTGCAGATGATATGGTTTTATTCGCGGAAGCACGAGTGGACCAGGCACATGTTATAAATTATGTCCTAAATAATTTCTGCCAAGTATCCGGAGAGAAAGTTAGTACTGCAAAATCAAAAATATTTTTCTCCGATAATACATCCATGGTCGATAGGGAAGATATTGCTCATATTCTCGGTTTCGATAGTACCCCGGAATTGGGTATTTATTTAGGCATGCCGACTATTAATGGACGAGTCACCAAAGCAACTTTTAGCCATCTCGAGGAAAAATTCAATAAAAGACTAGCTGGCTGGCAGACGAAACATCTTTCACTGATAAGTCGATATTTATGCGTATTTTTACCCTTTTAATATTATATTTTTTATGTCGTCTTTCGTAATATTTGAGTTAAAATGATTATTTTATGTAAGTTGGGTTTATTATTAAACTTTTGATATTTTTGTGCTAAATTGAGTTTTTAATATATATTTTAATTAATTAGTAATAACCAACATGGATTAAGATTGCGAGACTACCAAAATTGTATGTATTTTTGCAGGTCTGTCTTAAGACGACAATATTTCACTCATACGATGTCGGAATAAAGCAAATCAACATACATCGGGAAGCTAAGTTCGAGATGAACAACTTTGTTGAAGAGAGCAAAATCAAATTTCATCATCTAATGGGTCGAAATCAAGCTTGAAACCATCAGCCTATAATGAAAAAAAAGGAAAGAAAATCCGGTGTAAAAAGGAAAGAGAAGATGTGGAATTGTAAGAAGAAGACCAATTAATTAAGGAAAGAAATAATTTTACTGGAACCAAATTAACACTATAAAAGGATGCATTAGGGCTTTAATGGAAAAAGAAAAAAGAAAAAAGAGGAGAACAAGAAGCCACAAAAAACACATACATAGGAATAGGGCGAAAGCCTTGGCCTTCACGGCCAAGGTCGGTATAAATTCAACCGGATTTTAATGCGGGACGCGATCAATTCAACTCCTAATTTATCTAACGGTTGTATCTATCTATATATCTTATTTAGTTTATTTATCGTTTAATTAGTTATTTAGTTTAATCTTTCAGTTATTCGAACATGTAATGTATTGATTATTGTCAATGAGTTATGAGATTACGTTATTGTTTTAACGTTTAATTAGTACTTTGATATTTGTATGAAATTCACGATTTGACAATTGTTTTCATGTTTATTAATTTAGCCTGATCACCTAAATTATTTACATGAGTCGATTGTTAAATTAATAGTGTTTTAAATTAGGTTGCAGCTTACTGGTCTAATTTAACTGCTAGAATTTTGTATGATAATTGAGTTATATTTAATTGCAGCTTTCTGGTTCTATATAATTCAATTGATTGGTGTTCTTAACGCGATTAAATTTATTGACTTGATTCGTGCTTACATGGTTGAGTCGGTCTAATTTAGTTAGGATTAAACTTGCGTGGTTAACGGAGTTTAACGAGTAAGAAAGATAAAACTGTTAATTTACTTGCTTACAAGGGATTAAATAGTTAGCGATCTATTTGAGTCTAATTAAATGAATCGATGATTAACCCGACTATATCATATATTGCATGTCTCGAATATTGTTATGATTAATATTTTTTTATTTATTATTATGTTTTTTTATTTATTATTATTATGTTCAAAACCAACAAAACCCCCCTTTTTCTATATATCTAACTATTAAATAATAAGTTTCCTAAGATAATAATGTCAGTCTCTGTGAGATCGACCTCTACTTACCCTATCTACCGTAGAGTTAGTAGTGTTTATAAATTTAATTTTGACTGCGGAAACGACACGCATCATTCACTAGCTGGTAGAAATACCTTAGTCCAATCAACACCGTCCACCCTCGCTAATTACAGTATGCAAACGGCCAAATTGCCAAGGTCGATTGGTGATACCATCGATAGAAGAACTCGAAAATTCTTGTGGGGAGGGACGAAGGAGAAAAAGAAAATTCATATCATCTCCTGGGAAACGGTGCAAAAACCGAAGTCAATAGGTGGCTTAGGGATTCTATCTTCTTGTCAATCAAACGCTGCATTTCTTGTCAAACTTGGATGACGTGTTCTCACGGAGCCATCAAGTCTATGGGCACGAGTCCTTAGAGCTAAGTACTGTAATGGCCGATGTGATGTGGACATGTTCCAACCCAAAGCTAATATGTCTAATGTTTGGGCCGGTATAACTTCACAAGCAGAATATATCCATAAGGGAGCTTCCATAGTTGTAGGTAACGGGAGAAGAACGCTCTTTTGGGACCATTCTTGGACCGACAAGGGTTGTCTGTCGGATAAAGTATTAATACCTATTTCTAAGGCAATTCTTGGAGCTACGGTTAGTGATATGTGTGATGAAAGTTCGGGATGGAAGTGGGATGAATTTTCCAATTTTCTACCTCGAGAGGAATTATTAAAAAATTTCAACTTACTTAGTATCTCCTGATCCATATTTAGAAGATGAGTTATATTGGAGCGGAACATCATATGGTAAGTTTTCTATCAAATCCGCACTAAATATTATCAGAGGGTTTGAGGCACCGGCGGAGGACAATCAGACGGCTCTGCACCTCATTTGGAAACTCCCGGTCCAACAACGTATACGTACGTATGTTCATTTGGCTTGCTGCTCATGATCGATTTATGACAAACTATAACCGTGTTCGTCGTGGTTTAGGAGATGATCCTCTTTGTCCCCGTTGTCTCACGGTTGATGAAACCACTGACCATCTTCTTCGGCATTGCCCTATTTCAATCGAGATATGGTCGCAACTCGGAGAGTCCGCTCATTCTGAGAATTTCTACTCAGATCCGTTCTATTCGTGGATGTCGAAGAACGCCAGTAGTAGTTCCGATGTCGCTTCTACTAACTAGTCCATGAAGTTTGCAATTACGTGTTGGTGGCTTTGGCGATGGAGAAATAACATTGTTTTCGGCCGGGCCTCAGACAACCCCACAGACCCCATTAATTTTTTAATTCATCAGTTCGAGTCCTCGAAGCAAGCCTTCGACCTATTTTCTCTATTCATCCCCAGCCCCGGATCCTCTCGGGTGGAGCGGTATATCATCAGATGGCAGGCTCCTCCTCAAAATTGGGTCCTACTTAGCACAGATGGAGCTTCTTGGGGTAACCCAGGACTCGCTGGTTGTGGAGGCATTCTCCGAGATTCTTCGGGTAATTTCATCTCGGCTTATATGTTTTCAAGTGGAATTTGCACGTCCATGAGAGCTGAAATGTGTGCGTTGTTAGTGGGTCTTGAACACGCAAGAGCTTTGCACATTCCAAGACTCCTAGTTCACATGGATAATAGTCCGTGTGTGGACTTCTTTCTTAGCGATCAATTTTTGAGTAACAATCTTCGTCCCCTAGTTCGAAGTTGTAAGGATCTAATTGCTTTAGATGGGTGGGAGGTACGGATTGAACATATATATCGGGAAGCCAATCGCGCAGCGGATTGGTTAGCCAACGCTGGAATTCATTCATCCCCGTCAACTACAATCATCGATAGTCCACCAATGGAACTCAGAGCAATCCTTCGAGAAGACATATTAGGTGTAGTTTTTCCACGTTTAATTATTAGTTAATTTTTGGGGCTTCGCCCCTCTTGTGTACCCAAAAAAAAATACATTACCAATTATAAAAAAAGTTGTGTTTTTTCCTAACGACACTTACCAATTTGCCCTTGTCATTTCTTCTCCATCTATTGTTTGATTTTCTCTCTAAAAAAATTGAACATTAACCTTTTCTTCAACATTCATGGGTGCAACGAAATACAAGCCGCAAAACTCTTCTTTAATGGATTGACCAATCAATCTAGCTAATAGAAATCACATTAGATCCATAAACCCTAATACAACAACCATAAAACTTTAAGCGACGAGTCAAAACCCTAAAAAATCCCTAAAAATCAATCACCATGAAAAACCCTAATTGCTGAACTTATTAATAAATTGATTGAAAAATAAAATTAAAACTTAGGGCTCGCTTGTAATGGAGATAATTATACCGGGAGTAATAGAGCAAAAATGAACTAAAAATGAATGAACTTGTTGCTTGGTTGTGACATTTTGTGGTGTAAAAAGCATATGAGGGGGAAATAATTACCCCATTGGGGTAATGCATTACTTGGGGGGAGAGGGAGTAATAATGCCCCCAAATAAGCTAGATTTTCTTAATTTTCTTCATTTCCGCTTAGCATCATCACCAATTTCCGTCATTTTCTAGTTCATTTTTGCTCTATTACCCCGGAATAATTACCGTCATTCTAAGCGAGCCCTTAAAGTAACTACTTCATCATTAATTGGAGAACTAAGATCCATAGTTGAATTCGCGAGAATTCGATTGATTGATCGGATTTTTTTAAATTTGTTAGAATTGAGTAAAGTTTCATTAGATAAAGTAATTTAGCAAACTAAATATAGTTAATATTTTGATTTAAGCCAAACATGTACCATTATGGAGTAGTTAATATTGTGAAGAAAAAAAACGTCTTCATGATTTGGTTCCAATCATAGCAATTTAATTTTGTCGCATGTCAAGGGAATAAATAATTTAGCAAACTATAGAGTACTCGTATAATATTAACCTGAACATAAACATGTACCAAGTAATTTACTACACATACTTTAGCAGCTTATAATTTATAGTCTAATCCAGATAAATATTTGCACAAAGGATGGAGAAGATAAGAGAATTGGTTTGAATACAAACACAAGTGAAGTGATATTAATGTTACACACACATGACACATGACACATAGACGTGAGAAATTGAAAAAGGAAAAAAAGAAGAAGGTGAATTAGTGGAACTTGAGGCTAGTGAGGACATTGTTGTTGACAGGGTCAGCCAAGTGATCGAGCAGGTTCTGGTATGGGCCCACACCCGTTACGAGGCCCTGAATGAAGTATCCCAATATGGCCAACATCGCCAACCTCCCATTCTTCACTTCCTTCAGCTTCAGCTCCTTCATCGACTTCTCGTCCTTACCAAACCCCAGCGGGTTGAAGAAGGGCCCACCCGGGTACGCGGGGTCTCCCGACCCTGCCAGCCCCTTCTCCAACCCCAGGAAGTACTGCTTCCCCATCGACCCCGGATTCCTCCAGTCCTGTAACCTCCTGTGCTCCGCGAACCCCATCAGGGCCATTTCCAGCACGAACAGGGTGTAGTTGTCCGCCCAGTAGCTGTACGTGCCTGCGGGTGGGATCACCCCTGTCTGGAACCACGGCAGGGCCGTTTCTGCCGGGATCAGGCCCGCTTTGCCCAGGATTTCCGGGGCAATGGCGCCTGCTGCACCCAGCATTGCAAACCGCCCGTTGATTATCTCACCGTAGGCCAACCATTTTGGCTCGATGAACCCTCCCGTGCCTTCTGGGTCTGACAGCCCTAGTGGGTCGAATCCAAAGTCACCTGGTAGGCTGCAACCAGTAATCAATATTCATGCTACTTAGTATATATAAAACCATTTTAAGATTCGGATAACATGATTTTACTAATACATACATACGATAAGAATTTGCTTTATTTATACTCCCTATTACGAGTAACTTTTATTACCCATCACTAAATAAGGGTAGATGGATAACTTTCACCTTAATCTTTGGTCATCTTAGTGTATATGGAACAATAGATAAAACTCATTATCAATCATTCAATTCATCGGCCACTTTTTAAGATGTGTTTGGATAAAAAAATGGAAAGGAAAAGAAAAGGAAGAGTTACATCTCCCTTCATTTTCCTCTATCCAGACGAACCTAAGAAATCTTAACACTTCTAGAGTTCTAGCTATAAGCTATCGTGACGTGGCTCGAGTACGAAAGACTGGCATACCACTAGGCACTTAATCAACTACATATTCATTAGGTCACATCTTGTGTATTGTTGGATTAGAGTCATTTATTTCTGATCGGACTATATTACTCCCTCCGTTCCAATGAATTGTTTGCATATTTCATATTGGGGCGTCTCAATGAATTGTTTTCTTTCTATTTTAGGAAAAAAAAATTATATGTAATTTGACCCTTGACTCCACATGCATGTCACTTCCCCATTGGTTCTCTTTCCCTTGGTGCCAAAATTATAGGCAAACAATTCATTGGAACGGAGGGAGTATTAAGATTTTCTAATAGGATATAGGAGTATATATATGTAGCGGGCATAATAATCGGATTTCAATCAGCCCCTTAAGTTTTTTATTGAAATGGTTATTCTATCCTTTTTTCTTCAAAATCGTCAATTTAGATTAGACTTATCGATGCGAGACATGCCAACTCAATTATATGAGGTAGAAACCATAAACACACGAATGAATTATTGAATTAAGTCACTACGCATACATACATACTAATATACTATGGATGGAGTTCCTACGTACAAACTTTTATTTAAAAGAAATGAATAGTAATATATACTACTCGATCGTACCTGCCATCCAAGTAAGAAAGGCTTTGTTTGGATGCAAACCACAATTGCCTGTTTCCTCCTTGCTGCATATATTCAAATCAAATCCCCATTAAATCATTTTCAAATCGAGTCATGCATTTAGCATCACAACGTACTCAATAATAACTTTACCAGCTAAGGAGGCTACGCATATATGCATGCTGAGAAGTTAGAAATAATATAATGTTACCTTAGCAGGTGGGGTAGCAGAAGCCCTAACAAGAAAGGAAGTCCTCCTTGAAGAGGAGGTAGAAACCCCAGACTTAACCCCAAGAATTTGCCTCGCACTTTCCACTGAGGATGTCAATGAAGATGACACTAATGCTTGTGTTGCCATTCTTTTTCTTTGTTTTTGGTTCCTCAAGCTAGCTACTTAATTCAAAGATGGAAGTTTGAAGAGTAGAGTAGAGTAGAGTGAGTGAGTAACCCCAACTGGCCTGGCTTGTTCACTTAAGCAATGATTTAAGTTGAGGTTGCTGCACTAGGCACAAAATAATAATACGGATGATAATGGTAAAAGAAAGAATTAAGAATCAAATATTAATAAGTGGTGGACGTAAAAATGGTGGAATTTCTGGTGGATATTGGATCTTGGATCTGAGGTGGACTTCATTTTGATTAAGGTTGCATATCTAAGTCTCCAATTAGGGCATGGCATATGGCAGCTGGAATTTTTGGGTTGGATAATGGATTTCTTGATTTTTTTAGGGCCCATTCTCCACGTGTTGTTTGCTGTTTGGGATCGTAAGTGATACTTGAGTTTGAGGTTGGACAGGTGGAACGGGTTAGTTAGGCAGTTACGTTTTAGGTTCGGGTAAAATTTGTGTTGAGTATATTTAACGTTTAGAAAAAAAAAAAAAAACTAATGAGTTTTATTTTGATACTCCCTATGTCTTTTTCATTAGTCCACGATCAAATGGACCTAGGATAGACCACGTAAGTCTCGATAACATAATCTAACTCCGTAGGCTTAGACTGACCGGATCCTTATAATTAAAGCAGAGCGATAATCACGGTACAACACCATCATATCCAACCACACAACATCACAGACGACTGTTAACACCACCTATACACGATTCGAAAATGACCAACTACCTAAACCCAACCTGGCTAACCTGTTTGTCAGGTTTCCTACTTAATTATACTAATCGGTTGCTATTAATAAGTTTTATTCTTAAGACGAATATAAGAGAGATTAAACGAAAATACAAAAGGTCTACCTACGATGAAGTTTATGTGTCAATAAAAATTAGGTTTAGGCTCATGTCTTTAACCATACTAATGTCAACACTTTTGCATGAATTGCAATTAAAGTCTTTGTTGCTACATATAATTTCCACAATGTTCCTAAAAATATGGACAAAAACAAAGATGAAACCTAAACAAAAACAGTAATCATGTTAATAATATAACGCCTAATCATGTTAATAATGGAGTATAATAAGTACTACTATAACGCAACATAAATTATGCAGTACAGAGTATTAAATGTCAGTAACATTTCATGGTTAAAATATAACAACAATAAGGTGGTTCTACTTCTGTCACTGGAGTACAAATATTTCAATCCAAGTAAATCTGGTGTTGACGCTTACTGTTTTTCGAGTGAGAGTTAATATGAGACCTTTAAATGACATTCTTACAGTAAAATAGGAAAATTTCCGAAATACATGAGCTTTCATCAGCCCTGCTGAATCAATCATCTTGCCCTCTCCACTTACATGCTGGAAAATTCATCAATAACTAAATATGCAACTCACAATGGTTCGTGGCTCTAGGACTGTACTCTAGGTCCGAACACATACTGTATAAAATTTTCCTTCGATCTTTCTAATAACTCCAACAATGTTGGTCCCTCCCCCCGTCTAAATTCCTTCAGCTGTGAAAATGCATACTCCGTATAACTTATACTTGTTTGTTTACAACGATTGCATAGAGAGAGCTCGCTTTCTAAGATCTTAGTCCTCCCTTTATCAAACTAATGTAACACTGTACTTATCAACAAGGCCATCCCCCGTCCAAATTCCGTCAGCCATGAAAATGTGTACTCTGTGTAACTTAAACTTATCTGTTTACAACAATTAAATTATATAGAGATCCCGCTTTCTAGGATATTAGTCCTCCCTTTACGAAACTAATGTACACTGTACAAGAAGCTTCTTCGAGGCTTACTCCAGTATCATCTAACAAACCGATTGTGGTCTCAAAACTTCCTTTTTTGCTCCACCTAATATAATCAAAGAAAAGGGGTCAGTTGTAAATGCAATTTAGAACTGCGATGATGTGGACGGTCGAGGATCTCTGTTTTCCAAGATGACTCTTGAAGGCGGTCCAAATAAGCTTAATATCACCTGCAAGGAGATTGCAACAGTTATTCCGGAGCCAAAGGTAGTAAATTATGCCACTAAATTTGCCAAGAATTGAACCTCAAACCGTTTACAAACACATAATGCATTCATCATTTTAGAAAAAGGGGAATGTATCACATTAATATGGCTGCTGTATAATTATTGTTATAATACGGAGTAGAATATAGGGGAATAAAGCAGAATAACACATTAAAATAGATGCATCTCTTTCTACTGCAAGAAACAATGATTGCTGAAACCATCCACCCTATTTTCTATCGACGAATCATCTAGAAAGAACGTCTTTTTCATTTTCACAAGATCACATGGTTACATACATCCAGCCCCTAAATAGCCTCACCAGTTGCGAGGGCTCTTAAGGCACTGGGGTTCTGTTTGATTACTTCTCAAGAGTGAAAGCAAATATTTACTATAAACAAGGAGGGTTCAGCACGGCTACTAATCAAACGAGTTTGTCAAAATTGAGTACTCACAGGTAAGAAGACAAGACCGTGCAAAAATCCGAGGAGGACTAGAGCCAGATACATTTGGAAGTAATAAACCTGCAGAAGCACAAGTTGTACCACCGCTCAATTTAGCATACAACCTAGATTCTCTAATTGTCTATCATTAAAGAATACCAATAAATGAATAAATACCACAAAGACTTGAGATCTGGAGAAGGCCAGAACAATAACACCAACTAACTTTGTTATTGTGATTCCACTGTAAAACAAGGAGAAATCTGAATCAACAAATTTGTTCAACTAAAACCAATGCAACTGATGCAATGTAACTGTGACGCTTAGCTATTACTGAATGAATATTTGTTAGTTGAACCATCCCAATCAAAATTTTAAGGTGATGGTTGAGGCATAACTATTACACTTAATTTATTACGCCCCCTCACTCAAACGCCTATTGGGCTTGAAGAGTGGTTAGTGCACAGGCTCATCCGTACCATGTGCTTCCACTTGAGAGTTTGAGATATTTGGGGCTGCCAAGATCATTGGAAAAAGAGAAGCAATGTAGTATCTAGAGTAGAATATTTAAACCTGAATACAGATGCCCCCATAGTCCCCAAAGCCTCTTTCATACGTTGATCCCTACTCCCAGCACTCACCTGAACAAAGCAATGTCCAATACCAATATTAGAATTTTTTTATACATGTAATCAAGAAGCTACCTTATGAACTGATCGAAATAAACATGTTACCAACCATGAATGCATGAGTTATATGTACGCAAAATTCAACAGCAATTCCAACAGACATAACGAGGTTAACGACAGACACTGCATTTAGCTGGATACCAAGAATTGCCATGACACCCTGCAATAAATCATCTCCATGAGTTACAATTTGGAAAAGAAGAACCTACATATTAATAATAGTCATGAGCAGGTACTCCTACTAAAGTTTATATACAGCAGAAATGGAAGGAAAAGATATACTGATAGAGAAAAATTACCAACAGATCCAGCACTATCATAGTGATCACAAGTAGGATAATCAATGAGCTCCATATGCTGAAGTCACCAGAAAATGCAAGAAATAATCGACATCAATTCATTAGCAAACCAGACAAGGTTACAATAGGGATGCCAGAATCCACCACACCAAAAGTATATAAGTTTCACTAGAGATACAAACCTCCACGTAATAACAAGGCACACGATGAACACAGCTCCTGAGAGAAGTGTAAAGACAGCAGTGAGTTTAAATAAATTAGATAGAATGGTTTTAACCTCTATTACTCTTACGGCTTCACACTTTTTGTCTAAACAATACCACGAGAACAAAATCAGTTCAATCAGTACAAGGGCGGGTCATAAATTTGTTATATCAGATATAATGGCTTTTAACCTCTATAGCTCACTTATGAAAATATTTCAGAGCAAAGACAACACAGGACTAACCGATAGCAATAGCAAGATTGATCAACGCTGTTTTCCAAATATCCAGGTATTGCTCGAAAAACATGTAAAAAACTGAATAGGGAAACACTTCCATCTGCAAAAAGAGAAAAAGAAGTTGAAAAGATAACGCAATGTTCATGAAGGATAAATGCATTCGTAACACCTAGTCAATTTGATACTACAACTAATCAGAGAACAGGAGTATGGAATTCAGTTACGTGATACAGATCAGCATAAATTTCCATGCCCAGACTATTACCCACTTCTCAAAGAAGCATTATCAATAATATCATTAACCCAATGCCTCCAAAGAGGCTCCGCTCATGCGGTGTAAGAGAGTAGCTACGTAATTTGTCCCTACAGCACCAAAGAGACTGTTTACATGTATCATTCAATCCAAAAACGATGGCCATCTGTTAGTCTATGAAACAGAAGGGTTTAAGGGGCGTATTTGATTTGGTTACTTATATAGCTATAACACAAAATAAACCAAAAGATGTACTTAGGCTCCATCATAAGTGAACAGAATATCAGATAGTGAAAATCTAAACAAGTAAGCACTAAAACACAAAAGATGTTACCTGCAAAGACTTGGAAACCCTGGCTGAAAATTCTCGAGCAGCTTTCAGTGAATTGACAAAATCAGACTGCCAAGTTTTATGATACCATGAAATTAAATGAGATTCTAATTAGGCACTAAAGGTTGATACAAATCACACGAGAATATTTTCATACTTGCTTGTTGAGAGGAGTGTGGTAGGTTCTGAACTCTGATGCTTTAATTACACCATTTTCATAACCTAGAAACAATTCATAGATAGCATTAGATTACACCATTTTCATAAGCTGCAAATGTAAAATTGGGGGACTGTCAATTAACAGTTGGCATACAAGTTCTTTTTTATTTTCTTTTTCAAAATTTTCCTTTTCAGACGAAGTAGCTTACCAGTGGAAATAGAAGCTATTCAGTCATGACAATCGGGAAAATTGCAAATCAAATACTTATCAAATAACTCAAGTCAACTGGACTGATGGATGATTCTCTGCTAGTTGTAGATTCTATTTTTGAAGAAATTTTACTTTAGGAAACAAAAAGCTTCCAGAATAAACTGACGTAAACTATAAATCAACACACACTAGTGAACACCTTGCATCTTTTACAAGAAATAAAAATAATCACAAACCGTTAATCGAGACCTCCACAACACGTTTTATATTTAAAAGCAATGGTAAATATTGGCTGTCAACCAACCTTTCAGATCCACACTATTTGTATAAGCACCATGGCCTCCTTTTGCACAATCAGCAGAAGGTAGAGCATCTAGGAACCAAGGAAGTTTAACTTTGAATTGAGCGGTAGTAGGACGATCATTAGTTAGCTCTGAATGAAGAAAACACTGCATACCACCAGAATTTGAAGTGTCAAGATTCCTCAACCAAGAAGTTTTCCAGTCGGAAAGAAAAATCATTATGATATAAAGAGTTAAGAGGGAAGTACCGTGGTACAGTCTTTGCACACTTCACTAACACCACATGTGACTTCGTCTGGTGCACAGCATGGAGGCTGCATTATATTTCAGTAGCTCCAGGAAGTTATTTTCCATAAGCAGTAGTCCATTACAATGTTACTCCAATATCACTTAGGTCCCGTGTCGCGTGTCAGACATGTACCACATTCGACACAACACCTCGATACTTCACTTTAGACCCAAAAAAAGGGATAATTTGCTCAAAATAGCCGTATCCGACATCGTGTCGGAGAGTCAGAGTAAGACAGGTCCATTACCATGGGGTATACAAGAAAAGAATAGTACAGAAGCTATATGGTTGTCTAATTGGATGCACATTTTACTTGTCTAATGATCTCTAGCACAGTATATTTAGCTATGAAAACAGTATTAGCAATTGACCTGGTCATCAGGTGGGCAGTAACTTCCATTTGCAAACTTCCTGCAGCAGCCAAAAGCTTCGGGCGATATCCACACAAGATAATCATCAATCCAGGAAGCTGCTGGTTTAGCTATGTAACTTGATTCTGGAACTAGAGACGCTTTAATTATCTGAACAAAAGCAGGTGTCATTTATATTAATAAGGTCAAACAAGTGTTCTACGATTCGTGAAACTACGCATTAAAGTCAAGTCTAGCCAACAGCGACCAACAATCTGGTCACTATTACAGGAATGAAAAGGATATGACAAGTGAAGGCAATGGAGATGTACCTCATTTACAAGAGAATATTCATCACAGTGGCTGATAGAGCATAGTTGATTTGCTTGTCTTGACTCTGAGCTGAAGAAAAATAAATTGTGAATGGACAGAACTTAGACTGCTTTAGTGTGCTATTCGATTGAATTTTCCAGTTATTAAGCATTTTCTGGTTAGTGATTTGTTATAAATTGTTGCTTCAGTCTAGCAGATTACGTTCATCATATAATCATGAAAACAAGTAGCCAAAACACCCAGACAAAATCAGAAAACAGAATAGTTGATACCTATAGTTAAAGTCCTTCACTACGAAGTACACTGGTGGTCCAATCCTAAGAAAGTCTGAGATATTTCGAAAATATCCCTGATAAAAATAAAGGTATGCATCAGACATTTGAAAATGACAAACATATTAGCAAGTTCCACGAGAAAAGAAAGTAAAACCAGACCTGAAGATATGAGTCTTTTGGAAGAACAATTTGTTGCTCTAGTCCAGGTTCAATTCTGGTGGACAATGTCTACAAACATCAAAATCCCAGCTAATTAGGTGTACATCTCCAACATATCTAACCAGTAAATTAAACGTTCATGATACATAGTGCACATAAAATTACAGCCGATAACCAAGAATTACTTACAACGCTGGCCAATGCAATACCAATGAAAACGGAAACGACTAGTAGTTTTACTGCCCATAAACTCAGAATGCGTGCATGGACCTCCTGCAAAATAAAATGCCAAATGAACTGAGACTGCTACGGCCGAATATTTCAGTTGTCAGTAAGAATAAACCATCACAATGCACTGCTACAGCCAACACTAGAATCTTTATTTGAAATATTCATTCAGACAGAGATTGAAAATACCTTCATATAATAAGCTAACAGACCGCGTTTTCTATTACCAATACCTGAAGGTACAAAACCTTAGTTAATAACCTTACATTAATATAAAAATAATAAGCTGCTGGCATAAAGCCTTTTGGCTTAAATATAAGAAACATAGCATTAACAAAAATAATATTTACTTTTATTGGAGAGAAAAACTCGTTTACCAGAATTTGTGTCAGTAGAGGAGGCGGTCTTCACGCAAGGAATACAATCAATTCTATGACCTTCAGCCCTTCGAAAGTCAAATACTATGAGTGCAACAAAAGCAGTAACTTGTAAAAGAAAATCCAGTAGAACTGCAAGAGCTGTCAGGAATAAAATAAAGAAATAAGCTAAACTGAAGAAGCCACCAATATATTTGATTTAAAAATGTCCTTGTACGATTTTGAAAACTTAAGAGCAAGAAATAAGAACCTGCGAACATGGAGAAAACACGAACAGCTGGCATAGGGATAAATGTCCCAACCGTAAACGCCAAAACTTCTGATATGCTGGCAAGAGAAATAGATGGTCCAACTTCTACTAGTGCATTACTTATGCGATCGTCCAAGGACAAATCATGGGGTTGCCTCTTAACAGCATGAACCAGGATGCACATATTGTCCACTCCAACCTGAGATAGAGTTTAGCAATAGTATTGTTTTACTGGGGTCCTTGCTTTAAAGCAAATAAATTAAAAGAATAATTAGAGTTAGCAAGAACATAGAGCATAAAACCTTCCAGGCTTCCACTTAACCTCAACACTATGTCCCTCTTAACATTTACTCTGTTTAATCTATTTCACTACTTATTTAAACTCGAGTGTGGTCTGAATTATGTTGTCAAACGACTTAACGGAGGAAGCATTAAATTAGCCGAGAAAAGCAGTAGGATGATCTTTTTATTAAAAGTGAAATTGAGCACACTACTGGATCAACATTTGCATAAACATAACAAAGTATACCATATATATACTGAGCTTCAAGCATTAACAGATACAGTTACTGATTAAAAAAATCCACACATATCACAAACAATAAATTTTACAAGAATCCAATAGAATATTCTCCAATTCACAACTAGTTCAAATCTCACACAGTGAATCTACCGAGAGTACATGATCCATTGAATTTTATCTAGCAAGTCACAATAAGCATCCCATGAACTTCTTAATTGATGACCCACTCATTAGCCTGTCATAAATTTGAGCTGTGGCTATGTACAAAAGTGGTAGTAGCATCATGCCATCATGAGCAGTTACTTATCAAGTACATCTATCTTAGAATTACTTCTCTCGGTGCCTAAACTAGGTCAAGAAACTTAGTTCAAGATGTTATATACGTCTGCCGTTTTCTAAATTAAGGAGCGTACCCAATCTAGAAGCAGTTGCTCACATGAGAGAGTTATGTCCTTGAAAAATTTGTCTTTGGGGTAAAAATTGAAAGGCTACTCATGCAATACGCTCGAACCATAATGGTTGTATTAGTTTTCCTGCCCCTTTTTTATGATAGGCCATTTGGTGCGTGCGTTAACAATGCACGGTGGACATTGTGGATAATGTGCACTGCATAGCGCAAGGTGCTTGTCATCAGAGAGGACATACACAAGTACAGTGATAATGTGAGAGTAAAGATTGTGTTAGATGGTTAGGTGTTGAAGTCTATAAGACTATTATTCTTGCAACAGCTGATTGGATTTTGGCAGAACACTAGAACCTCAATAGATATGTACAGTGGGTCATTTCTAAGATATAAGGTTTCAAAGTCTTTCTACAAACTCATGAAACCCTCATACAGTCTTAGCCATGGCTTTGTAATCCTAATTATTTTATTTAATTGATTGACAAGAAACCAAGATAATACAAAAATATGTGAAAACATGTACTATAAAGAAAAGTCCGCAGAAAGGCAGCATTTCTTAAAAGTGTGTATATACTTGTAAAGAGACTTCGAACTTACAGCCAAAACGAGAAAAGGGATGACTTCCATAATGATTAGTGTAGACTTTACTCCAAGAGCACTGAAAAATCCGACCGATCCAAGAACAGAGAGCATGACCAACATAACTCCAGAAAGTCCAAGTAGCACCTAACGTTAACCAGGTATCCCATTTCATTAAAGCAGGAGACCAAATATAAAGATCAGTTTTCTGTCTAAGCAGCTAAGAATGAGATGTGGTTCACCAGATAAACTAAAAGACAACATATGGTACAATGAAGGAGACGGATAAAAACCGTACAAGTAGAAGACGTATGTTGAGAACCTAATACGTAAATGAGCCACATAAACATAACTTTATGCAGAAAATGGATGCAAAATTTTATTTTAAATACAGCTAAAGAGGGAACGCGTGATGTATTTGCAAGTAGCAACTAATTTTCTGTGATATCTCCAACGTTATTCTTAGCGACATAACAAGAATTTTCTGTGATATCACGAAGAAAAGCAGATAACGAATGATAATTCTGTGATAGAGAACTGATATTCTAGATTTTCAATTGATATGTCTTGCTGGTACACACTTAAACCTACTAATAACAAAAAAAAACAGAGTACTCCTAATAGATAAGGTAAATGAGACATACCTTTGATGAAATGAAAAGGGATGACAACTGAGGCATGTCACCCAGGGTAAGGGATATATAAGCAAACATCACAAGATAACTTATCTGAGATACAAGAAAAGGTAAGTGGGATCAATATGGAGTTGCTATAGGTATCTTCTTATTAACTCTGTAACACCTGTCCAAGGACCTAAACCAAATCAAGGTTAAATACTTACCACTATAGTTATAACATCTGTAGTGCTCTCTCTTTTAAGCTCCTCTTCAATTGAGCTCTCCGATGAAAATGAAAGCGTTAAGTTTTTTGTTTGAGCCATTGTCACCAGCTCATCCTGCAACAGAGGCATCAGGGCAAACAAAAAGAAATATATGACCATAAATACATGGAAGCAGCAGAAAGATGTTCGTATACGAAATTTGTAGTCCTTACACATGTAGCCTGTGATGCTTGGACTCGCCTCTCAACCCCATCACACACAGGACCCAACCCGAGTGCGGCCACAGGATCCTTACTATTTCAAGTATTTCAGATCCTTCAAAAACGTGTCCCCGAGTCCATTTTGAGAAGGAATCCGACACTCAGACTCGCCTCCCCGACAATCAGTCCTCAACTTCAAACATTGACACCTCATGTTCTAACTTGCTATGTTGCACTTTTTACATGTATCATACACCAGATGAAGATTTTTAAGCAAGAGAAAAGATGTAAACATACAAACCTTTGCTAATTGAATGAATGCCTTCTCCCAGGATACTGCTCTTTTTGCTTCATTGCTTTCTTTGTCAATTGCATTTGTCACTGGATAGGTTATTACAAAAGCAGTAGCCTACAATAAAAGAAACATTAGAAATTACCAGCCATTTGACACGTGACTTAATTGACAAGCAGCAAAAGAAATACCTCAGAGTAATTGTTCCCTGAATAACCACCCAGGGCAGTGCTGGGATCAAGTGGGGCTTTGAATGCACTTAAACACGTCTCCGTAGAAGTATAATGCTAACAAAGAAAAAAACACCCCAACAAATGGTGTCAGCTAAGATAATATAATTTGTAGTAATCTATATGGCTTTCATATAAGATTGATGAATCTAATACATCTCATCAAGCAGTTTAGTCCTTCGTATCAGATATCAGATATCATATCTGAGTTCAAAAGTGCAAATGACAACACAGAACCAATATCATTACTCTTGTTCAGAGTAAAGGACAAGGAAATGTATGTTTGTCCAAACCTCGGTTAAAATTAAAAATCATCCACGCGTGAATCCTTTCCTCCTTGAGTACTGAGATCATTATGATGAAAGGTGGGCATCAATCCACAGTGATTTTAAGTCAATGCCCACCAGACAGGGCGAGTATGCTGAGAGGCTTATTAGGGTCCCCTAAATCGTAAATGACCAAACATAAAAAGAGTCTAAATCTAAGATTTTATTATAGGAGGTTTGAGTTGGTGCGAAAAATGTCCCGACACTTTTGAATCATTTAATTTATTTCTATGAGTACAAAATTTTTGACAAAAAAAACTACTGTGGAAAGTCAAAAAGAATTGAAGAAAGCGAGGATTGTGCTACATCATGCAAAAAAAAAACAGTTGCGCCAACTATTATAATCTTGATTATAGATGATTATTGAACCTATTAGTTATCAATCTAGACAATATGGATGCCAAGGATGAGACATAATGATGTACTGTACTGACATTAAAGCTCATAAGAAATAAGGGTTCAGTCAACCCCGTGAATTTCCATAGGATTCAGATTATGAATAAAAAAAAGTGAATTCAGATTATACTCTTGTTTGTAATTATATTTTGCTAGCAATTAGTCAATAAATTTGTATAGATATTTTCTATGAAACAAGCGGGTAACAAGCTGGCAATAGAATTGGCATTATACTCTGCTGAATATGAAGGCATGTTAACTGCATTATAAATGTAACATAAGACCCTTGTTTTAAAGAAAAGGGCCTCGAATCATAGGAAACAGCACTGGCAAGGCCCAACAAGTTTCATAGGTTTAAGTATGAAACATAAGTTTCTTATGAAAAAATACATCACAACTCCAAGAGGGAAATTTAAATGCAAGTATGAACATAGGAAGATTCGCCTACAAGGAATTACTATAAGAATCTACAAGTGTAAAAAAGGATGACAAACCTGAAAACAGTAATCCACATGGTCTAATCCACCAAAGTCATCGAAATTGTCAGGTTTCATTTTGAAATACTGGCAAAAAAAAGGACAAAAAAATGGACGGAAGATAAATTACTCCATAAATATGATAATAATGATGATTGTGAGAATAGACATCAAACACATGAATTGCAGTCATAAATTCACCAAGAAGCAAAGTACAAGTGGCTTAAGTATCCATGACTTGCCGGAAAATCCAACATCAATGTCAGTCATAGTTTACCAGAACAATAATTTAATGACAAATCATACCACAATGACATCAGAAAAGTGTCATATCAAAACTATATAGAGCCAGAGTAATTTTTTTGTAATCAGCCAAACTCAAATGAATAATCTACAGACTAACTATTATAGAACCTGGAATTACATATTTACCATTGGAATTAATAGAAAAGAAACAGAGAGCACGGAATCACTCCCCGTCGTAAACATTACAAACATGCCCGATTTTGTGGTACAAACCGAATTAATAGAAAAGAAACAGAGAGCACGGAATCATTCCCCGTCGTAAACATTACAAGCATGCCCGATTTTTTGGTCCATACATGCAGTCTAAAGAAAATACTCCCCAAAAATATAAGGGTAGAGCGACGCTCCAAATAGCAGCTCATACAGCAGATCGCCAAAATTGGTTCCCACTTTCGGACAGCCCTGGTCTCGGTATTCAGTGCTAGGAAAATCAATGATTGAACAAGGACAGGCCCATCCCTCACAGATACCAATAAACCTCGACCATAAATAATCAGTGACACATAACAAAGGAACAAATTGTTATGAAACACCGTTGAAGGCCGTTTATATTCTATTACAAACGATTAATGATTCCCTACCGAAAAATCATTCCAGCACATGACACACAAGGTGGGACTAGGGACAGTACCAAGTTGTGACTCTGAAGATTGTCATTAGTATTTATTCTAGGTTGTGGTATAATACCATGTTCCAGTAAAAGCCCTTGCATTCAGAGGGATTTATAAAGGGGTTTAGATATCCAAATGTTTTCCATGTTCCATCACCATTTACCAAGCATAAAAGTAGATGGAAGAACCCAGTGAAGTTGGATTGATGTGTCAATAATGAAGATGTAACATTCACACTTACCTGTAAAATACTCTGTGTGGCACAATCTTGGCCGAGTGGCTTAAAGCAAATGTCAGTTAGAGATACCATTGAACCAGAAGCATTTGACCGAACCCCATCAACCTATCATGAGGACATTATAAGAGAATGACCAGTAATGGCATGGCGACAGTAAAACCAAGACAGGCAAGAGTCACACAAATTAATTCACAAATCACAACTAACAGAGCAGTAATGCTTACCTTCTTCTGTATTTCAAATAGTAATTTTATGTTATCCTCTGTTAATATAGTTGGTGATTTTGCTTCGCCTTTGTTAGGAATTGTTGCTATTATAAGCTGCAAGAAAAACAATCGAACATTGGCTCCATTTAGACACGAAAGTTGACAACAACAAAGACCCAGCACTAGAAGAAATTGGATTTGGTCCAAACAGAAAAATATATAAAGTAACAGATAAAACAGGTAAAAAGCAGATAAAAAACAAGGTGAGAAAATTATTCAAACTACTATAACAGCATTCTTAGAAAAAAAGATAAACTGAGAATCATAATTCATCCAAACGAAATCAAATGAAAAACATGCTGAAGCACACAATTCACAACAGGAGTATACCCCTGGAAGAATCAGGGTAGAGCAGAACAAAAATGAACAAAGGAAAATAAGATCCACAAAGCCTCATGATTAGTATCTCGATACAAAATACGGAAACCGCCATTTGAAATAATCACATAAATTTTCTCACCTCATTTCTAATATTGATTTACCCAGTATATCAAGATGCTAGACACCTATTCCCGAGGTTCCCTTTCAAAATGCAAAAACAGACCACTAAGATATTGTGGAAAGAAAAGTAACCTGTTCAACTCTGTAGAATGGTGCCAGATGGCTATCGAAGAACTCTTTCTCTTTTGCAGCCCTGCTACCAGGCCCAACCCAAAGCTGAAATGAACATAATAAGCAATATAAAAAATGGCTTACTTTAACCAAATGATGAAAATAATCTCACCCTTTACTAATTTGACTACAGAAACCCAATGATATGAAGCAGAGCAGGAGTTACTTCTAAAAATGTCAATGCTTCTTTGTACCATATGTGAGCACTAGTTTCTCTTTCTTACGCTACTTTTCAAAAAATACCTTTCCCTTCCTTAATCTACATCTACTGCAGTACTACTACATCATGCCACTACTGAGTTCACTTGTCACTGGATATGAATATGTCGGGCGGCTAAAGTGTTTCTGTTATTTGCATAAAAGCAGCTTCAGACAAAGAGAACTGCAGAGGGAAAGGGAGAAAGAGAACATAAGATTCATGACAGCACAAAGCGGTACCTTTTCAGGCCGTGTCTCAACTTTGAACCGGATCAAACCTACACAGAGAAGAAGTACAATGACCAAGGACGAAAAAAGAACAAGAGCAGGTCTCCGGGCTGCCCACACCCCATATTTCCTGAAACAGATGCCAAGAAATTAATTGGTTGTAAATGTCCATAAAAGCAAAGAAAATGAGGATACCTAATTACAAGAATCAGGTTGCACCTGAAGGGCCGAATCGAGTAAAAGTAAACTAGACCAACCTATAGAAGTTTGACATATATCCTTGAACAACTGAAAGTTTTGCCTCTCCAGACAAACGTGCTTGATCAAAAAGAATCTGCCGAATGAGCACAACGAAACAAGACATGCGGAAAAAAATTAATAGATGCAAGTTGCTCTTACATATAGATTACCCGCTCACGTGATAACAGAGAAAAAGGATTATGTACTGCCCTATGAAGAGGACACCACTCAATCTGCGGTTGATGTGGAGATAGAATGCGAATAGACCATTTTTAATTAATACAATATGAAATCTTGATTAAGGAACGAGTACAAAATGAACAGAATGAAAGAGCCACTCCATTCCTGGAATTAGAAACATGATCACACCAAGAAACTGATCTCGCGAAGAAGGTAGTCAATCAGAATCACTTGGTATATTGTATAGTGAATACAGCAGGATAACATAGCATATTCAGAAAAGCATGGACTTGGAACATACCGGCAGGGGAAGGTCCCCATCTTTTGGATCACTTGAGTGCATTTTATCACTGCCAGCTGCATTTGTCAGCGGCTTTGTTCTTGAATCAGGGCTCGTTTTGCTCTTCTGATGGATGAAACCCCATCCACAAATCACAGAAACCATAACAACAAACACCACTGCAACAGCAATATCACTACATCTTGCCTGAAGCCATCACAAGCAACACTATATTAGCCAAAGTGCATTTTAATTTATATTTAGCGCTCTAAAGATAAAATACTTTCTTCTATAGCTGTTATATGGAACACGCAGAAAGAAGCCAGATAGTTTTTGAGCTATTATAACCTTCACGGAACCCAATTTCACTGAACAGATGCTACTTTTGGTAACGGGAGGAGGAGCAGAATTGGAACAAGCAGGAGAAGAAGGGCAGTCACCACAAGAACACCCCAGAGAAGTATCACCGCACGAGTAGGCTGATACATTCATAGGCCTCATCCCCGACGATTCAGGAACTATAGAGGTGAAATTTATTAAATATGGTGAACCAGGCACGTTTGGACCCACTTGTCTTCCGATGAAAGTATACCATCCTACAGAGAACCAAACGATAATAGAGCAGTCAAGCAATCAGCTCTCACATCAGAAGTGCAAAAAAGTAGTCTGGGACACCTAGAAGAAAACCACAAAGTACAATCACACCATCCGTTTACCCTCCAAAAAAACAACGATTTTTATTGATTGACGCTGAAACCCCTTTCTGGATGAGATAGTCCGCATGAGACATCCAGATATAAGAAAGGCGCATCTGATAAAGCACCTTGTGTCATTGTACATATTTACCTCATCATAAATAGGAATCTCACCCCAAGTATGGATTATTAACTTCTCGCAATGTACCTCATAAGACCTTGCCTGTTTATAATGGGACACGAAGAATGATACCATCGCCAAAAAAATATAAAATTTATAAATGACTACATTGGTGGGTAATTTCATCTTTTATTCTACAAGACATAGTAGTATCCATTGGGAACATCAAGAGGGTAGCCTAACCCCAACAAGGATTACCCCCATCTCTCTCCTCTACTCCATATCCTCACTCCTACTAGCTAGTAGCACCTCTAACAATAAACCCTTCTCAACTGTAAACACACGTACACTGAGAATGAGGTACTAACATACCCTTAAAATCTTGAGCACCGCCAGCTACAAATTCTATGGCTCGAGTATTCATAGTGCCAAATTTTACTTCCTTGCAAGAGTCGTACAACCCTTCACCAAAAGCGTCAGTTAAAAAATATTGAATTCCATCCACGGTCAAATTGTTATTAACCTGAAACAACAAAGGTAAAGGCCTTGAACCTTAAAGCTACAAGTTACCAATTGTATGGATAGCTTGCAACATAGAGCATGTATTTGTGACAAAAGACAACAAAACTAATTGAACTTAAAAAAGAGACTAAAGAGCTCAAATTGTCATTAACCCTTTTCATTTCTCTGACATCATTTCCTATAACATCAAACTACTTGACCATATAACCAGTTAATAATTAAATATGAGTTGAAAATTGGTGATACACTATTCTGAGCAAGTTCTCTCAACATTCACCTAATCAAAACTTAAATCACATTGTTGTTGTCTTAGGTTGGGCCAGTACTACCATGGTCAGTAAACAAAAGAGCTTCGGTATGGTACTCACTTTTACAATGTTTAAACACCAATTGACAGAATTAACAAAAATTTCCTCCTATCAGCTTTCATCAACAGATGAAGGTTTGAATGAAACGCGTTTTGAGAGTGAATCTTTTGACATGCACTCGTGACAGTTAATAGTTCACGCCTTCATGGGGTATATGAGCTATATGGGACAGGATTTCAATTGATTGATTCATAGATCATGTCCTGACCTTTCCTGTTTACAAAATTTACGTCACTATTTACACATTTTGTTTGAAAATAGCTCTTAAGCTCACATACAAAATCTAGCGCAGCCACAACTCAAAAGAAAAAGAGCATATTCTTCACCTTCTTAATAGACGTTACATTGATGAACAAACTCTGATCCGGAGAGCACGTCATTTCACAAAAGATGTTTAGGAAATTCCTTAAGCAAGCTGGACAGCCCACAAGAAAAGGAATCACCTGAAAACGCGTCCATAAGACCAGCAAACAAAGGATAAAATGATAAAAACAGTAGGGCATCTACGTTATCATGAAGTATTATAATTCCTGAAACATAAAAAAACATGACAAGGTAGATAAAAAAAATTAAGAATTGGCAAAGGCAAATTCAACCTATATTAATCTACTCCATGGTTAAAGAGAATTTGCTGGCAGTTCAAGACTTTGGCAGGTTGGTTTATTGCCATAAGAAAATTGCTACTACATCATGTCTTCGTATCAATGCGATTAGAGACCTGGTTTTGGCCATTTTGTGACCTAGCAACAATAGATTGCCATTTGCCAAGTATGTATGACTAGGGATATTGTAAATATGCCCAAGATCCCATATAAGCTATCATCGGAGTAATAAATTTTAAAAATATATATTTATATAGACATAAATTCATAGAGCCACTTTCTGGTTTGCCAATATCTATGAACTGCGGCTAGTTAGAGGGAGCATGACTAATTGAGAAAAATTTAGTACTAGAAATCTTACTTGCTGGACTTGTGCACGCAACGTGTCAAACTGTCTCTCTGTACAACAAACATCTCCAGTAATTGTGGGGCATAGACTTTGAATCTTTGATGAAAACAAAGCGTCAGGCTGTGAAGTTTACACATCAAATACACTCGTTAAAATCAGAATATGTTAAAAGTAAAACAATACCGTTAAGCTGGTTCAGCAGCTACTATGATAAGGCCAAACGAATTGCATGGATACGACTTAAGCTCAAGAAACTCGTGCAGTGAAAGGGAGGGTCAGTTACATTTGGGTGTACGAGGATCAATAGAGCTAACTAATACAAAAGGCATGATTAGGCCATGTGTTAGCACAAAACAGGCTTTAATACCTTCACAGCAGGGGTGTTCAAAGGGCAATTCAAAACTTTTCCATCACTTCTTGCACCACATATGTCATACATTGCACAAACACCTGCTGCATGTCTCGCCCTAGTCATCACAAAGATTTTTAATGAGTTCCATTTGTATCAGATTCATACTAAGCAGAAGCAGAAAGAACACATGTGGAGTACTCGATTGTATATTGCGAAAGCTAAAACTGTAATTTTAATTCACACAGAAAAATGAATTCCAGCACCGGCTCACCAAGATAGAAGAGCAAATAGTTACTATACTTTTTTTGGGTAAAATATAAACAAGGAGTCCTCATCGCATTTTAAAGGACAGTTATAAAATGGTTCAGTTTGGAGATGAATTGTTGGGTCCATGGTAAAGGCATCTTCGGCCTTAAACCGAAAAGGGGAGAAGTTCAGATCGTAGAAAGAGTAAATCCAAGTCAGCAACTGTCACTAGAAAACGAGATGCACTACTCAAAAAGTGGTACAGCAAGGAAGAGTGGAAGACGCAACAAATTGTGTGGCTCCTCATTTTAGTGTATTGATAACTTGCAATACTGCAATCACCAATTAGGATACTGATCTCATATTTGATGCACACCATTATCTATGCTGAGAGAAATAACGATAAATATAAATTTTACCCTGTCGTATCATTAGCTGCATCTGCCACGGTTGTAAGTCCTATAATTACAGTCTGCACAACCAAGATTAAAAACGTCACGCAAGATGAATTTACACGTTTTAATCAACCAATTACACATTATGATTAGGATTCAAATTTGTCAGCAATCACTGAATTCAACTGCAGCAACCCACATCACTATAACACAGCCAGGCATAGTCAACTAAGCTTAATCACATACTCCGTGTCTGCATCATCATGAAACCCGAGGTTTTGACACACATTTCTTCGTCGATGAGTATTGGCATACGAAAAACAGTTTCTAAAACTCCCACCAACATGATTGTGTGAAAAACAATGTCAATAATGGCAGTGTTTGGAAGCCCATACAGGAGTTACAGTAGTACAGTACTAATGTATCTTCCCCTTTTTCTGTAGAAAGGATTGCACCAACTTTCTCCACAAGGACCACCACCAACAACAAAATTCACTCCGAAACAAGAATATCGTAATCACACCTAACTTTCCCCCTAAAATCACATTTAAAACCGTCTTAAACTTACAACCTATTTTCATGATATATGATTTTTAATTCCCATAATACCAGGCATAATGACTGCGTCGTTAGCTTAAGACAGTTTTTAGCAATTTTACAACTACTATCTTAGAATTGAACAGTGTTCAAAAGTGGCAAAGCAGGTGCAATTAATTAGTCGGTAAAAACAGGTGAAATGGAATCATTTCATCAACAGTTGATCATGATCACGGATAATGATTAATCATATCAGCCACGCCAAAATAAATAATTACTCCATATTATCATCATGACAACCGAACTTATTCCCCTTTTCACTTTTTTTTTTTTTTTTGAAATTCTAAAGAATTAGAAAAAGCACCTACTTTCTCCAGTAAAAAAAAAAGTTGTAAGAAAAATATCAAAATCAAAAAGCAATCGATCGAGGTGGCAATAATTTCCGTAAACAACAGCTGCAGCATGTGGATGTGTAACTGAATACAGTACTGGAGTACTAGTATCGTAAATTAATGACAATGCTAAACACCTTCTCTTTCGAATTTTCAATCTATACGTGCAACGATAAAACTCGTCACAAAAACTTACAAGAGATGGCAGCGTTAACGAGTTAGACAAAATACAGTTACAGTCGAATAAAATCAAATTACGCTTCAAATACACAACAAAAAAAACAATATTTTCTACAATAATGTCGAGAAAGCAAAACATGAGTGGACCAATATGCAAACTCAAACGATGAAAAAATAACACACAGTAATTCAGTAAATAAAGTCAAAAATTGAAAACAGAATATAGCAGTATGCATAGCATTATTAAGGTCAACGAAATTGGGATTACGCGTAAAACACAGAAAATTTAGGGACGAAAAACTCAATTTTGAATTTTATAATGTTGAGGAGACCAACATAATTGTAACAATATGCAAAATAAATTAGTAAAAAAATGATGAAAATCACAAAAAAAAATTGTAATTAATTGATTAATTATTATAGTTAGAACTTAGAAATCAAATATGAAGAAGAAGAAGAGTATACCAGGAGAGAGAGAAGAAGGCGCAGAGAGTAGGACTCCATTGCAGTTGGAAGATTGAGATGACAGAATGAAGGAATGAATAATAATAATAGTAGTAGTAGTAGTAGTACTTGTATATAAACTATGATGTGATAATAGGAGTATTAGAGATTAAGGAAGTGATAAACTACTAGAGTACTCGTAATAGTTTAGAATTTATCTGACGAGAATGCAGGAGAGACAGAGAGGATAGCAGTTTATTTATTTAATTTTAAAAGGTGTTAATGGTTGAAGAAATGGAGTGAAGAAGGAAAATGGTGAGACCATGGAACGGAATGACGGCGTCACTACTACATTTGCTGATTTGCCTTCCTCTATTTATCACTTTATTTCTCAACTACTTATATTTATAGTACGTGTCTCAGCTCAACTACTCAAAGTCTCACCCTTCACTAATCACTACCATTTGATGAAGTCGATTATCCTGAAGACCGTTTCGCATTAAATTATACTTCCTTCTTTTAATTATTTGTGGATCATGACAATGAAGTTAGTAAATACACAAATTCAGTGAGCATAAATAAATCTTAAAATGGAAATGAAAACACTTGGATTTGATTGAGCTAAAAAAAATACTCCAAGTTTGGATATGAACAACTAAACTACTTTTTCATTCAATCCAAGGTTTACATTGGATATTTGACATTTTGTGTAAAAAGTGGGTGTATTATTAGTAAATCAAATACTTCGTAGTTTTATGGATCCACCTCAATTAAAGTGAGTAAAAACTAAAAAGTACTCTATCCATCTTCTTCATTTCGTTGTCTTTTATATTCATGATTATTTTAATCAATGACGAACAAATGAACGAGATACATAAGTAAATATATTTTGTGTAAATAGAAGAAAGATAGAAAGATTGTATGTTACTGTGGCAAAGTCTTTTGCAGAAATGTAAAATTTTAATTGGACAACCCGTTTAGGCGCTTACAGCAAGTGAAAAACTTGGTTTTGATGAAAGTATAACATAGATAATCAAACAATTACTAGAATTAACTACCGCAACTACGTGAAAAGTCTCACACTAATATCAATATGATATTGTGTCGTTTGAGAATTTTTATTGTGAGGTAACTTCTCCACAAAATACTCCGTAAGTATTTTTATTGTGAAATTATTGTTTTCTTGTTTAACGAGCAGTGCACTTAAATAATTTCAACATACTATTCTTAAATATTCGATACAAAAGTTATTGTGATACTTCATCTGTTACATTTTATTCTTCTTTAGTTACGTATTTTTTAAAATTATAAAAAATTGATATTTATAACGTATTCGATATTTTATCGTATATATTAGAAGTTACTCTTCCGTCCCAAAGATTGTCCCGTATTCTTTTTTGGTAGTTTCTGAAAGATGATCTCATTTCTCAACATTTTTCTTTTTAGTCTATCTTTTTTATAACTTCGTCCCTACTAAGACAAAATATTTACTATTTTGTCATTCCATTATCCCACCCCACCTCACACATCACCCGATAAAGTAGTTATAGTTGCCTATATACCCAATCATCACACAATTTTCTTAATTATTGTGCAAAAGTAAACGGGACAAATATTTTGAGACGAAAGGAATATATTGAAAATTACTCCCAATTATGAATAATATTCAAAAATCAAAAGTAAAAACCTATTGAAACAAAGGAAGTACACAGGAGAGATTAGACCGGTATGAGAGATAGTGATGGTGGATGAGGATTGAGGATCCACGGGGGTGCCCGTGCCCGTGCCACTGCGCTTGCTTTCGGTTTGATTGTTTTGTGAAGCGTGTTTCGGGATTTTTGGAAAGGCCGTGTGGTGTGGGAAGTGGATTGGGGGGGATTTTGTCTTTTCGGTGAGCAACTCATTTTGTTTCTGAATTTTATGTTGTTTGCCTATGGGCTACCAGGTATGACTCGTATGAGCCCTCTAACCCATGATCTTTCAAGCAGAGGGATACAAGCCCCATGTGTAGATATTATCTCATAATTTTATATATAGAGTAACTATTCAGAAAGAGGTTTATGAGACCCAACAAAATTGGAGGCTCAGTTCCCTTGCTCGCCCTGAAGCTCCTCTAAACGCCCCTGCCTCTACTTCCCACCCAGTTTAAGTCGAACCTATCTATATATTTTGCACAAGTTTTAAGAAAGTATTTGTTTCCATTAAAGATACAAATATGTACCGTATTTGTTTAATTTTAAATGTAGGATAGATGTTGATATTTATGTAAATAGGTAAGGTTTAAATTATTTGTTTAGTATTAAAATAATGACTAAAATAGAAATGGATATGCTAGAGTTAAACAAACAAATAATATGGAAATGTTCGACTTGAACGAGGAGAGTACTGCTTCCCCATTTGTCCGCAAGTCTCAATCTTTCTAGTTGAGTGTCTTATTTGTTTTGATATCGTCTTTAATTGGAGACTAGATTTTTATTAGAGTATGGAGTATATCACTATTATTATTTTTTAATTTTTTTTTAATAAAACAGAATTATTATTATTATTATATTACCATTATTATTAATTTTATTTTTAATAAAACGGAACTTTTATTATTATCGCAATTTAAATTGAGCTAATTTTTTTTTAACGGAAGTTGTATTAAAAATGAAACAAATTACGGGAAGTTAGCGGTCAACCGAGATACAAGCTGACACCCACCCCTTTAGCAATAACAAAATTAATCCTAGTAAAGACCTTGTATTATTATTGTATTTTGTTTACTCATGAAAGATGATAGGTACGTCATGATTGTGATTCGAACCTCATCCACAGACATGTCAAGTCTTACTGTCTTACCGTACTAGGTCGAGTACGTGTCTTACCGTACTAGGTCGAGTACGGGTCCTAATTATTTTGGACCCTGCTGATAAGGGTCATGTTATGTCCTTCTAAAAATTGACGGGTCCGTATCTCAAATGTAAGACCCAAAGGTCAGACCCTACCCTAAACTCTTAATAATTAAAAAAGAGAAAAACAAAATTCAGAAATACCAAACATTTAACGGTTTTTAGTAAATTGTAAGCTTTCAAACGTTGATTTTTTTTATAAGTTTTACATTTCTATTACAATCGTTGACATTTTTTATACTCCGTATTAAAGTTATTGAACCCATGCTGGTAGAGTCTAGAAATACACATCCGGTTGGGTAAAGCTCCAAATATTTTGAGAATAATGAAAATAGGTTTTTAATTTACGAAGGTAAAGAGGTAAAAAAAAAAGTATTCTAATATGCTAAGTAGCATATTACAAAATGACGGATTCGACTCAAAGTCATTATAATCTACCGTTTACCAAACACCAATATTGGTATATTTCTTGGTCAAACATGTCAATTCATCTCAATATGTTGTTTTTTGACGGATATATCGTTTACCAAATACCCTCTATATTTTCCAATAATTTTGACCCTGTATAGTTTACCGTATTTATTTTCATTTTTCACCAAACATTCTTATCTTTCTTAATTTCCATTTAACAAGAGAGATGAACAGCTTGAAGAAAGGAAGGAATAAAATACACTTAGAAATTATAACTGATATAATAAAAGGCAGTCACGTAGAAATATAAGCATCCCATTACTTTACTATATACTCCACTCCGTATCCTCATATTTATACAAAGTTGCCAACTCAAAAGAAGCACATAGATGAAGAAATGATGACATTTGAAAATGATGTGCTAAAGTGCTATGCATACTTTACTAAATTATCGAATGTTTGTGACTCAGATCATACACACACTTTAAAAACTAAGAGTAGCACTTTCAAAGACCAACCTAGTATTTTATAGGGAGTTGAATAGTTGATGATAGGATTGTATATAACTGAATCAGTAGCTATCTAATAATCCTATTTGTATCACAATATTACTCCTATCATAATCTATGACTATTTTCTTTATGTTATTTCAAGTACTCTTTTTCATAAGCACACATGGTAAAATAGATAAATAAATGACAAAATAAAATCATTCCAAAGTACTATTTCTTCTATTTTCTTGAATTAGTCACGTTAATTCACTTTTTTCCTAAAAAAAAAGAAGAGAAGTGAGACTAATCAAAGAAAATGGAGGAAGTAGTTAGTACGGAGTACTTGGTAGTGCTTTATAAGTTTGTATACAACTCTTTAGACTAATTATTTAATTAGCAAAAAAAAAGTACTTTTTTTTTTTGAAGATTTTGAGTATTATTTAACAATTTCGGTAAAACAATTCTGAAACAATATACTCCGTAGTAGTTAGGTGTTAGGTCAATATGTTGTTTACAACATGATGCTTTTACTATCATGTTTAATTTAATTTGCTGACATATTGTAATTAAGAACATAATTTTTTTTTTAAAAAGAACATAAAATTTTACATTATTCAGTAAATGAAAATAATAAATATTACTTTCTCTGTCTCGGTTATTGTTTACCTTTGATTAAAATACTCATTACAAATATAAAAGTAAACAAATGAACGAGATGAAAATACGAGTAATAATTAATCTGCTAATCATCAAACACCTAAACAAATCCAACTGAATGAAATATGTCGTTGATTAAATATGTCGTTATAATTAAACCACCATTGCAACATTGTTTTACAATCTGCTTACCGCTAATCATTGCTAATAAAACACGACATAAATACATCAAATGCTCGTTCGGGAATGCACAAACGTCTTTTTGTATTGTTTTTTTTCAAATTCAAATAAGCGCACCACATCCCGTATAAGAATAGAACGACCTCTGAGGATCCTATTTATATATGGAGTAAGAGAACTCTAACCACTTTGAGTTACGTACATATTCCGTATATATCTTTGTCATTTACGGAGTATTTTAAGATTAGCCTTTTTAGTGTGTCGAAATTCTTGCACGAGTCGATCTCACAGTACAATAAGCTTATTGTGAGATCTCTCACACAATAATACATAATTATCATTGTAGTATGTCTCATATTAATATAACATGAGACGGTGTCTCAAGAAATCGCTAAATGTTTTAGATAAACCACTACAAAAATCAAGCCGGAATTGCGTCGGACATCCGACGCAAATGGTCGAAATCCGACGCAAATTGTAGATTGCGTCGGACTAGCCGACGCAACAGGCCGCCATTATAATTTGACGCAATTTTTTTTATTTGCGTCGGCTAATCCGACGCATGTGCTTTGCGTTGACTTTGCATCGGCTAATCCAACGCGAGGTTTCGGGGGTCAACGCCCCAGTCAATGGGCCCTGCGTCGAATTAGCCGACGCAAAGTAAAACCTCTCGTCGGTCTCGCGTCGGCTAATCTGACGCAGAAGCCCTCAGTCATTGAGCTTTGCGTCGGATTAGCCGACGTAAAGGCAAAACTCCCGTCGACTTTGCATCGGCTAATCCGACGCAGAAGCCCTCAGTCAATGAGCCCTGCATCGGATTAGCCGACGCAAAGTCGACGGGATGTTTGCCTTTGCGTCGGCCAATCCAACGCAAGGCTGGTTATAAAATACCGTCGGTTCTTTGTTTTTAGCTCCCCATATGCTCGAAATTAAACAACCTGCAATTACGCCCCACTCCTACAACAAACCACAACAGCAGCACATCCCCCACAAAAATCACCAAATAACTTCAATCAAAGCTCCCGTACATATCTTCTTCACAAAACTCCACAAAACTCAACAAATGTAAACCAGTGTACTGTTATAAAAAATGAAAATATATTACAAAGAAAACCAGTGCTACGTTCACAATTCTATCTAGGAGTTGGTAAAATATATATATACACAACCAAAGTCTAAACAAGTAAACGTAGAAGCGATGAACTACCTACGCATGCAAGGGGCTCAATCTGCTCCGACCTATAGGGATGACCATTGTCGTTGTTGTCATCCTGCCTACTAGTACGTGGTCCTCTGCCACAGGTCTCATTCTCCATGGCCCACCTTTCCCTCATCATCTCCATAAACCTGTCCTGCTCCTCCAACCTCTTCTCTAATGTCTGCAGGCGCTCTTCTTGTCTCTTGAATTTCTCCTCCATGCACTCATTAACTGTGCGTTCCTGGGAGGCGCCGGTGGAAAAGTAGGTGTCCACAGATGGTTCTTTACCACAGTTCAAGCATGTGCGAAATAGATCTTTCGCCGCGTTACCTATCCCCCAAAACCTCTTCTTCTGGTTGTAGTCACCCGTGACATCGTGGAAGATCTTCAAGGTGTTGGGTGCCTGATCAGAAGCTCGTGCCTCCTCCACCGCTTTCTCATAGTTCTCCTGAAACAGCAACATGAAACAACGTTATAACTTTTAGAACAACATAAAACGAAATCTAACCTAATTAACATACTAATTAACTTAATTAACGTAATTAACATAATTATTAAACTAATTAACCTAATTAACATACTAACATAATCACCATACAATCTCAAAAACCTTTAAACGATTAACATGCTAATAATGAACATAATTAACCTAATTAATCTAATTAACTAACAATTAAGCTAATCAAAAAAATTAAACCCTAATTATCATACCTGAGATTTGGGGGTCGGGTTAGGATTTTTCGAGGCTGACCTTCGCCGGGAGGTTCGCCGGGATTCGGGTTCGCCGGAGATGTGGTTTGCCGGCGGGATTCGTCGGAGGTGGGGTCGGGTTTGGTGCGCCGGAAAGGGTAGGGCTCGCCGGGGTTTATGGATTCGCCGGAAGAGGAGGAGGTCGCCGGAAAAGGGGATGGGAAGGAGACCTAGGCTTTCGTTTTTGGGGGTCGATTAAGGGTTGCGTCGCCGGATCTGGGTAAGGTGGTGGTCGCCGGAGGAAGGTGAATCGGCGGAGGTCGGAGTTTCGCCGGAGGTGGGTGGGGTTGGGCCCGTGCGCGTGTCGTCGTCAATTTCGCCTTAGAGAGAGAGGGAGTTGTGGGAGTCGGGTTTTGGGGTCTGTTTGTTTGTCGCGTTTTTTTATATTAAAAAGCATTGCGTCGGATTAGCCGATGCAACTCAGACGCAAAATTCAATTTTGCGTCGGCTAATCCGACGCAGTACTGGTCTTTATGTTGACTGGTTGCGTTGAATCGACACTTTTGCGTGGGATTAGCCGACGCTAAACAGACGCAGAATTCAGTTTTGCGTCGGCTAATCCGACGCAGTACGCGTCTTCCTGTTGACTGGTCGCGTAGGCTAACGCGTTGACTCGACAACATTGCGTGGGATTAGCCGACGCGACCCCTTCCTATTGGGTCGACTTGCGTTGGCTAATCCCACGCAACCCTTTCACATAGTGGTGCCAACCCAAAATTATTGGCGCCTGTTTCATGGAGGCGGATAGCGTCGGTTAATCCGATGCAAGTTAATTGCATCGTATTAACCGACGCAATGCGACACAATTAATATACTTGCGTCGGATTATAAATCCGACGCAATTTCATCTGTTTTTAGTAGTGAACAATGCTAATTAACTGAAAGAAATGATTATAAATACCGCCTTAAGTTCAAGAAATAATATTCATCACCACAATACCACTATCCTCACAATTAAATAAAATTATATATACTCCGTAATATATATAGTACGGAGTATGTTATTGTAATGATGTTCAATTTCATGCTAGGGTTAAAATGGCATAAAGGGACGCAAACACATTTTTCTTTCGCTTACCGCATTGTAAAATACATCTTCCCATTCAAGGTAACGTCGCACACTAAGAGCATACATAATAGAGACGATTTACCTTCCTCTTAAGTTCTCTCTCAACTTCTTCAAGAAAAGATTCTCTCTATTGTGGGATCAACAATTCAACATGGAAGACTAGGGATGTCAATGGATCTCAGATCCTACCCTGATCCTGGGATCCAATACCTTTAAGGGTAGGATATGGATCGCAATATTTTTGGATTCTGAGGATAAGGATCGGACCCTGATCCTGTAAAAAATAAAAGGATCGGATAAGGATCCCGTCTATAAGATCCTGATCCGACCCTTATCCTACCCTTTTATTTTTTTGCATAATATTGTAATTTTTAAATTTAGGCCCAAGCCCAAATGTCTAAATTGATGATGATGACATAGTTGATGATGATGATGATGATATGGAACATGAATCATCAAATTGATGAATAATAAAGAAATAGTAGCTGTGGACTTGTGTTTCTTGTGGTCTTGTGGAGTTAGTTTCTGTTGAGTAATGTATTTTGGATAATTGATCTTTGTGGTTGTATGGACTAGTGTAGTAGCGTTAGTCTAAACTCGAAACTCCATTTAGCTTTGTTTGAACATTGTATAATGATTGGTTGCTTAAACCCTTTAAATGGTCTAAATTTAAATGATTAAATAAGGTGAGAATATAATATAGAACCATAAATAAACTTAAAAATGAAAAGATCCTGATCCAATCCTGATCCTTAGGATCCGGATAAGGATCCTATAATTTTGGACCCTTAGGATAAGAATCGGATCCAGATCCAAGGGGAGAAATAAGGATAAGGATCTGGATCCTATAGGATCCGGTCCAGATCCTACCCTTTGACATCCCTATGAAAGACCATTTTATTTAGGGCTCGCTTGGAATGAAGGTAATGTATTAAGAGGTAATAAAGCTAAAATAAACTAGAAAATGGAGGAGGATATATGGTGTTAAGCGGAATTGGAGAAAAAGAGATCAAAATATGGCCTCTTTTGTGAGTAAAACATTACTTCCCTCCCCCCATAAGTAATGCATTACTCCCATATGAGGTAATTGTTACTCCATTCTCCACCCTTTACACCATTAAATAAAAACACCAATTACTCATCTCCTCCATTTTCTAGTTCATTTTAACTCTATTATCCATTACTTTAATACATTACCCCATCCCAAGCGAACCCTTAAAGGAAATTAAGTACTTCCTCTAATTTTAGAGGAATTTTAGAATAGGCCCTCGTGCATACATACAAATGTCATTGGCCTGGTCATCTAAATAAACAAGTTAATAAAAATAATATTAACAATAAAATAATTAAAATAAACAATTAGAAAAGTAGCGTATGTAATAGAAAATGATATAGAATGAAAGAGAAAAAAATGAGAGGACGAAGTTGTTATCTCCATTATACATGTTCTAAATTGCTAATTTATTATATGCTAAAAAAGATAGTGAAGTAGCTCAACTAATTTTTGGACTGGAGACATTATTGAACTAAATATTATTTCCAATAACTTGCTTGAAGACCTAATTAAGGAGACACCTAGCTATTCATAAGATAACTGCTTTCCGTCAAAAAAAAAAAGAAGCTATTCATAAGATAACTCATCATTAATCGAGTAGCTTAAGTCATTTGAGACTTAAGAAATCATATCCCACTAAATTAATGCAAACACCTAACATGAAAATAAAATATAAGTTCACGAGCTGTTTCCTGTCATCAGGTGAGCATGAGTGCATTAATATGGAACATTTTGAAAAAATATTGTTATTATTATTATTATTATTATTATTATTATCTCATATATATATATATATATATAAGAAAATTTGTTACGCGGCTCAGCCCTCAGGCGGCATATCATCATGCATGTGTGGATCTAGGATCTGAGACAATCTTGGACTAAATTTTATACATTATAATGTACAATAGTTTTTATTTTTCAGAATTAAAAATAAATAAGATATATAGACATATAGTGTTAACTGTTAACCCTAATACCCCATAACAAATATCAATTTGAGAGTGAATAAGATGGAATATCATTAGCTTTGTAAATGATAAATTCATTTGAAGTGTACTACATACTAGTCTACTACGGAGTATTATGGTTTTGAGACCTTTTTTTCAAATAAATGTTCGTTTGCATTGTTAAGTCATTCTATCAATTTTTTTCTAAGCACGCCGCTACAAAAATTCGTAAGTTTGACAAATACATTGCATACGGAGTATCATATTGCAACACCATCCAAAAGTTTAAGACAATTTTTTTTACGAACTACTTTATTTTTTAATACGAAGTAAAAATACACATTATCATTGTTCTCGTAAATTATACATTGTTACTCATTTAAAATATGAATTGTCAGTTTCTTATATCTAATCTTGAGATAAGTTATTTAAAGTATTTTACGGAAAAAAAAAATCTAAGATATACTCCGTAACTAATAGGAGAAAATTATAAAAATCAAAGATAAAATTAATAGGGAAAAGTTGAAATAAAAAATCTTTTTGTGAAGTTTTTAGTCCCTATGTGTCTATCTAACATGAAACCAATCAAATGGAAAAAGGAACAATAAAGGCCATTAAAAAAGGGAGGATAGCAAGGCTCAATCCCCCGATCTTCGCTTGGCAAACCAAGTTCTGCAACCGTAACTTACCTGACTCAAAAATGATTTAAGTTTTATCTATCCAATTTTTACTTGGGCTATAGCCCAGGCTCCCTTCCCTCAATCCGCCCCTGTCATCATGTCCTTGTTTCCCTTACGAGTAGATGACAAGTTTCACACTTTCAGAATAACTTTACACAAGGAATTAAGTTGTACTTTAATTTCTGCTTACCCATCCATTTATTACGAATATGGGAATCTTGCAAAGTGGCGCATATATATACACTAATCTACGTTTGGTAGGTGAAAGAAAATGACGACTATATATGCAAAATATATGCCACCTCACTAACATCCATTTCAATTCAATTCAATTCAATGATATCATCATGCATGCATATAGAAACGGAACCTCCTTTAATTTGTTACATGAAACAAACATACGAGTTCAAAATAAATGACAAGTAGGAAAGTAGTTACAAGTATATTTTATACTCAGTAATTCCGTATATGGATGCATGCTCTTAAAAATCTTCGAAAGCGATGCGCTACACTTTCCAAAACTGAATGTATTGATAAATTAACGAGGGTTGTTGGGTCATCACCAGGTTAGAATCGGTGCACCCATCTCTACATTAGCCGGGGTTTAAAAAAACTATTATACCTTTTGATTTGACTGTTTTATTGGAGACAACTCGACGGTCTCTTTGAAGAATAATTCATGTTTGTCGATCTTAAATTATTTTGGGACTAATGTTTTGATATTGCTTTTTGTTGTTAACTTGAGAGGTGATTATACATTTGTAACCATGTCTAACTTATATGAGAAGTCTCACAATATTCATATTGTGAGATCGTCTCACATCAAACTTATTAGTAACGTTGGTGTTAAAATCTTCTCAATTTCTTGCTCTCATTACCTTATTATGAAACTATAGAAGAATGAAGATTGCTAGGTTGTTATGTAGGTTGTTACACAGCTAGTTACTTGCTTACGTGTAAGCATTATCTATAACTCACTTACTTAGTTTTTTTTTGAGCGAGAAGATTAATTCATTAATAGAACGCCAAACGGCACTTACAACGAATACCTATAATCGCAATTAAATCTAATAAAAACCAAAGAAAATAATTTCTCTTATAAACTAAGGATCTCAAGATATGATCTGACAATTCGGCATGACCTCGTATTGCTATCTTCTTGCAGCTTTTGTTGAGGGGATCCTTCGTTTGATTCAGAACTAGAGAAAACTTACCTTCTATTGGTCTCACAGATCGTTGACAAATTATTTGTAGACATTGAATAGACGTGCAACGAACCACCAACAAACTACCCTTGTCAATAAGAATAAAACTAAGCCCTATAACAACGTAAGGGAGCGAAACCTTGAATAAAAGGACGAAAACCTTGAAATAAAAGATGAAACTCCCATAAAAAGAGAGACTTTTATTGAATAAGATAATGAAAATCATACTAAGAAGTGAAAATTAACCAATTCACTTACTTAGCTCGTAATATATATGAGTGAAAGGTTGTAACTTATCCTTATCCATTCATAACTAATTCAATATACATTCATTTCTCTCCATATTTCTTCCGTATTATCTTACATCAAGCTGCAACAATGGAGCATTTATGGTTCTTCATGGTATCAGAGCAGGATTGAACGATTCGATTAATTATGCAGTTTTGCTGTATCACCAGAGCGTGGTATAACCTCTGTTCTCAATTTTTTCTTCCGCAATTCGATTTCTTCATTGTTGCGCGTTTTCTGTTTGCATTTATTGTGCAATTTCTCTGGAAATTTGCTCGAATTCTTGAAGAATTTGTGTTTGATTTGAGATTCTTAAGCTCAATTGTTCATATAATTGTTCGATTTTAATCATGCCGAATGCTGAAACTGAAAACTCTGCTGCTAATTACTCATGCTTTGATGATCCATTATTTCTTTCATCTTCCGATCAACCTAATCTACAGTTAGTTTCAAATTAATTCAATGGAACTGGCTTTATCTCGTGGAAACGTGATGCTTGTATTGCCTTAATTGCTAAAAATAAGGACGGTTTTGTTGACGGAACTTGTAAAAAACCGAGTAAAGATGATAAGAAATTAGAAATATCATCAGTGGATTAGATGCGACTATATGGTAGTCAAATGGATTTTACACTCATTAACACGAGAGAATTCGTGAGAGTGTGGAGTATGCGAGTAGTTCACAGGATCTATGGTGCGAATTGATTGAACATTATGGTCAACTTAATACAGTTGAGATTTATCAGCTGAGGAAAGACCTAAGTGACACTACTCAGTTTAATGCGCCTCTAGTAGAGTATTACAGCAAGCTTAAGAGGACTTGGGAGACGCTTGATAGTCTTGATCCCATTCCTTTGTGCACCTGCGGTGCTATTGATACTTGTTGTTGTAAGTTACTCAAGAAGATATTAGATATAGAGTCAGGAGCAAAGCTTATACAGTTTTCTAATGGGACTAAATTCCACATTTGAGACTGCTAAGACGCACGTTCTCACTTTGGAGCCATTACCACCACTAAATAAGGCATTCTCACTGTTACAAAAAGTGGAAAGGCAAAAAATAGATCAGTGATGCGGTGGACATTTTGGCTGAAACAAGTGCGTATGCAGCGAATTCAACTGGAAAGAGGCTCAAATTGGAGTCTGATCCAGGTGAGAAATTTTGCCCACACTGTTAGAAGAAGGGACATGAGATCAATAATTGTCATAGACTCAAAACATGCTCACATTGTGGGAAGAAAGGGCATGTGTTTGAGTACTGCTACTTCAACCCTAACAGTAAGAGCAAGTTTAACAAGAACAAAGGGAACTCTCGTGGTGGTAAACCTCTTGATGTGCATTATCAGAATGGTGCAAATGTCTATAGAAGAGCTGCTCATAATGCTGAAGCACTTTCTGATCAAGGAGATATAGAATGTACACTACTTGATTTTGAGCATGCCAATATTGCCAGTACTTCTAGGGCAGCAAGAAATCAACCACTGATTGATCAAGGCTTGATTAATGAGATGACTAATACCATATATCAAAGGGTTCTTAAATCTTTTACTGAGAATCAAGTCATTGCTTCTATAAGCTCAGCAGGTATTGTCTCCTGTCTGTACTTAAATAATCCCCAAATTCATCCTTCTATGTTTGAGTAGATTGTAGATACGGGTGCATCTGACCATATGACACCTTATAATGACTTGTTGCATGACATTTATAAGCTAAAGAAACATGTTAGAGTCGGGTTGCTTGATGGCTCCATCAAGATTACGTTTAAAGTAGGAACGTGGACATTAAACACGCACATTACCTTACATAATGTGTTTATTATACCTGAGTTTAAGCAGAATCTATTGTCTGTCAGTAGACTGTTACAACATTCATCTCTTCAAATATTATTCTATAAGGATTTGTGTCTATTCCAAGACCTTTCAAGTAAGGTCATTAGAGTTTCTGCTAAGAAGATTGGAGGACTATATCTGCTTTCCATTGATCCTACATCATATAATTGTTGTGTGCTAAATTTAGACCATTTTCCCCCTCATTTAGACCCGTTTTTCCCTCGTTTTGCGAGTTTAGAGTGCGATTATCGCCATATTTTGTGTACTTCTCGCATTAGCATCCCTCTTGTGCGTTTTACGTGTTTTTGGTAGTTTTCTATCGATTTTGATAGGATTTAGCACCGAAATCACGATCGAGCTTCCACGAGCACAAGAGAAGGGAATACCGTCCTAAGAGCAAAGCACACAACTTAAAGTTTAAAGCCATCCAATCAATTAACGAAGAATGAGACAAGAAAAGAGGCCAGTGAAATGACCGGGTGAAATTTCACCCGGTGAGACACCACCGGGCGAAATTTCACCCGACGGTAAAAACGCCACCCCGAAGATTTTCCGAGACTCTCCACCGGGTGAAATTTCGCCCGATGGAAAGAAGAGCCAAAAACGCAAAAAAAGGAAGAAAATCTGACCGGGTGAAATTTCACCCGGTGGGAATTACTGTCAAGACCGCAGGGCAAAGTTTCACCATATGAAGATGTTGAGGGAGATTGTCTCACTAATGAAGCAAGAGTTGGATTTGGGTTTTAGGTTAAATACCCTTTAAGAGGATTACTATATATATGCAACCCTAGATTGTTGCCCAAGCAAGTAGTAGTAGGCATCACCATTAGAGTAGCACCACCCTTTTGATGGTGGGATTTGTCGTGGATCCCCACCGCCAAATAAATAACCAACTAATCCTAGTGGGTAGCTAGGGTAAGTCGGGTCGAATCCACGGGGACGGTAAGAGGCGTCTAGACTAAGGTCACCCAAAAACGAGACTAAGTCAACGAACTAAACTAAACTAGAGCAATAGGAAGGGGAGAAGGCTAAGGCTATGACCAAGGAGACGGAGAGAACAACTAAGGAAACGGCCTAGGATTAGGTCGGGTTCAAAGAGGCAACGGAATGGTCAAGGAAGAGCTAGGGTGAAGGGGTAGTCGGGTAATCTAGGTGTGGTCCGGGCTCTCGCTACTTAGACCAACCTAGAGGTTCCACCTAAAACCCATTTTGGCGACACACATGACAAACGGGGTTACTAGCGTGTTATTGTGGCCTAGATCGCATCCGGGCTCTCGCAACTTAGACCGACCTAGGGGTCGTCCTCACCGGGCTCTCGCTACTTAGTGAGGGAACCAAACCCACAAGCAAACTATTACCCACAAGAGAAAAGCAAGAAAAACAAGCATATGCACATACTAGTCATTCAAGCATTTCAACAAACATGTGATATGCATCAAACCAAGAGAAAACCCTAAATCTTCCACCAACATCTCCAACAATCCCTTAATCATCCATCAACATCCAAATCACCTTACTAACCCTAGCAACAATCTACTCAAACATATCTAATACTAAAACCAACATAAACAAGAAGAATCAAAACAAGAATCAAAACAAGCATAAACAAACTAGTGAAAAAGATGAACTAAGAACAATAAGATGAACAAAGGTTAAAACTTGGATGAATAAACAAGATAAAGATTAAAAAGGAAGAGAGGATTATACCATACTAACAAGAGAATGAAAAGGAGAACACTTGCATAGAAGATAACCCAAATTCATCCACCAAGGTTGTCAATCTTGGATGGATTCTTCAAGAGATCCAATAATACAAGAGTAACTAAGATTAACTACTAATTACCGACTAATCTACTCTAATCTAAACTAATCTAACCTAAAATAGTCTAGGGTTTAGTGGGAAGTGAAGAACATAACATAAGATCATGTCTTAATACAAGAGGGCGGGTATATATAGGGTTACAAGTGGAAAGGAATTGAAAGAAACAAGGCGGAGCTGTAACTGGGTCATCCCGGTCGGGATGGATGGTCCCGTCCGGGATGGCTTCATGGTCCCGTCCGGGATGGTGATCCCGTCCGGGATGGCTCCATGGTCCCGTCCGGGATGACTTCATCCCGTCTCGGTTGACTTAGCAGAAGAGCTTCTTTGTTTGCACTTCATCCCGGACGGGTTGAGGTCATACCCGTCGGGGATGAGTCTTGTAGGCCTCCAATATGATCCTTTTGGTCTCTCCTTGCCTTTCATGGGTTTCTCATCGATTCTCGGGACTCGGGATCGGGTCTCGGAGGCTCGGGATTGGGTCCCAAGGTCTCGGGGTCGAATCCAAGGCATCGAGTGATCGTTCCTTCACTTCGTTGGCTCCGAAAAGTGTATGTATTGAGTCGGAATCGCTCCAACTCTTCACGAATGGTCTCGGGAACCTGAAACGAACTAGAGGAAGCATAAGTAGCCCATAAATCGCTCCCAATGAGCGATTCCACAAGGAAAATGGGACCAAAACACTACGAAATAGGCACTACAAACTACACTTATCAACCACCCATTAGTGTAGGCATTAGTATTCATTAGTATCTTCCATTAGTGTAGTGTAGTGTAGTATCACCTCCATCAGTAGTAATCTAGTAGTAATTCTCTAGAAATCTAGTAGTTTTCATAGTAATTAGTAGTAGATCTACTTAGTTTCCATCATCAATTCTCTAGATTACAAGTTTGTAAGGAGATTATTCAAGTTTTATTGAAGATTTGTGGGTTTATTGAAGGATTAGTGACAAGTTCTTCATTCTATCCATCAAAGCTTCAACCTTTATCCATGCAAACTTCTTATTTCTTGTAGATCTTCACATACAATTGGTACATTTCTTTCCACTCTCTTATCTCTAGTTTAGATTTAATTTAGTTTTCTCATCATTATCTAGCTTAGATCATCTTAGTGTAGTTAGTTTCTCTAGATCTTGTTCATGTTATTCTAGATTATTCTTTAGATTAATTTGGTAGTCTCATAGTTTAGTGGGTAATTGTTAGATTGTAGTTTTCTCATCATATTGTTGTTAGTTTCCTTAGATCTAGTTAATATGCATGTTGTAGTTAGTTTTTCCATAGTTAATGTTTTGTTATCTTCCATTATGATTAGTGAGTAGATTTCTTGTTGGGGGGTTTAGGGATGAAGACTTGGATTATTTGAATTTAGGGGTATTGGTGGGTTGCTTGCATGTTGGTTTACCTTGTTTGTGGTTGTTGTGTCTTTGTTGTTTTAGTCTGGCCAACTAGACCGACCTTGACTCATTTCTATCAATATGGGGAAACTCGGGGTAGAAATAACCATAACAAGAGACTTACCCTTCTTCGCCGCAAAAACGGGTTTTTAGGTGGGTTGGGTGAAGAAACCGATAGGTGGCATTCTCCCCTATCAACTTTACGACAAAAACTCGATCCCGACCTTCTTATATTACATGTTCCGAATCCCGACTTCTCCCCAGCGCCTTTCCCTAGATTAATTACCCCTAGGCATTCTCGTAGTGATTCCTCTAGCATAGACTTGACCATAGACTTGACCATAGACTCGACCATAGACTCGACCCTTAGAAACCCCCCCTCTAGACATCAAACACATCGCTTTAAACTAGTCAATTCCTCCGTTCCCTGTGGACCGACCTCGACTTACCACGATTACTTGTTTGTTTTTGTGTGTCATCTCGAGTCTTATAAATATATTTTTGATCCTCCGTCCTTCGTTAACGACCGAACCGATTGGGAGGCGATCAAAAAGTGGCGCCGTTGCCGGGGAACGGCGAGTAATTGTATTGCTTTTAGTTGTTGTGTTTGATTCTTCTCCCTTCTCTCTTTTCCCTAGTGCTGCAAGGTGCTAGGAGTCTTATCGTTTAAATTGATTTTTATGCCCAGGAACACGTCATCGCCCTTGTGGTTCGATCCGGAGCCGGAAAGAACTTTTAGAGCATTACGTTTTCGGGGAAATAACTCAACTACTATCATTCCACATCCTTCTCTACCACCTCCTAACCTTAATCCCATCCTACCACATTCACCTTCTACACCTCCTACATCACATAATCCCACTCCAAATAACCCTTCCATACCTTACACTTCACAAAATTCACCACCATCACCGAAAACTCCACCACAAAATCAAAATCCATCCCCTCCAAATCATCCAAATTCAAATCCACCATCACCACCAATACATCAAATGGCAACCCTAGGCTCTCATTCCCAACTCACACATGAAGAAACACCTTCTCCCGTCGATTTCGGGGAGATTCCCGAGGACTATGAATTAAAAGCCTCTTTGACAAATGCGGTTCAACAAGGTACTTTTCACGGTTTTTCTCAAGAAGATGCTCAAGAGCACATTGCTTCATTTAAAGAAAATTTAGTAGGAGCCCGTCTCAATGGATTAACTTCATGCCAATTGCATCGTTTATTATTTCCGAAGACCTTGAGAGATGGAGCTCGTAGATGGCTTCAAGGCCATCCCGCTAATACATTTACAACATGGGCTCAATTGTCTAATGCCTTCTTGGAGAAATATTTCCCGCCGTCAAAGACTAACCAATATCGCATGGAGATACAAACATTCAAGCAAGATGAATTTGAAAGCTTAAGTGAGGCTTGGGAAAGATTTAGAGATTTGTTGCGCAAATGTCCACACCATGGAATACCCGATTGGCTAACCACACAAACATTTTACAACACCCTTTCATCGAGAACCAAGGAAAACCTCAATTCGGCCGCCGGAGGAGACTTCTCTTCTCTCACCGATGAGGCATCTAAGAGTCTTATTGAGAAGATGGCAAGGAGTGATTCAAGAATGGGTCAATCGAGGGATTCGAGAAAGAAAGTTGAAGTGAACTCATCCGCGAGTTCTAATGAATTGAAGCTTCAAGCGGAACTTGAAGAATTAAAAAAGAGAATGGATGCCATGAGTTTAAGGCCTACTCCTAGAGGTATGTACCAAGTTCAAGGAAGTATTCCACAAAGGCAACCATCTCCTCCAAAGCAATTAACATGGGAAGTTCAATGTTATCATTGTGGCAATTATGGCCATGATTCTAGCTCTTGCATTCCTAATAAAGAAGTTTATATTGAAGAGCCAAATGAAGTCCAAGCTATACAAGTGTATGGGTAAAGGCCCCAATTTGATCCCTTTTCCAATACTTACAATGTCGGCACAAGATTTCATCCTAATTTTTCTTATGGCAATTAAAATGTCCAAAATCCGATGCCATGTGCCCAAGGGAGTCAATTGAGCCATTTAATCAAAGTCAACAAAGGCCCTTTAACCAAGGTCCTCCAAGGATGCCCCCATTTATGCCTCCTCATCAAAGGAGTAACTTCAATCAACAAAGTAACAACTTCCATGTTCCCAACAATTACAACAATTACCAAAATCAACATGGTAATCATTTTAATCATGGATACAATCATGGGTTCCAAAGTAATTTTCAAGGAAACCAAGGTTACAACCAACTACCATTTAATCAACCCTCTCAATCTTATGGCCAACCAAACAATTCTCAAATTGGTCAAGGAGGAGTCCCATGGGAAAATTATAATGAATTGCAAAGAACCGTTTGGCAACTATGGAATGAACATCAAGACACCAAGGCAAGGCTAAAGGTTTGGGAATCTCAAGAAGCAACAAAAGCCTTAGCCGCCCCAATTCATCCACCCCATGGTTTGCCCGGACAACCCCAAAACCCAAGAGATCCTTCGCACCAAGCAAATGCCGTTATTTTGAGAGGTGGCAAAGAACTTGAGGACCCATACAAGAATTTGAACTTGAACACCAAAACCACTCCATCCAAAGTCAATCAACCAAGTGCATCACAAGAATCATCTCCCACTTTCCCCAAACAAAACCGGAGAATACAAGCGGAGTTCGATATCCTTCAAAATGCGGAGAATGAACAAAGAGAACAAAGAAAGAAGAAAGAGCAAATGGAAGCGGAAGAAGCAAAAAGAAAAGAGGCCGAACGATTAGCCGAAGAAGAAGAAGAATCCAATGTTCCACTGCCTCCAACTTTTGTCCCTCCATTGCCTTTTCCCGAACGAGCTAAGCCACGCAAGGAGAATGCTCAATTTAGCCGTTTCGTGGATATGTTGAAAAAGGTAGAGGTAACTTTACCCTTCGCCGAGGTAATTTTTCAAATGCCCCTCTACTCTAAGTTTTTGAAAGATGTCTTGACTAAAAAGAGAACAATAGAGGATAAAGAATGTATTTCTCTCACGGAACAATGTAGTGCCATTCTTATGAACCAAATACCAAAGAAACTAGAGGATCCCGGTAGTTTTTCTATCCCTTGTCGGGTTGGAAACGTTGTTGTTAATCAAGCTTTATGTGACCTAGGGGCTAGTGTTAGTTTGTTACCTTATTCTATTGCCAAGAGACTTAGTGTGGGGGAGATGAGACCCACTAGCATGTCAATTCAACTTGCGGATAGGTCTGTCAAGTACCCACTCGGGATACTTGAGGATGTACCCGTTCAAGTTGGTAGATTCTTCATCCCCTCCGACTTTGTTGTCATGGATATGCTCGAAGACACTACTACCCCCATTATTTTAGGTCGACCTTTTATGGCTACCGGAGGTGCTATAGTTGATGTTAAGAATGGAAAGCTATCTTTTAACATAGGGAACGAATCGGTAGAGTTTTCCCTTTCTCAAGCTCTTAAACAACCGATGATTGAACAAATGAATTCCATTGAAGTTATTGACAGTTTGGTTGAGTATAGCTTAATAGATGATGATAAGCAAGAAGATGAACCATTTGACTCTCCACCCCTTGAAGATGAATGTTTGCAAGATGAAAAGGTAGAACCACTACCGGTGGGTAAGAGTATGGTATCTTCTCCTCCTAATCTTGAACTTAAACCACTCCCCTCTTCCCTCAAATATGCTTTTCTTGAAGGAACTAATTATCCCGTTATCGTCAATGCTACCCTTGATGGACCTCAATTGGAAAAACTTTTGAACATTTTGAGAAAACACAAAAAGGCCATCGGGTATAGCATTGTCGACCTCCAAGGCATAAGTCCAAACGTTTGTATGCATAGGATCATCCTTGATGATGACCACCGTCCTTCGGTTGAGGGTCAACGTAAGTTGAACCCCACCATGAAAGAGGTTGTCATGAAGGAAGTTCTCAAGTTGTATGATGCTAACATTATATACCCAATAACCGGAAGTAAATGGGTTAGCCCCGTCCAAGTTGTGCCGAAAAAGGGAGGAATGACGGTTGTAAAAGGAGAAAAGGGTGAGTCAATTTCTACTAGGACCATTACCGGTTGGCGTATGTGTATAGACTATCGAAAATTAAACACGGCCACCATAAAAGACTATTTCCCCCTTCCCTTTATTGATCAAATGCTTGAAAGATTGGCGCATCATTCTTATTTTTGTTTCCTTGATGGTCATTCCGGATTTCTTCAAATTCCCATTCATCCTGATGACCAAGAGAAAACAACTTTTACATGTCCCTATGGTACCTATGCTTATAGAAGGATGCCATTTGGACTATGCAATGCGCCGGGAACATTTCAAAGATGTATGATGGCTATTTTTCCGATTTTATTGAAAAATCAATGGAAGTTTTTATGGATGACTTTAGTGTCCATGGTACATCTTTTGATTCTTGTCTTGAAAATCTTGATCAAGTGTTAGCTTGATGCGAAGAGTATAGACTTGTTTTAAATTGGGAAAAGTGTCATTTTATGGTTGAACAAGGTGTTGTCCTAGGTCATATTGTGTCTAATAGAGGAGTCGAAGTCGATAAGGCGAAAGTCTCCGTGATCGAAAACTTGACACCACCTACAAATGTCAAAGGGGTGAGTAGTTTTCTAGGTCACGCCGGTTTTTATAGACGATTTATTAAAGACTTTTCCAAAATTGATAAGCCTTTGACTTCTTTGCTTATGAAAGATGGACCTTTTGTTTTTGATGACTCGTGTCTTGAGGCCTTTTGCAAGATAAAGACCGCTCTCACTACCACTCCAATTATCAAAGCTCCCGATTGGAATCTTCCATTTGAGATCATGTGCGATGCTTCCGATTTTGCCGTAGGTGCCGTCCTAGGACAACGGGTTGACAAGAAGCTACATGTGATATATTACGCAAGCAAAACATTAGATGAAGTCCAATCGAGGTATACAACAACCGAGAAAGAAATGCTTGCCGTTGTCTACGCCATGGAGAAATTCCGAAATTATGTTACCGGTTCCAAAGTCATAATTCACACCGATCATGCGGCGATTCGTTACATCATGTCCAAAAAGGAGACCAAGTCCCGACTCTTTCGGTGGGTCCTTCTTTTACAAGAATTTGATATTGAGATTAAAGACAAAGCCAGATCGGAGAACTTGGTAGCGGATCATCTTAGTAGGCTAACGGTTGGTAAAGAGAACAAAGAAGAAGATGGTATCCCCATCAATGAAGCTATGAGAGATGAGGCCTTGATGGCCATTGATACTATTACACCTTGGTATGCCGATATCGTCAATTTCCTAGTATCTCATTTTATTCCGGACGATTATTCCAAGCAAGAGAGGAAGAAACTACGTTATGAAGCCCGACGCTATTATTGGGACGAACCATATTTGTTTCGCCGTTGTGTAGATGGAATTTACCGACGATGTGTCACGGCCGATGAAGGTTATAATATTGTGAAGCACCTTCACTCGACATCTTATGGTGGACACTTGGCCAACCAAAAGACAATCGCCAAGGTTCTCCAAAGCGGGTTTTGGTGGCCTTCCATGTTTAAGGACATCCGATCTTTCATTCACACGTGCGATGCTTGCCAAAGAAGTGGGAATATTACAAGAAGAAATGAGATGCCTCTTCAACCCATCTTAAAGATTGAATTGTTCGATGTTTGGGGCATTGATTTCATGGGTCCGTTCACATCCTCTTTTGGTAACAAGTACTACCTCCGTCCCACTAAGATTGTCACATTTCATTTAAATACTCCTCACATATAATAGGCAAATGGGACAATCTTTTAGGGACGGAGGGAGTATATCTTAGTAGTGGTTGATTATGTCTCAAAATGGATCGAGGCCGTAGCTTCCCCCACCAATGACTCCAAGGTTGTAATCAAGCTTTTCAAGAATGTAATTTTCCCGAGATTCGGTATGCCTAGAGCCATAATTAGTGATGGAGGCTCTCATTTTAGGAAAGATACCTTTGAACACCTACTTAGGAAATACGGTATTATTCACAAGATGTCCCTAGCCTACCACCCTCAATCAAATGGGCAAGTCGAGATCTCCAACCGTCAAATCAAGGGAATTTTAGAGAAAGTTGTAAATACACACCGAAAGGATTGGTCATTGAAGTTAAATGACGCCCTTTGGGCATTAAGGACGGCTTACAAAGCGCCGATTGGAACCACTCCTTATCGTCTTGTGTATGGCAAAGCTTGTCATTTACCGGTGAAATTAGAACACAAAGCGAATGGGCAATCAAAGAGCTAAACTTTGATGAGAGTGTTGTAGGAGATAACCGCCTTCTCCAACTACAAGAATTGAAGAACTGAGACTTGAAGCCTACGAAAACTCGAAGATTTACAAGGAACGAACTCGCCAATGGCACGATTCTCGAAAACTTCGTAAGGACTTCTCCGTTGGTGATAAGGTATTACTCTTCAACTCTCGCTTTAAGCTTTTCCCCGGTAAGTTGAAATCAAAATGGTCGGGACCATTCAAAGTGACCAAGGTGCAACCATATGGATCAATAGAGATATCTAGCCCGGAGACCGGGAAGTTTATGGTTAATGGACAACGTTTGAAGATTTATCACCTCGGTCACGTTCGTGAGACCTTCGCTACCATGAAGTTTGGTGAGCTCTCATTGGGGAGCGATGTTTAACCCCCTCTCGAATTGAAGTAGGTTTGGTGGTATCCTCAACAACCACCTTGTACATATGTATTATATTTCTTTGTGTTATTAGTTTGTTAGCTTGAGAAGAATGGTTAAACTTGGATTTCGCCATGGAGCACTAATTTGGATGATGACCACGCTTTTTGGAGAAGTTATGGAGCTAAAATGAAGACCACAAGCATGTTTATGGTAGACATTGATTATGTAATGTGAGTCGAGTCGATATTTGAATCCTTAGGTGATTATTGGAAGAGCCATGCAATGGCAAGGCGGAAAAACGAAGAAATCAAGATCGCCGGGCGAAATTTCGCCCGGTGAGACCTAACCGGGCGAAACTTCGCCCTATGAAAAGTTGCCAAAATTGTTGAAATCGAAGAAGATACCACCGGGCGAAATTTCGCCCGGTGAGATTTTGACCGGGTGAAATTTCACCCGGTGGGAAAAATGCCAGAAAACGATTTTCACGACGAAAAGTCCGTCGGGTGAAATTTCACCCGGTGGTGCTTGACCGGGTGAAATTTCACCCGGCGGCATGGGCTTGGACAATTTCACTTATAACATACCTCCTATCTACAATTTCAATTCCCTCCTTCATATTTACCACATATAACTTTCCCTCCAAAAATTTTTACACCAAATTTTTACCACCAACTTTAAAACTTTCACTTTCCCTCCCAACCACCCTTATTTATATCACCCTTTTACCTCACAATTCACTCCACATTTTCACCTATCATATTCATCAAACCACCTTCCATACCCATTCACATTCAAACCTCCATTCCACTTCCACTTGGTGATTATATTCTTGGGTTTTTGAAGAGGGAAGAAGCTAAAGTTTCGGGATTTTTCTTGCAACTATTATGGAGGCAAGAGCTCAACGAGCCGCGCGAAAACAAGGTACGGCTTCGAATTCTAAACCTCCTATATGTTCATCTTCTAGTAAGCCTTCGAAGCCTAAACTTTCACCTTGTCCTAATACACCTTTGGCTCAAACCTTTTAGGAAAAAGCTTTTCAAAGTACAAGGTGGCCTTGTCCTTTCACAACGAAAATTTTAGGAATTAAGAACGATATTAAAGAGTTATCGTCTAGGATTGGTACTAGTAAGCTACTTAATTTTGTGCCTTGCACAAATAAAGACTTGACTTGTGAATTTTTAGGTACCTTTACCATCGATAACCCGAGCACACCAAGAGAGTTCAAATTTAGACTCTTCGGTAGAAATCACTGTTTAAATGTTTCCGACTTTGGCTTAGCTCTTGGTTTACCCTCATCGGGTACCGGGCTATGTAAACCCCTAAGTGATTCGCAAAGTAGTGCGACTAGGAGAGACTTGTGGAGGCGCATAGCGCCGGGTCAACGTTATTTCGAACCAAATTCTAGCTTTACCGCCGAAATCCGTAACCCTGCCATCCGTTATTTTGCTGAAATTCTTTCCCACTGACTTTTGCCATCTACCGATAATATTATTAACCTCAATGTGTGTGTCTTACAATTGATATGTGACTCTTTGATCGGTAACCCTTACCTCCTTGACCTACCTATTGTCGTGGCGTTACACTTTCATCAAATTATAATTGACCAACGCCCCTCTGTCGACTGTGGTGGTCTTGTGACTGTAATAGCAAGAAATTTGGGTTACGCGACCGACCATCTCAAACCACATGACCCCTGTGTCTGGCTTGACGAGGCCTACTTCCCTAATTGGATTTTTCATGTGCCTGACCATCGCCTCGTCTCCATTAGCCATGACCGTGCCTTAATTGTCCCCAACAAAAACCTAACCAATATTTACAACCACCGTAATTGGGACCTACCTCCAGGTCCCTGTGAATTCCGACTGACTGAATCGGAGGAAATAGGAGTTTGGGAGTACGCCGGTGAGGGAACTCCTACAGCTTCTTATGCGTCAAATGACTATTCAACCTAGACAGCCCTACAAGAGTCGGTAGATAATATGGTCTGTGTTTGTTGTGGGTATTTGTGTGGTTTGTGTCGGTGAGTCTTCAATCTTTTACAATTGTATATCTTTCAAATGATATTGTTCCTTATTCCTTGTCCCATCATTATAATCGTTGTGATTGTTTTATCTCGAACAAAATTTGCAAGTCGTCCCATTGTCCCATTGTCCCATTGGTATTTTTGCGGCCGTCGCGGCCTTGGTTTTGCTCCCGGTCTTTAGGTGATGTAATTACGCCATTGACCCTTTTGAAAATCCAAATTTTAATCAACTTTTCTCAATCTTTCTTAATCCGGGCTAGGTGATGTGACTACACCTATGCCAAATTTTTCACCCTTTCTTTTTTATTTCTTTTCTTCTCTTTTAATTTCTTTTCCGACTTCTTAGCCACTTGGCTAGGGTCTAGGTGATGTGATTGCACCTAGGCCCGCCACTATTTTATCGTTTTCTTCATTTTTTATTTTCTTTTCTTTTCTCAAAATTTTTGAAAAACCCAAAAAGATTTTTCTTTTTCGTTCTTCCCCTACTTGTCCATTGAGGACAATGTACAGTTTTAGTGTGGGGGAGGAGTCTACTATCTTTTATTTTGCCAAAAATCTTTTCAAAATCCATAAAAATTTGAAAATTTGAAAAATTCAAAAAATCAAAAACATTTTTTTCTCTTTTCTTTTCCTTTTCTTTTCTCGTTCTTGTTATGTTTTCATGTCCCGTGTACGGTCTTGTTCTCCACTCTTACAGGTAACCACCACCTTGAAGCGCGAATTGAAGAGATTGAAAGCGTCCGCTTGGTAACTTCCTTCCTTCCTTCTTTCTTTAATTTTGTAGAGGAGTTAGGTTGTTGCTATTGGAGGCTCTCGAAGTTGAGCATTTTGGGTGTTGTAGTTGATTGTGTACTTAAATGTTGATGGAGTATGGAGTACATGACCTTACTTGTGTTTTCTTTTCTTTTTCCTTTTTCTTTTTCGTGTGTTCTTTTTGCTTTTGTATAGTGTGTCTAGGACTAAATGTTTTCGAAAACCCGATTACAAACTTATTACAAGAGTTTACATTCCATTGTAGATAACCCGTTGTAGATTTTGGACCTTAATCTAGTAGAATGACTCTTAATCAATGAATTTGTTGATCCTTTAGCTTGAGTCCACCTTTTCTACTAGAGGTTTACTTCGGGGTTTGCATTTGACCACCTTGACCACCCATGGAGGAGTTAGGCCTTGGTTCCCGCATCTCGTTTTCTAGGTGACCTTGCTCGAATGACCATTGCACCTTTAGTCCAAATTCTTTCCACATTTTTGTGGGTTATCCGGGAATGACGTGTGTTCTCATTTACCTAATTTCCTCCACCTATACATCACCAAAATAAGTTTACACAAAAATAACCTTCAAGCTTGGTTATGAACCACATCAAAATCGAAAAGCCAAAAAAGGGCAAACCGAAGCAAGAGAAAAGGGCACAAAAATATGAAAAACAAGGAGAGAAAATGAGCTTCAAATGAAATCATATCGTCAAAAACGTCTCCTAAAAAAAACCTTTGATCGATTCGTCGCCGTGAAGTGCCAACTAGAGGACCGAGTCCCGAGGTAGGAAGATAGCGGTGATTAATCGATCCACCCCAATAATTGTAAACACTCCATCCTTTTATTTGGGCTAATTTAGGAAATTCGAGTTTGGAACGACCCTCTTGGCTTAGCCAAAGAGAGCGGGACTGCACCTACCTACAGTGTCGAACGAATCCAAGGTTCACTTTTTCCACTCCGTTATACGCCCCGTCGTACCCCTTTAGAACACTAGGAGGACCTAGGCTAAGTTATCAACACTTATATTGCTTAGTTGTCATAGTATTAGGCTTTGGTCCTTATTTACATGGGTCATTTATCTTGGAAGTTTATTGTTGTTCAAAGTAAGTAATCGGTGTCTTCCCCGTCGTCTCGATGAGGGATTCGGTGTTTTAATTTTGTTTTGGATGCGTCTATTCTTTCGTGTTATGTGTTTTTGTGTGTTTAGTCGCATCCACTATTTTGAGCAAGCCCCAACTTGCCTTGCATGGGAGTACCTTACCTCATGGGTATTTCGATGTGAGTTGAAGGGACGGAGCGGGCCCGTTAATTGCCCTGTATCGGCTTAGCGTAGTCTAGCTAGTAGTAGTAGTATGTAATTTCTTTTTGGGTCTTTGCTCGAGGACGAGCAACGGTTTAGTGTGGGGGAATTGTTGTGTGCTAAATTTAGACAGTTTTTCTCCTCATTTAGACCCGTTTTCCCTCGTTTTGCGAGTTTAGAGTGCGATTATCGCCATATTTTGTGTACTTCTCGCATTAGCGTCCCTCTTGTGCGTTTTACGTGTTTTTGGTAGTTTTCTATCGATTTTGATAGGATTTTGCACCGAAATCACGATCGAGCTTCCACGAGCACAAGAGAAGGGAATACCGTCCTAAGAGCAAAGCACACAACTTAAATTTTAAAGTCATCCAATCAATTAACAAAGAATGAGACAAGAAAAGAAGCCAGTGAAATGACCGGGTGAAATTTCACCTGGTGAGACACCACCGGACGAAATTTCACCTGACGGTAAAAACGCCTCCCCGAAGATTTTCCGAGACTCTCCACCGGGCGAAACTGACCGGGCGAAATTTCGCCCGATGGAAAGAAGAGCCAAAAACGCAAAAAAAAGGAAGAAAATATGACTAGGTGAAATTTCACCCGGTGGGAATTACTTTCAAGACCGCAGGGCAAAGTTTCACCATATGAAGATGTTGAGGGAGATTGTCTCACTAATGAAGCAAGAGTTGGATTTGGGCTTTAGGTTAAATACCCATTAAGAGGATTACTATATATATGTAACCCTAGATTGTTGCCCAAGCAAGTAGTAGTAGGCATCACCATTAAAGTAGCACCACCCATTAGTGTAGGCATTAGTATTCATTAGTATCCTCCATTAGTGTTGTGTAGTATCACCTCCATTGGTAGTAATCTAGTAGTAATTCTCGAGAAATCTAGTAGTTTTCATAGTAATTAATAGTAGATCTACTTAGTTTCCATCATCAATTCTCTAGATTACAAGTTTGTAAGGAGATTATTCAAGTTTTATTGAAGATTTGTGGGTTTATTGAAGGATTAGTGACAAGTTCTTCATTCTATCCATCAAAGCTTCAACCTTTATCCATGCAAACTTCTTATTTCTTGTAGATCTTCACATACAATTGGTACATTCCTTTCCACTCTCTTATCTCTAGTTTAGATTTAATTTAGTTTTCTCATCATTATCTAGCTTAGATCATCTTAGTGTAGTTAGTTTCTCTAGATCTTGTTCATGTTATTCTAGATTATTCTTTAGATTAATTTGGTAGTCTCATAGTTTAGTGGATAATTGTTAGATTGTAGTTTTCTCATCATATTGTTGTTAGTTTCCTTAGATCTAGTTAATATGCATGTTGTAGTTAGTTTTTCCATAGTTAATGTTTTGTTATCTTCCATTATGATTAGTGAGTAGATTTCTTGTTGGGGGGTTTAGGGATGAAGACTTGGATTATTTGAATTTAGGGGTATTGGTGGGTTGCTTGCATGTTGGTTTACCTTGTTTGTGGTTGTTGTGTCTTTGTTGTTTTAGTCCGGCCAACTAGACCGACATTGACTCATTTCTATCAATATGGGGAAACTCGGGGTAGAAATAACCATAACAAGAGACTTACCCTTCTTCGCCGCGAAAGCGGGTTTTTAGGTGGGTTGGGTAAAGAAACCGATAGGTGGCATTCTCCCCCTATCAACTTTACGACAAAAACTCGATCCCGACCTTCTTATATTACATGTTCCGAATCCCGACTTCTCCCCAACGCCTTTCCCTAGATTAATTACCCCTAGGCATTCTCGTAGTGATTTCTCTAGCATAGACTTGACCATAGACTCGACCCTTAGAAACCCCCCCTCTAGACATCAAACACATCGCTTTAAACTAGTCAATTCCTTCGTTCCTGTGAACCGACCTCGACTTACCACGATTACTTGTTTGTTTTTGTGTGTCATCTAGAGTCTTATAAATATATTTTTGATCCTCCGTCCTTCGTTAACGACCGAACCGATTGGGAGGCAATCAATAATCTAGCTGTTTCTTCAAAACATGATCAGTGTAATGCTAATGTAGTTAATTCTGTTTTGAATAAGTGTGATGTTGAGCTGATACATGCTAGATTGGGGCATTCGTCCGTAGACAAGTTGAAACATGTAATAAGTGGCTCAACTGTTTTGAGCGATTTCTTTTGTGAAACTTGTGTGCTATCCAAACATCATAAACTTCCTTTTGCGAGAAGTACTTCTCATGCCACAAATTGTTTTGATTTGGTTCATGTGGATCTTTGGGGGCCATACAAAATACCATGTTTGAGTGTGGCTCATTTTTTCTTGACAATTCTTGATGATTGTTCACGTAGTACCTGGACTTATCTTCTGCAACATAAAGATCAGGTTCCCCACATCATTACAGGATTCATTAGAATGGTTCAAACACAATTTTCTAGCAAAATAAAAGTCATTCGCACTGATCATGGTACTGAATTCGATGAGCATCCATGTCATGCTTTGTTCCATAATGAGGGAATTGTATATCAGCGTAGTGTGGTGGGTCGCCCACAACAAAATGGCAGAGTAGAGCGGAAACACAGGCACTTAGTGGAGACTGCCAGGGCTTTACTTATTCATGCCAGTTTGCCGTCTAAATTCTGGGGTGACTCCATTCTTGCAGCCACATACCTTATTAACAAGATGCCCACCCATATCCTTTAGTGGAAATCCCCTTATGAAGTTTTATTCAAAAAGGAACCCAATTTTGATGAATTAAGAGTATTTGGGTCACTTTGTTATGCTACCATGCCAATAACTCATCGAGATAAATTTGCACCTAAAGCCAGGAAGTGTATATTCATAGGGTATCCACATGGAGAAAAAGGGTACAAACTTTATGATTTGTCCCAACACAAGGTGCTTGTGAGCAGGGATGTTGTATTCACAGAGCATGTGTTTCCTTTCAAGGACAATTCAGTCATCTATGAACCTGTCTCTACTGATCTGGTAGATTTTACCACTGGTAATCCTCTTTCTTCGGGGTATACTAGTCCTAATAATCATACTGATCAAAATAATGCATGATGATTCCAATTTTTCTTCACGTATATCTGATAGCATTCCAGATAATAATAACATCAATACAGTTCCAGACAACACAGATGTATCCTCATATCATCATGCTGATTCTGATTTTATACAAACAAATAACAATTTAGAGTTGCACTCTATTCCTTATAATGGATCATCCCCTCCTATACCTCCTAGGAAATTAACCAGAATCAAGCAAATATCTACCAAATTGAAGGTTTTCATTGATCCATACAGCTACCTGTACGGACAACAATTCAGAATGCTATACAATATGAATATTCTGATTCTGTTTCATTCCACACTCAAATACTTAATGATCTGGTGGATTTTGACAATGAATATGTAGCTTCTTTGGCATCTGTTCTCCAAGTTCCTGAACCTGGGACATATAAACAGGCAAAATCTGATCCACATTGGGTTGAAGCCATGGATAAAGAGATTCAGGCATTAGAACTTAACCAGACTTGGGAACTTGTTCCTCTTCCTGAGGGTCATAAAGTTATTGGATCCAAATGGGTATATAAAATCAAGCATAACCCAGATGGATCCATTGAAAGATACAAAGCAAGATTAGTAACAAAAGGTTTTAACCAAGTTAAAGATAAAGACTACAAGCATACATTTTCTCCCGTTGCAAAGTTCACTACTGTCAGGAGTTTACTTGTTGTTGCATCCGCCAAGAATTGGCCATTACATCAGTTAGATGTGAATAACGCTTTTCTTCATGGGTATTTGGAAGAGGAAGTTTACATGGTACCTCCGGATGGATACTCAAAAGCGGCTACTGGTTTAGTATGTCGTCTTAAAAGTCAATTTATGGGTTAAAACAAGCATCACGTCAATGGAACATTGAGGTTACTAAGTACCTCAAATCTCTGAATTTCACTCAATCAAGGGAAGATTACTCCTTATTTGTCCGTAGTACAGCTGATGGGTTTGTTGTTGTTTTGGTATATGTGGATGATATCATCCTTACTGGAGATGATGCTACTGGAATACAACATACCAAAACCAGCCTAGATTCAAAATTTACCATTAAGGACCTTGGTTTAATGCGATATTTCCTTGGTCTTGAGGTAGCCAGAAACAGTTATGGCATTATGCTTAATCAGAGAAAGTACATAGTTGATATTCTTACTGATATGGGGATGCTCAATTGTGAACCCGCAGAATTTTCCTTGCAGCAGGGACTTAAACTCTCTACTGAAACTGGTAATGTTCTTGAAGACCAGAGCAATATTGAAGGCTCATTGGGCGGTTGCTGCATCTTAATTTGACGAGGCTCGACATATCTTTCTCTGTACAACACCTTAGTCAGTTTGTGCATGAGCCGAGGGAGCCTCATTTACAGGCAGCAATTCATGTTGTTAGATACCTCAAGAGAACAATAAACACATGCCTTTTTTATCGTGCTGAAAATGATATGAGTATCACTGCTTATAGTGATGCTGACTACTCACCTTGTGCCTTCTTCTGCAGATCAGTAAGCGGATATGCTATATTTCTTGGTTTCTCTTTAATCTCTTGGAAGACTAAAAGGCAGAAGACTGTTAGTCGTAGCTCTGCAGAGTCTGAGTATAGGTGTATGTCTTATACATCTGCGGAGCTTGTGTGGTTAGTAGCATTATTAAAGGATCTGCAAGTCGCTACTCAGTTATAACAAGGCCGCTATTCATATCACACAAAATCCGGTATTTCATGAACGCACTAATCATCTAAATGTGGATTGTCATTACGTAAGAGACAAGTATCTGGAAGGATTTTTGACGCCATCCTTTGTTAGGACAGGTGTGTAGATCGCGGACATTATGACTAAACCGTTGGGATCACCTCAACATAGCTACTTTGCTGGCAAGCTTGGAGTTTGCAGTGTGCCTACTAATCCAAGCTTGAGAGGGGAATATGAAGCTATAGAAGAGTGAAGATTGCTAGGTTGTTATGTAGGTTGTTATACAGCTAGTTACTTGCTGACATGTAAGCATTACCTATAACTCACTCACTTAGCTTGTATATATATGATTGATAGGTTGTAACTTATCCTTATCTATTCATAACTAATTCAATATACATTCATTTCTCTCCATATATCTTCCGTATTATCTTACATCAAGCTGCAACAATGGAGGATTTCTGGTTCTTCACTTATCAAAGATCCTCCATACTTGGAGAAGTCTACCATGAAAGTAAAATTAATGTTGAATTAAGCAATGTAAAAGTCCTACAACAAAAAAACGTTGATTGATGTACTCCCTCCGGTTCTATATGTTGGCTCCATAGGTAAATGCACACAAATTAAGAAAATTGAATGGTGAGTTGAAAAGTGTAATGATGACATCCTTTATAAGGATGAGTCATCATGATTAGTGAGTACTCCGTATATGACATTATTGAATGACATTATATGTAAATAATTGAACTTGATATGGACAAAATTGTAAAAAAATGAATAGATAAAAAAGAAAAGTGGAGAAATGAGACAATCTTTAAAAATTTACCAAAATAGGAATGCGGGACAATCTTTAACAGCTGGAGAGGATATTTGTTGTCTCATTTTATAGTAAACGTTTTAAATTTATACTCCGTACTCGTAGTTGATACGGAGTATATCTCTACCACAGTTACTTTGGGCTGGATAACTTCTTGCATGTTTCATCGCATCGGGCTGATACTCCAAATAATGAAGCCCAAGAACCCTGAGCTTGTATATAAGAATATCAGTATGGAGTACTTACTAAATGCTTCGCTCATCACTGATGCAGATACTCTTTCCCATCCATTCAATTCTTTACGTGTGACCGTTTTTGTCTATGTAAAGAATTGAATGGATGGGAGGGAGTAATTGTTACTCCTCGATTGAAATGAAATGAGTAACCCGTTTCAATATAATAATACTTCTCTCATATATTATCCAAATGATATAATCATTTAAAATCGTAGGAATTGTTTAAACAATTTCATTAGTTCTTTGACATTGCCCCACACTTTGAAACTTTTGTAAAAAAATTTTTACTAGTAATTAAAATAAGATACGGAATAATTCTTAAGAATCAGAGGGAGTAATATTCCTTCCAAGGAAACAAAAATAATCTTGTTGATGAAACTGAATAACTGATCATGAGGTAATTGAACATATTCACACTACACGATACATTAGACACGTGCATGAATCATGATCCACGGGACAAAAAGTTGTTACAAACTTACAATAGGCAAGTAACAAAGGGAATCTAAAAAGAAAAATTGGGTTATATTCGGTAAATAACGGATTAATATTGGTGGAAATAGATTTGGTTAGCAGAATGAATTTACAGATTTGACTATAGTAGATTTAATTAGTGAAATTATGTTAGAGGTGTTTGATAATTTGAGATTTGAGATTAGTAGATTATTAAATTCTGTTACAAAATGATAAATAAGGACAAATTATATGAACCAAAAGAAGAGAAGTATTGTTTGGTATTTATTTTAAGGAATAAAAAGGAAAAGAAGAAAAATTTCTAATATGTTGCTCAATACACTATTTCAATTTTCAATCCCTCTTTCCACTAACCAAATAACTCAACTCATATATTTTCCCGCCTAAAGTTATCCACAACAAAATTTTTAAAAAATAGACCAAATGAGCTAGGTGCAAATCGAACCCTTGACCTCATGTGTGTCACCCTTCTCCTCTCCAACTACACTCCAACATCTTACTGATTTAAATATCAGTACATCACACATAAAGCTATACACCACAGAAAGTATGTAATTAAAGAAATTTGATTGATTACATTGATTACGAAAATCACATGTTTTAAATGGAAGATATCACATACAATATTTAATATGGAATGTATGATAAAAAAAATTTAAAAAAAAGAATAAACATTTTGTATTCCGTTTTAACCAAATAGTTGCATTATTTTTGTTAATAGGAGATTGCACTATCCCGTACAATATTTTACATAGAAAATAAAATAGTTATGATTATTATTGTATATCTTTCTGATCATATTCTTAACATCGATATAAAATTTAGTAACTATATAAAAATGGAATATATATTCTGATTGCTCTTACAAATCCTGATACATAGTAAAAACTCACCGAAAATTCTCTATATACTGCTCTCAGTTACTAACATTTTCCTCAAAAATACACTAATTTAAATTGAGAAGTAAAAGAACATTTCACTAATAAATTCGCAAACTATTCATTTTCATTAATGTTAAAGAATCGACAAAAAAAAACTTCTTTTTATGAAAATAATTAGATAAATTTTAAGATATGATGTCATTAACCTTGAGAAAAAAAATCAGTTATCTAAAAAATTTATTTTTGAAATGAGCTATTTACTTTATATACTCTCCCAGTCCCAATGAATTCTTTGTCTATTCCATATTGAGGCGTCTCAATGAATTCTTTGCCTTTCTATTTTAGGAATGTTTTATATATATATATATATATATATATATAGATAGATAGATAGATAGATAGATAGATAGATAGATAGATAGATAGAGAGAGAGAGAGGGGGGGATCAGGGGAGTTAGCAACTCTTGGAGAGTTGCTTAGTATTCATCCTAATATGAATGGTGGATGGATGGGGTTTAATTATTAAAAAAAAAACAATGAACTGACATAGCAGCAGTGGAGAGAGGGAAATATCCTCTCACCCAAATCAATCCCTACATTACTTCCCTCATACACTTCCCAATCCCCTCATTTTCAATTCATTTCTCAACTCAATTCATCTCTCTCTAACAAAACCCCAACAAATAATCACCATTAATAACTCCGACCACACCATTAAGAATTCCGACCATACTCCGTCAACTACTCCGACCACACCATTAAGAACTCCGACCATACTCCGTCAACTACTCCGACCATACTGCGTTTTTAACCCAACATACTCCGTCAGTAACTTCGATCATCAGACGAAGGTATCTTCATCTTCATCTTCATCTTCATGCTTCTTTTTCTTCATCATCTTCATATTCATATTCATCTTCATCTTCATCTTCATCTTCATCTTCATCTTCATGCTTCTTTTTCTTCATCATCTTCATATTCATCTTCATCTTCATGCTTCTTTTTATTTTTCATATCTTTTTTTGTATTTATAAAATTATTTATCTTTATTATCCACAAAAAAAAAGAACAACTTCATCTTTAAGATGAAATTTGAAGACGAAGTTGTTCTTTTTTTGTGGGATGAATGAATGTTGAAGATGAAGATGAACAAGTTATTTAGTGCGTAATGTTCTTACAGAATTGCAAGACCACACACTTTCAGTTGTACAGTCACACTCATTATGTTGTAGAATCACGCAGCTGTACACTCATTGTAGTCACATATTCAGTTGTATAGTTACACTCATTATGATGTATAGTCACACACTTTATGTTGTAGAATCACTCAGCTGTAGAATAACTTCACAATCATTTCATCTTCATGCCTGTTTTACTTTTCATACTTTCTTTTTGTATTTATAAAATTATTCATCTTCATTATCAAAAAAAAATGAAGATTAAATATGGTTAAAATGAAGGTTGAATATGAATGAATGAAGATTGAATATTTAATGAATGTTATAATTTGTATAGTCACACAGTTGAAGCTGTAGACTACCACGTTATAACATATTAAGTGTGACTGTCTATCATATTAAGTGTGACTGTCTATCATATTATGTGTGACTGTCACAACCACGTTATAACATAATACAACGTGTGACTGTCTATCATATTAAGTGTGACTACCACGTTATAACTGTGTGACTGTCCATCATATAGAGTGTGGTTGTAACATTACAACTGTATAACTTTTCAAATTAACAAACCAAACAAAAAAATGGAATTTCAAATGCAAGATACCAAATATATATGTATGTTCTCATCTTACCTCCTGCATGTTGAACAGAAATTTTCGACTGGACATTTTCAAGCACATACGAATCTTCAAGGAACAGCACCATTGGAGCATGGAGATGTAGAGGGTTTAGTTATTTTACACCATTGGAGCATGGTTTCTTTATATTTATTATTGTTGGTATTTTGTAGGGTTGTTATACTTATGATTGTTATATTTCTCAACAGTCGCTGTTGAGAAAGGTCACATTTCATTAAAGTTAGAGACGAATGCGTGCGTTGCAAGATTGATAGTGTGTAATATAGGGTTTATTTTTATCACACAGTTGTATAGTCACAGAGATTATGTTGTATAGTCACACAGTTGAAGCTGTATAGTCATACTCGTTATGTTGTAGGATCACAGTCATTATGTTGTAGGATCACACAGTTTATGTTGTATAGTCACACAGTTAAAGTTGTATAGTCACACTCATTATGCTGTATAATCATGCAGTTGTAGAGTCATTGTTTTGTAGAATCACACAAATTCTTGCAGTGATTAGTGTATTTAATCATCTTTGCTAATGATGATTGAAGTATAAATAAGTACGAGTATAATTTAGTTGTATAGTCACATAGATTATGTTGTATAATCACACAGGTGGAAGGATAAGTGATTTTGCTATAGACCTCGCGTGATTAATTATGAAACCAGAAAATAGCGATGAAAATATATTTACATTGGACAAAGTCCATCCTTTACATATAGTACGTTAAACATAAAAACATTCTAACCCACCAAACATCATTTACACATAGTACGTTCATCCTAAAGCAAATATTTTATTTCACATAAACACACAAGAGCTTAACGATGGTCTCCGGTACGTGCGCAACAATACATTGTTCAATTACGTGGTCGGTCGTTGTATCTTCCACGACCTTCTTCTTCCCACCGCCCCTTTTACCAACATTTCTCTTTCCACCAACTATTTCGCTGCAACAAAACACACAATCAATCTAAATCACACAACACAACTGAATATATGACTACAATGACTCTACAACTGTATGATTGTACAGCATAATGAGTGTGACTATACAACTTTAACTGTGTGACTATACGAATCATAGCAAATTATTTAAACATTAATTAAATATTCAACTTTCTTTCATCCATATTCAACCTTCAATTTTTTTTTGTGAATAATGAAGATAAATAATATTATAAATACCAAAAAAAAGAAGGAATGAAAAATAAAACAAGCATGAGAATGATTGAAGATGATTAATTATTTTAAAGATGATCTAAAAAGATAAAAACAAATACCTGAAAATCATCGAGGTTCGGAAGTAGAGATTTGACGAACGTGGAAACTTGAATGTACATAAAAAAATACCTGAAAAAAGTCACACAATTTAAGTTGTATAGTCACACACTTCAAGTTGTACAATCACACTCAGTATGTTGCATAGTCACACTCATTATGTTGTAATCATGCAGCTGTAGAATACATTGGGATTAGGGTATCATGCGTTTAACCATCTTCATTTTCATGCTTGTTTTATTTTTCATACCTTTTTTTTGTATTTATAAAATTATTCATCTTCACTATCCAAAAAAAAAAATGAAAGTTGAATATATATGGATGAATGAACGACTATAACTTTAAAAAAATGAAAATATCTAAACATTCATTAAATATTCAACATCCATTCATCCATATTCAACCTCCATTTTTTTTGGATAATGAAGATGAATAAATTTATAAATAAATAAAAAGTATGAAAAATAAAACAAGCATGAAGATGAAGATGATTCAACGAATGATACCTTAATCCCAAGGTATTCTACAACTGCGTGATTCTACAACATAGCGAGTGTGACTATACAGGATAATGAGTATGACTGTACAACTGAATATGTGACTACAATGGGTGTACATCTGCGTGATTCTACAACATAATAAGTGTGACTGTACAGCATAATGAATGTGACTTTGCAATTCTGCAAAAACATTACGCACTAAATGACTTGTTCATCTTCATCTTCATCTTCAAACTCCATTCATCCCACAAAAAAAGAACAACTTCATCTTCAAACTTAATCTTAAATATGAAGTTGTTCTTTTTTTTAGATAATGAAGATGAATAATTTTATAAATACAAAAAAAAAGATATGAAAAATAAAAAGAAGTTTGAAGAAGATGAAGATGATCGAAGATGAAGATGAGGATGAAGAAGAAGCTAAAAAAAAATGAAGATGATCAAAGTTTATGCATAAACATACCTTGGTATAATTATCCGTCATGTTGTGTTAAAAACGGAGTATGATCGGAGTTGTTGACGGAGTATGGTCGGAGTTATTAATGGAGCTTATTTGATGGAGTTTTGTTAGGGAGAGATGAATTGAATTAGGGAAATGAATTGAAAAGGAGAGGAGGGAAGTAATGAAGAAGGGAGAGTTTGATTGAAGAGAGGATGCTCCCCTCTCTCCACTGCTACGAAGTGTGATTGAGGGGAGGGTTGCTTCCCTCTCTCCACTGCTGCTTGTCAGTGTTGTCTCCTTTCCATTTTTTTTTACCCATCATCCATCTAAGTTATCTATTCAAGCCAAGATCAAGGGCCAAAAACACAACTTCCCATGAATTTAACCTCCTCATGAATTTGGCTTCACATGTCACTTTATCATTGGACCTTCTCCCCTTTGTGCCAAAAGCAAAGGCAAACAATTCATTGGGACGGAAGGAGTATATACTCACCCGATACCACTAAGATTTTCTCATTTATTCAAATGTGAGGATTATAATTATCATATAGAATGATTATTTTGGTAGGGGAGACTACAAAATACGGAATATACTATTAAAATCCATATAAAAAAAGTTTCACAAATTACATAATATAAGTTTTACACCTGAGACAGTCCATTTTTAATTTATTTTTTAATTTTCTAATGAAAAACTGAATAGTTTTTTTACACAAAGAGAACGTATCACGACGTGCTAACCATAAAAAAAGTACATTATTATACAATTTTTGATAAATATTTATGTATTTTATGGTATGTTAAAGAGAGAAGTGAGTATCTCAAGATGTGAGATGTTATAAACCGAGTATATAAAAAAATACTATAAACAATATTTTCATTAATTACACGTTATTTAATACTCCGTACATTTCAAGACATTACTCAAATATTTTGATTAGTTTTGCGATTTAAAAAATATTTTCTTATTTCTAAATTATACAGTCGATAAATAGTAAAAATAAAATAATAAATTTTTTATTTTAAATCTTAAATGAAATACTATTCTATAAGATAAGTATATTATAAATACCGTGCATTGCACGGGGTCTGTACTAGTATGCTATTAACCAAAGACTACAAATAACATACGGAGTATTTGTTACTCACATGAAACACTTAATGTTGTAACGGAGGCGTCCCGTTACCAACGATTTGTTGACTACGCGAGAAGAACAAAACAACGAACAGACAATATCTAAATTGGACACGGAATTACGTGGTTTACCAGCAAAATCACTGGCTACGTCCACACCGACAAAGACAACAATATTCACTACTGTGGAGATAATAGTACAACTCCGAGGAACTCTCTCTAGGACAATGCTTAAGAGACTCCAATTTTGGGTTGATTACTAAGGTGGAAGGGTGACCTCTATTTATACAAAAAGAATCACCTCTACTTAGTTAATCTATTGATGTGGGACAACTTTTTCTATTTATACATAGAAAAACTACCACTTTCCACTATTATTTAGATGTGGGACAAACCACATTCTTCACAAATTAAAATACATCATCTTATTTCCGCACCTAGTTCGACATTCAACTCGAGTCTCGAATACGACAATTGCTAGTGATTAATCCTAACAATCTCCACCTTGACTTGAATTGTCCAACACGAACCAAGCTCCAAAATGATGCAACCAAATCAGCTTCCAATTGTCGATTCTCAAGTCACCACCTGTCCCAGTAGTCTCCACACTGACTTGAACTCAGCAAACAAAATGAACAAATGAACCAAGTGTGCCAACGTGACCAAAATGTGCCAAGTACCAAATGTAGCAAGCTGAAACTACCAACGTACTAAGCACCCAACATATCATCATACCAACATGGCCAAACGTAGCGAGATCACTACCAAATGCCAAAAAACAAATGTATGAGATACCAACGTCACAAATGATGGAATGGTGTTCCGAAACAAATGCACACAAGACTCCAAAACAAATTCTCCTTCAAAATATGGCCAAATGTACCGTCATACCAAATTGCCCAAAAAGGAAACAACGTCATAAACAAAACATCTCACTTGAGTCAACAACGGTGTCATGACACCACAAATTTGCCCACACCAAGGCACAACAACTCAAGTCAAAACCAAACAAAACCAAAATTCTAAGCGAGTCCAAATCACCCCATCATCAAGTAAATGTTAGACTAACAAGTCCAACCCAACAGCTCCAAAGAACACAAAATAACGAACTCCCGTCGAAGTTCCAAATGACCCCACCGGAGATCCCAACGACTCTCTTTCAAGAGCACCAAAACAGCTTAACCTGGAGCCCCAAATCGCCCACCACGCGGGGCGCAAACCGCCTCAATGAGGCGCAGAAACAACGGTCAATAACTTGTCTTGAGAATCTTGTAGTTCGATCCGTACAGGCGAAAACTCCACCTTACCGTCAACACTACCATCCTCACACAAGCCTACCAACCCCAAATTATCCAGATGATCATCGAATGAACCAAACTGGATGTGCCTCGACGTATCGCCCAAACATCTAAGTCGCGTATGCCCCAACTTAGACCCAAGAGAGCCAGACGAACGAATACTCAATACAACAACGATCAACACAGTACCACGAATGACATAAAGTGCTCATTCCCTGACACCTTTCCAAGTAGCCAACGAACCTCTACCCACGCACAAAGTTCCACCATCACCTTGAAAACTGTAGCCCTGATCGACTAGCATCCCAAGTGACACAAGATTTCTCTTCAACTTTGGAACATGTCTGACACCCTCTACGAAGACAACAACACCATCATGTGTTTTAACCCGAATAGTCCCGACTCCCACGATCTCACAAATGGACCCGTCACCCATAGTAACACTATCCCCATGTGAAGCTTCGTAAGAATCGAACCATTCCCTAACAGGACACATATGGAAAACGCACCCCGTGTCTAGAATCCAACTATCCAAAGGACGTGGAACAACATCAACAACGAGAACATAATCTTCCTCAGAGTTGCACTCGACACTTTTTTGTGCAACAACAGAAACACCAGCATCCTTCAACCTAGGACACTTGTCTTTCCAATGACCAGGTTCCTTACTGTGGACACGACATAGGTCCACCCTGACGCGGCCAAGCGCGGGTTTGGGGAGGCGAATGAATCTCCATATGAGATGGGTCGAATTGAATTTTAAATCGAAGTAGGAGTCGCCACCGAACTTTGTGGGAGTTCGGCCCCATTCGAACCCACTCTATGCCGTAGTGGGCCATATACAAAATATGGCTCATTTCCGATGTCAGAGCTTATCGGGTTCGTCCCCTAACATTTGATACCGATATCGACATTATCGGATACCGTGTATTGAATGACTCTCGTGCGCCAATGGATTCAGATATCCGGAAACCATGGTTCTGAGTAAGGGGTGAGGGTACGTGTTGGAAAGTTCACAAAGAACACCCAACCCCGCCCGCACATTAGCGGCCTCTACTAAGATATCGCTTGATGTTTAATACGCGCGTTAGTAATACGATGAGATGATATGCAAACAACGTTTTACCTAAACATGCGAAAATTTGAATGGGTTGCTAACTCGATTTAATGCATCTAAAATTAACGTCAAAGTTATATTTAGCATGCGAGATTCTTTTAGTACAATAAAAGAAATAACGAGAATAAATTGACAAAAATAGAAACAAACATGTTAGTAACGATGATAACGATAATGACGGTTTGCAAATGATATAATAAATGCTATAGAATGACGTAACGAGATATGATGCATGATTTTAGAAAGTAATATTACACGTGATTGACTTGACACGTGTTGACCGAAGTCACAAAAAATATTTTACGAGGCTCGGGATATGCTTGGGGCTCACGCTTTGACGTGATGAGAGGGTACTCGATCGAGTCATTGAAGGACTCGACCGAGTGTGCCTCGGAAAAGGGGCCTGCCCAAAATTTGAGGTGTTACTCGACCGAGTCACGAAGAGACTAAACCGAGTAGGTCGCCACTCGATCGAGTCATTGCGAGACTCGACCGAGTGGTCCTCATAAAACCATTCTGCCCCAATTTTTGGGATATCACTCGATCGAGTGGCCTATGACACTCGGTCGAGTGACCCCTGTACGACCTGGGGTTCTCTTCGCAATTTATCGTTGATTTCGAAATTGGTTTTTGATTTTGGAAAGTCGATGATTTTATTGAATCAGACAGAAATATTGTATGATTTATGCCCAACTCGGACTTTGATACTCGTCGTATCCGATATTCGATTATTGAATCGATATGAAATATTTAGAGCGAGATCTAGAAGATACGTTTGTAAGTCGTTTAAATTAAACTAAAACGATATAAATTATCTCCGCGTTTATAGTGTCGTAATTAATTCTACCGAATTAGGTGACAACTAATTTAGCATCAACGAAAATCGTATTAGTTAAATTAGTTGACTAAATCGTTTAGATTCAACATCCAACTATTGAGTTGGTATTTAATCTAATAGATGGACACTTTAAATTTGTTTGAACTAGAAGGACTTGATTCCCTCCGCATCCCGACATCATGATAAATCCTTACGGATTGTGTGATGTCGGATCCGCATCAACAGGTTTCGACTTAATTAAAAAAAATTGATTCGAAAAAAGTTTTAAAATTGATGAATGTGCGATAAACGACAATAATGATGCGACAAAAATAAAAAGAGACGATTTTGTTGATGTTGACTCGCTTCAACAATCAAGCGTTCGGGGTGTCGAGATAAGCGACCGGCAACATCGGGTGAAGCACCCTTGTATATTCGGATTTCCTTATCCCGTCATCATTCACGCTCGACACAAATTAGCGAGTATTTTAATGTCTTATATTAGTAGTACTAACGATATTATAAACGTGACAATATGAATAAATAAAAGACGACGACGATGACGATGGACGAAGAGGACGGACGAGACGAGGGAGAGAAAGAGAGAAGAAATCGGGATTATTTCACCCTCAACCTACATGTTTCTTGTTCTCGGACGGGACTCGTTAGTTGTGGCTTGCACGGGAGTATCGAGATGTATACGGACTTATGGCGGTTTAGGGTTCGATTCCTAGATGCTAGGGTTTAAGGTTGAAGATGATGAATTATGATGGGTGAAGATTAGGGTTTCAAAAAGTTGTCCTTTGTGCATGCAAAAGGGGTGTATATATAGGCATGCCCTCCATCCTCGTCTAGGGTTACTCGACCGAGTACCCTGCTGACTCGGTCGAGTGGCCCAAAGCAGCCGCAGACGGGCCTATTTGAGGGCCCACTCGATCGAGTGGGCTGACACTTAATCGAGTGGGTCAGCTGAAGCGAAGGGGTCCGGTCTTTTGGACTCCGGGTTGGATATTTTTGTAGGCTTTGTATTTGGGTTGAACTTTTGATGTTTGCATGGCTATTTTGTGTCTCGGAAACGACTTTGACCGGGGTTTGACCCGGTCGCTAAAAGACGGTTTTATTTTCGGTGTCGGTTTTGACCCAAATTAGTCTTATTTGATTGGAAACGACCCACTGGGCCTGAATTTGAGGTCATTTATGTGAAATTTGTACTCCGTAAAGAGCCCAAGCCAGAAACTAATGGTTTCGAGCCCATATCCGAGCGCGTAGAAACACGTTTGCGTCCGATCATCATCGGGTGTTTTTTTGGAAACTGTTATAGACACCTAACAGCCAAATGTGGGTGTCTACACTTACAATAATTGCAGACATCTTTCTGAGATTTCCTAGACTTGGGTCAAAGTATCTTTACCAACCACAAATGACTCAACAAAAGTCTCAAACGAATTTGGAAAAGAAACTAACAAAATCAAGGCAGCATCCTCATCATCTATCTTAACATTTATATTACGCAAATCAAGTAAAATAGAGTTAAGTCGGTCTGCATGTTCCTTCAGAGACGTACCTTCCTGCATACGAAGACCGAACAAATGCTGCTTTAAAAGCAACTTGTTGGTCAGAGTCTTTGTCATGTACAAAGACTCCAACTTCAACCACAAACCTGCAGGCTGCAGCAGTTTCTTCATTGGCAACCTCAATAATCACATCATCAGATAAACACAACAAAATTAAAGAATGTGCCTTCTCCTCCAAGGCCACCTCTGCTTCTGTCTTCGCTTTATCTTGTGATTTTTCTTTTGCCTTTGACAAAACATACCAGACGTCTTACTGTCTCAGCAAAGCTCTCATCTTTAACTGCCACAACCCAAAACTATTACTCCCGGTGAACTTATCAACGTTTAATACTGTTGCTCCGGACATCTTTTCGCCAAAAAAAATCAACAGACCCAAATAACGCCTAACTCAGCGAAAGCAACACTTGGCTCTGATACCAGTTTGTTGTAACGAAGACGTCCCGTTACCAACAATTTGTTGACTACGCGAGAAGAACAAAACAACGAACAAACAATATTTAAACTAAGACACAGAATTACGTGGATTACCAGCAAAATCACTGGCTACATCCACACCGACAAAGACAACAATATTCACTACTGTGGAGATAATAGTACAACTCCGAGGAACTCTCTCTAAGACGATGCTTAAGAGACTCCAATTTCGAGTTGATTACTAAGGTGGAAGGGTGAGCTCTATTTATACAAAAAGAATCATCACCTCCACTTAGTTAATCTATCGATGTGGGACAACTTTTTCTATTTATACATAGAAAAACTATCACTTTTCACTATTCTTTAGATGTGGGACAAACCAGATTCTTCACAAAATACATCATCTTATTTCCGCACCTAGTTCGACATTCAACTCGAGTCTCGAATACGACAATTGCTAGTTATTAATCCTAACATTTAACCTCTCCAACATGTCAATATGTCATTTACCAAACGAAACCTAAGTTTATTTTACAATGGATATATCTGTTACATACATATTTATGACATATCAAGTACTCATGTATCACTAGTCTAATATAAATAATACAAAATTTCAATGTTTATGAAATATTAAGTGGTTTGCCTTTATCTATAAATATACGGAGTAAATTTTTATTTGATATTATGTCACAACTTTACTAGGACGGTTGCAGGAATTTTAAAAAAATTACAAAAGAGTGGGAAAACAAGAAATATTTGGGAGAAGGAAAAGAAAGTAGACAAGTTAAGATGGCAACAAATGGACGACTAGAGTCTAGAGTGTAGTACAGTAGGTGGTTGGATGTGAATGCAGTGGATATTTGAAATGAATGATGAGAGTATGAGGAAGGGAAGTGAGTGAAGGTGGGATTAATAATGACATATAGTCCTCGATCGATCATGAGTTAGTAGTATGATTCAGGATGATATGATATGATATGGGTGGGATTATTAGGTGGGACGTGTTATTGTTGTGCTACAGATTCTAGATGAGTCTGTCTATCACTTATTATTGCATCATCATTTCTCATGTGTTTCATCATCCACGCACCCTTCCTAATTTCTACACCCTTTTGGAATAACATCGTAACAATGTTCTACTCTAAGTTTAGCCTACACTCTACTCCTTTCATTCATTAACAATCGCTTCGTTTTTTATGACAAGAAAGAAAGAAAGAAAAGCAAGTAAATGAATTTGTTACTTTGCAAATTCATCTTGGAAAGGAGTTTAAGACGACTAAATTTGGGAGAGCTTGGCCCAATACAAACAATATCATATTATTGTACACCGTGAATACATACATACATATATATATATATATACAACAGGACCGGCCCCAACAACATGAGGTATAAATGCTTCCACACAACAAGTGAAGGTTGACATGGACTAAAGGCACATGGAACATTGAGGGAGCTCAAGACTTGAGGGTGCATGCATGGCTTACACTATTAGACGTGAAACTACTAAGCTCCAACGAGGGGTACACTTGAATGGAACCTATTCGCTCGAGGATTACAACTACGGATGGGGTACCTCACACAGTCACACATATGTGGTTCATTTGAAGGCAGCTCATTCATAGCTCGCTCTTGAAGGATATTCCTGCAATCTAACGTCAATGACCTTAAATTTGTACATGTGTGGGAGCATGGGCCTGCACTAATCAGCAAGATTGGATTGTGCGTTGGGCCTGTTAAGTCCAAGGCCTGTTTGTCAACTCAAGCAACATCACTCCTAACTCCTAAACTATGTACGCCACTTCTTACATACAGATGACCTACATGGCTACATGTACATGTACCATGTAGGCAATGCCCAATGGTTGACGGTGCTTCTCCGATTTCTAATGTCATTCCCTTTTACTGTTTGAGTGAAAAATAAGTATTTAAAAAATGACTGACTCAAAAAAGGAGAAGAAAGATACTATCGACTTTAATTTCACACTCTAGCTAAATTATAATGTAACAAAGTCGTGATTACAATCACAATTCTATTTTTAACAATTCTCTTATTTTTTTAAAGTTTATTTATAAAACCGCGCCTTAGGGTTTGATTCACCGATCGAAACCTATAAAACTTATCAAGTATGACGATGAGCATGCCTTTGGCTCACACCCCCAGTACCGGTACCCCGTCTAGAACCCCTTTTGTTATTCCCGATGCTTTTAGAGGTGAGCTGAATTGAACTGATTTGCTCGAGGGTGGCAAGTACCTCAGACATATGCGGCCGATTCTTATAATCATGCTGAATGCATCTCAATATGAGTTGGGCCATCTCAGACATTGCCTTTTGTGGGTAGTCCTGCAATCTATGGTCGATCATATTCTTTAATTTGGAGGTTTGATTGAGATTGGGCCTGCAGCAATCAGCAAGACTTGCCTGTCCACTCGGCCTGTTTGTGTCGAAGGCTCGCTGGCCTGTTATCAACTCCAGCAGTACCACGCCAAAACTGTAAACGTCACTACTTACGTACAGATGACCTGCATGCATGAAATAATTAGTAATCCTAATTCATTCAGCATCGCAATTGCATATTTTCATTGTTAATCATGTAAAACAAGAAAACGTAAGTACTGTAAGTCTGTAAGCATAACATACATACCAGTGTTAACATACTCAGGAGCAACATATCCGTATGTGCCCATGGCTTGTGTTGTCACATGTGATCTATCAATCGGACCTAGTCTAGCAATTCCAAAATCCGAGATTTTAGCATTATAATCCTGTATCAAAGAAAAAAAAACTCGAATTAGTTTATCAAACTCGTTATAACTTCGTCGCCTTAATATAAAGTAATTTTGTGATTTTGCCTCAAAGACTTAAAATTATATCCACCCTTTAAGTTTATCATTTCTCAGTAGGTCGGAGTGTATACAAAGCGCAGAAATGTAAGTTAAAAAATTGGGCAGTTGCATAATTATAAATTATGTTTTGGAGATGATGGAACGTCGTGTTTGCATGGGTGGGGTGGCTAGATCTTCCTACGTAGATCGACAATAATTGAAGCCAATAAAAGAAAGTCAAATCCGCATAATGTTAAAGCACATATATATATAAATATATGTCGTCAACGAAACATGAGTAAAATGTAAACACGAGGTATGAATGAGGTGTGAAATCAATGAATTCTCCCAATTAACAAAAGGAAGCTTCACCTAATTAATTACTCCGTAAATAGGAGGAGGTTCATAAGTGAGGTACCTTATCTAATAAAATATTAGCAGCCTTGAAGTCTCGATATATGACGACTTCTTCAGCAGTATGCAAGAAATGAAGGCCACGAGCTGCGTCTATTGCGATTTTAATCCTTAAACTCCATGAAGGCGCCTCTCTATTCTCTGCAACACGCACCTTTTCTATTACAACTATGTACGCATGCATGCATCACAATTTTTTTTTTTTTAAAAAAAGGAGTTGACCCATCTCATCTACGGGTGAAACGGTTGTTTTAATTTACCATTGTATAAATGAGAGTGTATGATAATTTTGTTACAATAAAATTTTGTGCCCAACCACTGAGTTATGTGATTTATTTGAATTTATTTAATGCATCGATTTTAGGTCAAAACGGAATATATATCCGGTTTGTAAATGTATTGACAAATACTTTATGTAAATGACATGCTAGACTAGTGTGTTCAAAATTTATTGTTCATCAAGCTCAATAGAAATCTTTAGTTTAGTTAAATATACTTTTTACTAAACTCAATATATTTTTGTACTAAGTTCAATCATTTTGAACCATACCAAGCTCAATAAATTAATCCTTCCATGATAGTTTCATCCAATTTATAATTTCCTTTTTTTTTTTTTTTAACTTTTGACCGTCAATTTTTAAATTTCATGTTTAGAATATATCTTCATCCAGTACGGAGTACGTAAGATATTTACGGTCAGTATGCTTTTGGATTCCACATTTTATGAGTTTTCATTTTCTAACACATACTTACAAGTTACAATCCTCCTTAATATTTGAGTAATTTAATTAGTATTTAACGCATAAAATATAAAAAAAGGATGGAGTGAGTAGTAGGAGTATAAATTAAGTTTTAGGGAGCATAATTTAGTTTTTCTATGCCTCAAAATATAATAAAACAAATTATCCAAGACTTGCTAGTAATCGTAACTACTGTATGAAGGAGGTGTTATAGAGATGCAAGCTAAGCATGCAAGAGTTGAATCAATGGAGTATTTACGTTGGAAAAGATGGGTTTCTAAGCTCCCTTTCGGTAAGAACTCGTAGACAAGAAGCAACTCCGTTTGTTCGCAGCAGTAACCAATCAGCTTAACCATATTCGGATGTGATAACTTCCCCAAGAATTTGATCTCCGTCTGCATTATCCATCAATTTTTAATTTTAACAAACTTTCAGATATTTTAGTTGGTGAACGTAGTTTTCGAAGCAACACACACGTGCAAAAGTGTAATACTGTACTACCGTAATAAACGTACTCGATCCGATGTTGTTTATCCCATCATTTTCAAGCAGAAGAATGAAAACAAATTGGTATGTATCGCAGAAAAGGATGGATAGGAGACATACATTCCATTCTTTGTACCCTTGGGCAGTATCTGCCTTACTTCTCTTGACCGCAATTGGGACACCACCGAGACTAGGCTTAGAAGGTGCCAATGTGGTCTCATCGATCCACCCTTTGTACACCCTTCCGAATCCTCCCTCCCCCAACATCGTGTCCTGGCTGAACTTATTTGTCGCACTTGTTAGCTCCTGGTACGTGAATTCTTTTAGGTTTGGCTCTACTATTTCTCCTCTAATAATTATTGGCGATGCTTCTCCCATTTCTCTCGTTCTTTGCCCTTTTGTTGTTGACCCTTTCGAACTCTTTGACCCTACATACAACAACCAATAGTATTTAAGTAACAACTAACAAGTTTATCTTGAATCTCAATTATACCAACTTATCAAGAACATGAAGAATCATCTAATCACGATTTTTCCTTTCCCTTAATACTCGGTACTTAATTATAAATTATGCTACAAGTACTTATAATTGATTAAGCTCAAATATAGTGAAAAGATATAAAGCTATAAAATGTATTAGTCGTGCATGCAAACATGCATTATGATCATCCAAGTATGTAGTGGTTACTCGTATTACCTAATGAAGTAGAAGTGCTCTTGGTGATTGGAGCAATAATGGATGATCCCAAACAATTACCCATTTTAAGTAGTTTTAATGATCAACTTTACTACACACTTATATGTCTTTATTTGGTGAATTATAGGGAGTACTAATAGTTGGGAAGAAAATTGTGGAGTGAAAGAGAAGTATTTAAACAAAAACAAGTCAAACTGACGCACTACTAACTAAATAATAGCAATAAATTGTTTAGACTCAATTAGTCAGTTTGGTGTAGCCCACTTGACGCCACCACTATTGTGTTTACACGCTTGTTTGTCTATAGCTTAGGTACTTAGCGAAATTATAGATTATTTATGTTTAAATTACTAGGAAATGTCGCGTATTAGGTGAATTATTAGCATCTTTTCTTGATTACGACGAATCTTACTCCACTAGAGTTTGACAAACATTACTCTATATTATTTATATATTGGTTTTCCTAATATGGGTCCACCATGTACATGTTAGTAGTTTAATTGAGGTAAGATGATCAATCATATTCTTTAAATATGGTAATCATAAGTTAACATTTCAATTTTTCGTGATAATTTGATTGACAATGTTACCTTAATTAAGTTATTAATATTTCTCCGGTGGACACATACTGTTAGAAAATACCATTTATATATACATCAATATAAGCTTGAATAAGTGGCCGGATGAATGACGTTAGTTGTTTTCGGGTATATACTGAAATTCAACGAGGCTGCATGCCAGGCCAGGTAGTGTTTTCCGATGGATGCATCAAGTTGATCATAATGATCAACTTCGTTCTATTAGTGTGTTTGAATAGTAAAATACTCCGTAGAAGGTAAACCAAGGATGTTAAATTGTTAACTCTACCTTATAGGTATTTTTTGAGCTTTTCATTCCGCCCTTTCGTTATTTAATTACGTAGAATTCGGTTTGTCATTGTGGAAATAACAAGCATGCACGCACGTATATCAAAGACACATACTCCCTCCTTTTCACCATGTTCTTCTTGGTGTTTTGGGCACAAAGTTTAAGAGAGGGAGATTGTGTGGTTATGGTGGAGTGAGGCAAAAGATGGGATAATATTAGCAAGTATTTTGGATAAAAAATGAAAGAGGAAGATCTTAATTAATGAACATTCCTAAAAAAGAAAAAAAAAGATCTTAGTGAAAATGAGGGAGTATATAACTATGAGCATAGTTAGGTTGTTATATTTAGTTAAAAGAATATGTTATGAGGTTGTTATTGAACAAATTAGTTAAAAGAATATTATGATAAGATTAAGATCTAGGAATCAATTAATGATTGATTCTCGAGATATTAATATTATGGCAATCTCCTATTCGTGTATAGCTAGTAATCTCCTTTATTCTTGTATAGCAATCACTATTATTGTATAGCCTTGATTCTCTATCATTAATTGATTCCGAGATCTTAATCTTATCATCCCCCCGCAAGACGGACGGCGGTGAGGTTAGTCCGATCTTGGGAATGAGCATCATAAACCGTGGACGGGGCAGAGGTTTGGTGAGGAGGTCGGCGAGTTGGTCATCTTGAACAACCAGAGTAACATATAGAGCCCCGGACTGAACCCGCTCTCGGATGAAGTGGAAGTCGAGAGCTAGGTGCTTCATTTTTGAGTGGAAGACGGGGTTGGCACTAAGTTGAGTAGCACCAATGTTATCGCAGTAGACGTGAGGTGGGTCAGGGAGTTGGACACGGAGTTCAGTAAGGAGATTGGTTATCCAAATGAGTTCGGCAGCTGCATTAGCAACTGCTCGGTACTCTGCCTCTGTAGATGAACGACTTACTGTTTGTTGTTTTTTCGAGCTCCAGGAAATGGCATTACGACCGAGGTACACTAGTGTGGACATGACATAGGTCCACCCCGACGCGGCCACGCGCGGGTTTGGGTAGGCGAATGAATCCCTCCATATGAAACGGATCGAATTGAAATTTAGGTCTATGTGGAGTCGCCACCGAATTTTGTGGTTATTCGGAACCATTCGAGCCCACTCTATGTCGTAGTGGTCCGTATACAAAATACGGCCAATTTCCGATGTCAGAGTTTATTGGGCTCGTCCCTTTGCATTTGATACCAATACCGACGTTATCGGATATCGTGTATTGAATGACTCTCGTGCGCCAACGGTTTCGGGCATCCGGAAATCGAGGTTCTGAGTAAGGGGTGAGGGTACGTGTTGGGAAGCCCACAAAGGACACCCAACCCCGCCCGCACATTAGCGGCCTCTACTAAGAATTCGAATGACTTACAATGACTTACAATACACGCGCTAGTTAAACGAAAAAAAAAAATGCTTATGCAAACATTGTTCTCCTAGGCATGTGAATTGAAATTGAAAAGGGTTTCTAGGTCAATTTAATGCAATTAATTCTAACGTCGAAGTTGAATTTTAGCATGCGGGTTCATTTAGTACAGTAAACGAACACAAATTAAATTGACAAAAGAAACAAGCAAACAGTTAGTAACGGTAAATCGATATTAACGGTTTGTGCAAATAATGAATTGAATTGAACTGAATGATGTACAAGATGATGCATGGTTTGGAAAGATAGTATACACGTGATTAATTATGCACGTGTTGACCTAAGTCGTGAAATACTATCGGGTTTTGAAAATAGGATAATGTACGATTTATTGTATTAATCGTTATGAGGTTACTCGATCGAGTGATCGATAGACTCGATCGAGTAGATCCCGAAAAGAGGTTTCTGTTCCGCGTTTTAGACTATACTCGACCGAGTTATTGACCAACTCGATCGAGTACATGGCCACTCGATCGAGTGGGCTAGGCACTCGGTCGAGTGCCCCCTGTACGAATTGTAATTCGTTTGCAATTTTGATATTGATTTTGAAATTGCTTTTGATTTTTGTGAGTTTGACGATTTTACCGAATCGGACATAAATATTGCACAATTTACGCTCGACTTGGTTTTTTATAAATCGCAAATTTTGTTGAACCGAGTATAAATATTGTTGAATTTATACTCGACTCTAGCTTTGAATACTCGTTGTATCCCACATTCGATTATTTGAATCGATATGGAATATTAGAGTGAAATAGAAAATAAATAAATTGATTTTAGCCGTTTTGAATTAATTATCGCGATATGAACAAATCGCATTAATTAATTCATATGACTTGATTACTAGATTCGACATCCAATCATGGGATTAGTATCGAATCTGAAATCAACGCTTTATTTGAATAAATAAAAAAAGAACTTGATTCCCTCGACTTCTCCGACATCGGAATAAATCCCTAGGGATTGTGATGTCGGATCCGTGTCAACGGGTTTCGACCCTTATTGAAATATAATGCTTATTTTTGAAAATCGATGTGATATGCGAATAACAATAATGATACAAACGATATGAAAATTATTGTTGAAGTTAACTTATCTCAATAATCAAGTAATTGGGATATCGGAACAAGCGACCGTCAACGCTGTGTGCAGTACACTTGTATATTCGTGTTTCCTCATTCCGATATCACTCATACTCGACACAAATTGATAAGTATTTTAATGTTTTGATACTAGTATTATACTATCGATATTAATGATGCGATAATAACGATAGAAATAAAATAAAGAAAACGCGACCCGTGAGAAGACGACATGACGCGAGAAGGAGGAAAAAAGGAGAAGAAGCGGGGTTTTGACACCCTCAACCTACATGTTCTTGTCTCGGGTTAGAGCTCGTAACCGTGGCTTTAACACTAGAGTCTTCGAGGTTTATGGAGGTTAAGTTATGGTGGCTTGGGGTGTGATTCCTAAAACTAGTTTAGGGTTTGCTAGGATGTTTGCTTAGGGTTTGCTTGGGGTGTAAAGATGTGTGTAAAAGCTGTGATTAGGGTTGTAAGGTTGTGAAAAGTTGTTGAAGATGTGTGCATGGGGGTTCCTTATATAGGAAAAGCTAGGGCTTCGGTTTAGGGTTACTCGACCGAGTAGGTGGCTAACTCGGTCGAGTGGCCCGTTACGCCAGCCGTCGGGCTTGAATAAGGGCCCACTCGATCGAGTGGGTGAGGCACTCGATCGAGTGGCCCAGCTGGGTCGCGCGGGTCACTCGCTTTGGACCGTGACCATGGATATTTGATGAGTTTGAGTTTGAATTGGGCTTTTGATGTTTGAGGGGTTGTTTGGTATGTCTCGGAAACGACTTTGACCGGGATTGACCCAATCGTGATGAGTCGGTTTTAATTCCGGTGTCGGTTTCGGCCCAAATTAGCCTTGTTTGATTGGAAACGGCCCGCTGGGCCTGGATTTGAGGTTGATTTTGTGAGATTTGTACTCTGTAAGTGTGTTAGCCAGCGATTAATGGATTTGAGCCCGTATCCGAGCGCATAGAAGCATGTTAGCGTCCGATCATCATCGGGTGTTTTTTGGAAACTACCATAGACACCTGGCAGTCAAGATGCGGGTGTCTACAGAGCCCCCACTCTGACTGAGGCTTGGACAGGGCGAGAGTCAGAGTATCCACCAGGCCAATCGAGGATTGAAACCTGGCGGACTTCCGGCTGGGTCGTTTATAGTCCATTAGACTTGCGTGAAGGGCTCGCCAGCCGTAAGCTAGAAGTCATACCTGAGCCGATAACTCCGTGGGGAATTGGACTTGTCGCATAAGCCCTGGGTGCGCCTGTATGTAGACTTATCCCTTGAAACGCCGCCATTGGCTTCCGCTGGGGAACTATCGTGGGTTGCACGTCCCTGTTTGAGTTGTGCCTGTACGAGTTACATAAAATGCATGCAACACATAGGTAGTAAAATGACTCGCGCTGGGGAGAAACGATTTTTTGAAATTTTGAAAATTTTGAAATTTTGAAATGTGAAATCTTGAGATTTTGGAATTTTGGAAACTTTGATATTTTGACTCCTAACAAAGATTAGGGAAAGTTCGGGATGGAGATTTCCGTGCTAGTATTGAGACTAGGATTGTGGTTCGATTCCTATTGAGATTAGGAAATTTTCCTAAATAGTTTGCAAGGCTAATGCTATATATAGCCCCTTCTTGTTCTTGATTTTCTTTATAAGTCCCATCACAAACAAGCTCTTCTTAGAAGAAAGTCTCTTTAATTCCCTTAAGGCAAAAAGAAAGTCTCTCCATCTTCTTGGGAAGGTTAGACATGGGGATTGATAGGTTGAGCGTGATGTTGCAGGAGTGGTCCCGTTGCTTTAGGGATGCAGATAGGGTGGCTTTGAATCAGACGGGGATAACCCAATTGTACCCGTTCCGTCAGATGGTGGTTGACCGCTACTTTCTGGATGCTTGTTTGGCTTATTGGGATGACATATATCATGTCTTTGCTTTCCCTCGGGGCGAAGTTTGCCCTTTACCTGAGGAGATTGCGGCTATAGGAGGATGGAACCCGATACTCCGTCCCGCCGTCCCGTACTCGATTTATGACCCGAGGAGGAAGCTGAGAGAATTTCTAGGGCTCTCTCACAACGAGGTGTCCCGTATGATGGATGGTGATAAAATTTCTTTGATCGACTTGGCTGAGAAATTTATGAACTCTCGCGATGTTCGGGTTATACCGGCTTACAGCCGTAGGGCTTTCTCTTTTTGCATGCTCCATGTATATGCTTTCGAGGGTCATATGGACTTGTTATCCTGTATGGAAAGTACCCGTCTTCTGACCGTAGTGGATCTGATGGAGACTGAGCACAGCCCGGCTTGGTTGATCACGGGCGAGATTATCCAAGGATTGGACGATCACAAAAGGGACTCATTCATTCGTCTTACCGGGAGCACCCGTTTGTTGCAAGTATGTCACTTGACCTCTTCTTTCAATTTTTTGATTTTTTTGCGAATTTTTTTTTTACTGCAGGGGGTACTCGATCGAGTCACCCAGGCACTCGGTCGAGTACCCTCGATGAAACTCTCCTGATCTGTCTTCGGAGGTGCCACTCGATCGAGTCACCCTGGCACTCGATCGAGTGCCCTCGTAAAGAGCCTCCTGTTTGCGTTCAGGGGTACCACTCGATCGAGTGTCCCAAGCACTCGACCGAGTGGCCTTTAGGCGAACGCCTATTTTGCCTTGGAATCTCATGCTTTTGTTTCCTTTTGCAGATTTGGCTATATGAGAGACTATCAGTGATAGATCCTCCTCTTGATGCGGGCAACTATCGTCATAACCGGGTGATGACGAGGAGGCGGGCCATTGACTTTTCTCGTCAGATTACGCAGAAGTACTGGGACGAGGTTTTGTCTTTTCATGGCGGCCCGTTAATTCGATGGGTAGTTCCATGGTGGCCCATCTACCTTTGGAGTGGCTTGGACCCGAGGGACAGAGCCCGCTATCAGGTGATCCTTTCTTTCAAGCAGACGGTTCATCTCTATCCAGATCGCATACTAAGGCAGTATGGATGGACCCAGCGAATCCCTGAAGTTGAAGCGGTTGTGAGTGACCCTACCCAGTTGACTGATGTAATGTGTGATACCTGGATGCAAAGGTGGTACACACGGCATACTTGGCCCATTGTCAAATCTCGCCACTCAATCTGGGTTTCAGATTCTTATACGAAGTGGACCAAAGCAGGAGATGCTAAAGCCCGAGCCGCTTTGAAAGTCGATGAAGCCTTCGACCTGCTGAGAAGGGAGTAAGCCAAAGACAACAGGGGGTTCTTTGATGAATGAGACACTCCAGCTACCCTAGTTCGTCTAATGTCTGGTCACAAGAAGAAGACTAAGACTCAAGCTGAAGGGTCTAGTGCTAAAGATGCTTGGGGGAAAGTGAGCCCCCAGATGGACTTGGAAAGGAGACTGGGCCCAAGACTACCCGTGCAGGACCGACTTGGCCCACGGGATAGACTGCCTGAGCATGTGCGGGCCCGACTGGGGCCGAAGACCGTGATTGAAGACCCGTCGTCAAAGAAACGGGCTCGGGCTAAGGAGGTTCCACTTGTGATTCGGGAACGCTCGCCACCACCCCGAAGACCTCAGGCTCCACGCGACCCGAAGGACAAGGGGAAGGGGAAGATGCCCGGATACTAGTCTCCTTATTTTATTATTTGAATATTATTATTATTTTTGTGGTGTGATTTTTTTGTATGAATGCCGTTTTGGCGTTTTTTTTTTGTAATCCCGAGTTTATCAAGATATTAATAAAGGACATATTATTGAACACCGATCCCGTCTTTCGTTCATTGCAGTGGTTGTACCCTTTTGAAGGGTTGCCTACGTATCTGCAAATGGCGGAATCAAACCTAACGTAGTTCAAAATTTGATTTGATTGATTTTTTTTGCAATTTTTGAAATACATTAGGATTATTAATTCAAGATGTGCGACAGTAGAATAAATAATTCTAGCTTATTGACTTGTCTATAATTTTTGAAAATTTATAAAAAGACAAATTTTTATAAATTTTTGCAAATGACATTGAGATGGGGTTTATGGGTAGTAGCGCTTCAGCTGGTCCAAGTTGGTTGGGTTGACAAATTCGTTCTCGTCCAAGTCTGTCAGCATCACCGCTCCTCCTGATAGAACCTTCTTGACTAAGTATGGCCCAGCCCAGTTGGGTTTGAATTTACCCCTTGGGTCAACCGGTAGTAAGGCACGAACCGATTTTAGGACCAGATCCCCTTCCTTGATGTTCCTGGGCCTAACCCGTTTGTTGAAAGCCCGTTGGATCCTTTTTTGATATATTTGAATGTTGTTGAGAGCCCGGGATCGCCGTTCGTCTAAAAGGACTAGCGAATCGTATCGGGCTTGGACCCAATCCGCCTCAGGTACTTGGCTTTCAAGTAGGATCCTAAGGGATGGCACCTCTAGCTCGACTGGTTGGACCGCTTCCATTCCGTATGTCAAGTAATACGGGGTTGCCCCGGTCGCGGTGCGGATTGAGGTTCGATATCCCCATAGGGCAAAAGGTATTTCGTCGGGCCAGTCCCGGTAATTTCCAGCCATCTTTTTAAGTATGGTGACAATTGTTTTATTGGTCGCTTCTACCGCTCCATTTGTTTGAGGTCGGTAAGGCGAAGATGTATGCCTTTGAATTTTGTATTTTGCCAGCAATGCGGCAGTTTCAGCTTGAAAGTGGGTCCCGTGATCGCTGATGAACTCGTGAGGGATCCCATACCGGCATATTATTTTATTTTGGATAAATTTGGCCACGTGCTTGGCGTTCAAGACACGGTATGACTCGGCTTCGACCCATTTGGTGAAGTAGTCGATGGCCACCAAGATGAAGCAATGACCTCCCGTCCCGGAAGGATGCACCTTTCCAATTATGTCAATACCCCATGTCGAAAATGGCCATGGTGATGTCATGGTATATAATAGGGAAGATGGCATATGCTGTACATTGGCGAAGATCTGACAGTTATGGCAGTGTTTGACATACAACTGACAGTCTGTTTCCATGGTGTTCCAATAGTACCCGAGCCTCATGATCTTTCGGGCTAGCATATGGGCGTTCATATGCGGGCCGTTTTCACCATCATGGACCTCGGCCATGACCTTTTCGGCCTGTATTTTGTCGATGCATAGGAGTAGAGCCCCCTGTGCCGTCTTTTTGTACAATTGCCCGTCATCGGTTCGAACAAATTGGGTTGCTAATCTTCGTAGGGTCTTTTTGGCCCGATTTTCAGCTTCCGGGGGGTACTCTCCCGTTGTCAGGTAGGTTAGGACAGCTTGATACCAAGGCTCCGGGTCAGTTATCTCGATATCCTGAATGGCGTGGATGTAGGCTGGCTCGGACCGTCTTTCGACACAGATTGGCATGCTGGTCAGGTGATCCGGGATGTTCAGTAAAGATGCTAATTTGGAAAGTGCATCTGCGAACTGATTCTCTTCCCGGGGCAGATAAATGTATTCTACCTTTTGAAATTGTTTCTCTAGAACCCTTACCCGTGCTTGGTAAGCCACGAGATTGGCGTTCCGAGTTTTCCATTTTTGAAGTGCTTGATTGATGACTAATGATGAATCACCGTGGACCTGGAGGTTTGTTACCCCTAAATCAGCGGCAGCTTGCAACCCGTGAATGCATGCTTCGTATTCGGCTGCGTTGTTGGTCACGTCGAAGTCCAACTTGATGGACAAGGGAGTGTGTTCCCCTCGGGGTGAAATTAACAGGATTCCGACCTCAAATCCTCGGAAGTTGGATGCCCCATCGAAATATAAATCCCACACTTCCGTATCGGTATGGAATATGTCTTCATCAGGAAAGGCTCATGTATCGGTGTGGCCTTCTTCGGATATTGGGCCGTCAGCGAGGAACTCGACAACTACCCGGCCTTTGATGGCTTTTAACGGTACAAATTTGAGGTCGAACTCGGATAACATTAAAGTCCATCTTGACATCCTGCCGTTGAGGATGGGCTTCTTAAATAAGTACTTGATAGGATCCATTTTGGATAACACATGTACCTCGTGACTGAGCATGTAATGTTTGATCTTTTTAGTGGCCCAAACCAATGCTAGGCACGTCTTTTCGAGCATTGTATATTTGCACTCATATTCGAGGAACTTTTTACTGATGTAGTAAATAGCCCGTTCTTCTGAATCGACTGTCTGGGCCAGCATAGCCCCCATGGCCGTCTCCGTCGTCGTTAGATATAACGACAAAGGCAGACCGTGTTGAGGTGGCATTAGTACCTGCGGAGCAGACAACATCTCCTTGATTTTGTCGAAAGCCGCTTGACATTTGCCGTCCCATAGCACCCGTTCTCCGATTTTTAGCTTTTTGAAGATAGGTTCGCATACCATGGTTAGTTTCGAAATGAAACGGCTGATGTATTGGACTTTTCCGAGAAACCCCCTTATTTCCTTTTCGGTCTTGGGTGGTTGCATCTCGGTGATGGCTTTGATTTTAGCTGGGTCGACCTCGATGCCGCGTTGGCTAACGATATGGCCCAGTAATTTGCCCGACGTTACCCCAAAACTGCATTTTTGTGGGTTCAGTCTCATGTTGTATTTACGTAGCCGGGTGAAGAACTTTCTTAGGGCTGAAATGTGCCCGCTTCGGTCCTTGGATTTGACGATCATGTCGTCCACATAGACCTCCACTTCCTTATGCATCATGTCGTGGAGCAAGGTAGTGGCGGTTCGTTGATAAGTAGCCCCGGCGTTGATAAGCCCAAATGGCATGACGGTGTAATAGTAAGTACCCCAAGGTGTAATGAAGGTGGTCTTACCCATGTCCTCTTCTGCCATTTTAATCTGATTGTACCCGGCATACCCGTCCATGAACGATAGAAGGGCATGATCGGCCGTGTTATCCACCAGTATGTCGATGTGTGGTAACGGAAAATCGTCTTTTGGGCTTGCCTTGTTAACATCCCGGAAGTCCACGCAAACCCGCACCTTGCCGTCCTTCTTGGGTACCGACACGATGTTTGCAACCCAGTCTGGATATTCAGACACTTGTATAAAGCCTGCTTTAAATTGTTTATCGACCTCTTCCTTGACTTTAAGAGACCACTCGGGCTTCATTCTTCTGAGTTTTTGCTTTACCGGCTTGCACCCATCTTTGATGGGTATTCGGTGTTCGGCTATCTCCCGGTCTATACCCGGCATGTCCTTGTAGGACCATGCAAAGACATCTTAAAGTCAAGGACCATGGTCTTCCTCCAAGCCCTCGTTTCGGTGTTGGCGCCGACCTCGGTGATTACCTTGGTTGGGTCGAACCAATCGCTGCGAAGGATCAGGTTGACCAAGTCGTTCTTTGGAGCGGGGACGGCTTTGTCTTCTCCGAATAAGAGCCCCAGCACGGGCTCGGAGTTGCTTTCGCTTTCCTTTGATTCGGCCTGGACGATGGTGAATATATCATCAGGGATGAAATTGCATTCCCGAGCCTTTTTGGTCTCGGGGTATGTGACGGTGGGTTGGTAGAGGCCCACTTGGACGGTTCCGAAGACTGGAGTAACGAAGTAATCCGCTAACTTCAGGCTATAAGGGCTTATGTAAGTACCCTTGATAATGTCGATGGCCTTGTGAATACCGGCTCGAACCACGTTTTCCGGGGTTATAGCATACCCCAATCCGAAATGTGACTCGCCATCATTTAGGACCTCGATGATCTTCCCAGCTGGGAGATATGGCCTTGAGGTTATTCCGGGTAGGTAACCCAGATTTTGTAGCATCGTGTCAATGCTAGTTGTGAAGTAGGACCTAAAGAGATATTCTTCTTCGATCATGCCCACGAAATCAAATCCTCGCGGGTCGGCCTGGCCCGTAGCGTTGCAGCTTGCTACGGTAATTGGGGTCGCCTCCAGCGTGATGATACCGTCTTTGAGGGGCATCTTGAATTTTCGATGGAGGGTAGATGACACGGCCTTGACTGCGTGGATCCAAGGCCTTCCCAGCAAGAGATTGAATGATGAGGTGACATCTATCACCTGAAATTCCAATTCCTTTTTGATTGGGCCCGTTATGATCTTCAATTTCACGGCCCCGGCAACAGGTTTTGGGCTTCCGTCGAAAGCCTGGATAGTCTGCGCCGTTGGAAGGTAATCGGCATCGGTGATGCCGAGTGCTTTTGCGGTCCTTAGAGGAAGGACATTCACGGCTGATCCATCGTCGATAAGGGTCATCGGGAGATATTTACCTTTGCAGATGACCGTGATGTATAGGGCCAGATTGTGATTGGGCCCAAATGGTGGCAGATCAGCTTCAGAGAAGGTTATGAGTGGGCCTTCTTCTTTGGATTTGCCCTTAAGGTAGGGCATGATGGTGGCTACCATTTCAGCAGGGGTAGCCTCTGAATCAACCTTGATTTCATCGAGAGCCTTAGTCAGTGCTTCCCGATGAGCTTGCGAGCTAACCAATAGTTGCCATATGGTTGGATCGGCTCGGACCCTCTTCATTTGTTGGACCAGAGCCGTGTCTGGGCTTGGTTCTTCGAGGGTAGGCTCCGTCCTGGCGGGTTCAGTGACGGATATAGGAATGGAACGCCCAGCTGCGGCGAGATGATTGGTGGCTAAGGCCTTGGACTTAGCCTGTCGGATCTCTTCGAGGGTGATGGGGACAGCTTCCCCTTTGGTTAAGTACACATCATCCTCGTCGTCGAACCATATCCCGTTGACTTGTGGGATATAGGGAGAGATGAGGTGAGAACAGTCAATTACCTCACCGGTGAAGATAGCATGAGCGCTGAATGGGTTTTCTTTGTTGCTCGGCTTGTCTCCGGGCAACGGGATTTTCCCGCTCTCGATAAGGTCCTGGATCAGGTGTTTTAAGCTCCAACACTTTTCAGTATCATGCCCGTTACTCCGGTGATACTGACAATAGGCCTGAGCATTGTAAGTTTTGGGCCTCTTTTCCACTGGAGGTTCTGCAGTTGGGCCTATCGGCTGGATTAGGCCCTTTGAGGATAGCCTCTGTAAGGCATAAGTATAGGTAGTCCCTATATCTGTGAATACCCGATTTGGTGTATTCTTTTTAGATGAGGTGTCGAGCAGGTTTACCTCGTCGAAGATGCTGCGAGTTGCAGCTGCGGGTGTGGGCTTGATTGTGGATGAACTTGCCCCTTGATAGCCTTTGGTAGAGGCCTTAGTCAGGCTCTCTAGCCTCAAGTCATCCTCGATTCTCGTGCCCATTTCAGTAAGGACAGCAAAGTTTGGGATGATGGCATACCGGAGGTGGACCCGGTAGGATGGGAGTAGATTTTTGACGAAGGCTTCCACTAGGGCCTTCTCGCCGGGCTTGTCGACCAGCTTCACACTCTCAGCCCTCCACCTTTCCAGATATTTTGTGAACCCTTCTTTGGGCTCTTGGGCCATTACCTCCAGAGTACGCATTGTAGTCTGGATTTCAGTGTTATCGGCGTAGTTCCGAGCAAATTCGGTCGCTACATCATCCCAAGTTTTGTATTTCTTGGGGTCGAGCCTGTAGAACCAGGCCCTGGGATGCTTCTCCAAAGAGGAAGGGAATAGGTGCTTGAACATGGTGGACTTTACTCCTTTGACTGCCATGAAGTCCTTGAAAGCCCGGATATGATGGACCGGATCTTCGGTACCCTCAAACATAGGAATTCCCGTTAAGTTGAGGTTGGCCGGTAGCTCGTCATTCAAAGGTGAATAAATGCGAGCATTTTCAGAGTGGATTGAGTTGCTTGTTGATAAGTGAACTTGCTCCTCGAGCCTGCGAACAACACTGACCAATTCGGCTATGGGCCCAGTGGAATCAGCTCCTTCAACTGGGACCGTCTTCTCTACAGTGCTCAGGCGAGTGTCCAAAGTTTCTTGGTTAGCGAGGATGGAGGTCAGTTGAGTCTCGATTTTGTTTAGGGAATTTTTCAATTCGTCCATCTTGCGTTGATGTCGGGTTGTGGCTGGCCTGTCTGTAAGAACACCGCGTAATCAGAAACTTGTCCAGAAATCCCGGAATAGAAAGTACATCCCGAACGAGACTAAAAGGGAAATGACTCGAGGAAGACACCTAGACGGGTGACTTGTGAAGTGTGGGCCTTCCTTAGGATTCGGCAAGTGGGCCTAGTCCTATTCGAAGGAAGGTTCAGGCGGGACATCCCCAGACTTTTGACTCGATTGTGTTGACGGGCCCTCCTTCGTAAGAGTATGTCCTACTTAGGTGGGCCTTGCCTTAGTCTAATAAGGCGGACTGGGATAGGGAAGAAGCTCGTGATGTAAGATCGACAGAGCTTCGACGCTAGAGAAACTTGACAACTTAAGACATGACCCGACACTGCTAAATATGGGAAGTCCTAAGAGGAGGGAAGTTTTGAAAATTGATTGATTTTTGAAAAAGGACCGAGTGGACTTGGTGAATGGCCCAAATTTCCGAAAAAGAGGACGAAAAGTCATTGGGCCATGAGTTTTGAAAGTTCGAGTTTCGATTTGGGCAGCATACCGGCTAGAAAATAGGCTATTTTGAGTAAAATCATAAGTCCTAAATTCGGTATGTCCCGGGTTTTGAAAATCGAATATCTTGAAAAAGATGCCATTTAGAAAGGTTGATATTTTTTTGAAAACGACTCGGAAACCAAGTAGCACGTAGTCACACAAGTATTATAACGACGCCATGTATGCTCTACACTAAGTCTCGGTCGGTCTGAAAGGGTCTCTACCAGTGTACATAGTCTAGACGTTGATCGGGACGGACTCTCTAAGTCGAATTGAGCTTAGAACATGCCGCGAAACCCACTCGAATCGACTATGGACACCTTTTGACATATCCATGTTGGAGTACATCAATGGTATAGTGGGACGTCGGTCACCAGTACCGGCCCGGGAAAATATGGGTTATGCATGAACCGTAAAACTAACATGCGCATTGTATTTGTCAAACGATTTCTATTCGAGTCTCACCCTGAGGATGCTGATGGTAAGTCACGCATCAGTTAGTCCCCAGCGGAGTCGCCAAATTGTGGAGATGACATAGGTCCACCCCGACGCGGCCACGCGCGGGTTTGGGTAGGCGAATGAATCTCCATATGAAACGGATCGAATTGAAATTTAGGTTTATGTGGAGTCGCCACCGAATTTTGTGGTTATTCGGAACCATTTGAGCCCACTCTATGTCGTAGTGGTCCGTATACAAAATACGGCCCATTTCCGATGTCAGAGTTTATTGGGCTCGTCCCTTTGCATTTGATACCAATACCGACGTTATCGGATATCGTGTATTGAATGACTCTCGTGCGCCAACGGTTTCGGGCATCCGGAAACCGAGGTTCTGAGTAAGGGGTGAGGGTACGTGTTGGGAAGCCCACAAAGGACACCCAACCCCGCCCGCACATTAGCGGCCTCTACTAAGAATTCGAATGACTTACAATACGCGCGCTAGTTAAACGAAAAAAAATGCTTATGCAAACATTGTTCTCCTAGGCATGTGAATTGAAATTGAAAAGGGTTTCTAAGTCAATTTAATGCAATTAATTCTAACGTCGAAGTTGAATTTTAGCATGCGGGTTCATTTAGTACAGTAAACGAACACAAATTAAATTGACAAAAGAAACAAGCAAACGGTTAGTAACGGTAAATCGATATTAACGGTTTGTGCAAATAATGAATTGAATTGAACTGAATGATGTACAAGATGATGCATGGTTTGGAAAGATAGTATACACGTGATTAATTATGCACGTGTTGACCTAAGTCGTGAAATACTATCGGGTTTTGAAAATAGGATAATGTACGATTTATTGTATTAATCGTTATGAGGTTACTCGATCGAGTGGTCGATAGACTCGATCGAGTACATCCCGAAAAGAGGTTTCTGTTCCGCGTTTTAGACTATACTCGGCCGAGTTATTGACCAACTCGATCGAGTACATGGCCACTTGACCGAGTGGGCTAGGCACTCGGTCGAGTGCCCCCTGTACGAATTGTAATTCGTTTGCAATTTTGATATTGATTTTGAAATTGCTTTTGATTTTTGAGAGTTTGACGATTTTACCGAATCGGACATAAATATTGCACAATTTACGCTCGACTTGGTTTTTTATAAATCGCAAATTTTGTTGAACCGAGTATAAATATTGTTGAATTTATACTCGACTCTAGCTTTGAATACTCGTTGTATCCCACATTCGATTATTTGAATCGATATGGAATATTAGAGTGAAATAGAAAATAAATAAATTGATTTTAGCCGTTTTGAATTAATTATCGCGATATGAACAAATCGCATTAATTAATTCATATGACTTGATTACTAGATTCGACATCCAATCATGGGATTAGTATCGAATCTGAAATCAACGCTTTATTTGAATAAATAAAAAAAGAACTTGATTCCCTCGACTTCTCCGACATCGGAATAAATCCCTAGGGATTGTGATGTCGGATCCGTGTCAGGGTTTCGACCCTTATTGAAATATAATGCTTATTTTTGAAAATCGATGTGATATGCGAATAACAATAATGATACAAACGATATGAAAATTATTGTTGAAGTTAACTTATCTCAATAATCAAGTAATTGGGATATCGGAACAAGCGACCGTCAACGCTGTGTGCAGTACACTTGTATATTCGTGTTTCCTCATTCCGATATCACTCATACTCGACACAAATTGATAAGTATTTTAATGTTTTGATACTAGTATTATACTATCGATATTAATGATGCGATAATAACGATAGAAATAAAATAAAGAAAACGCGACCCGTAAGAAGACGACATGACGCGAGAAGGAGGAAGAAAGGAGAAGAAGCGGGGTTTTGACACCCTCAACCTACATGTTCTTGTCTCGGGTTAGAGCTCGTAACCGTGGCTTTAACACTAGAGTCTTCGAGGTTTATGGAGGTTAAGTTATGGTGGCTTGGGGTGTGATTCCTAAAACTAGTTTAGGGTTTGCTAGGATGTTTGCTTAGGGTTTGCTTGGGGTGTAAAGATGTGTGTAAAAGTTGTGATTAGGGTTGTAAGGTTGTGAAAAGTTGTTGAAGATGTGTGCATGGGGGTTCCTTATATAGGAAAAGCTAGGGCTTCGGTTTAGGGTTACTCGACCGAGTAGGTGGCTAACTTGGTCGAGTGGCCCGTTACGCCAGCCGTCGGGCTTGAATAAGGGCCCACTCGATCGAGTGGGTGAGGCACTCGATCGAGTGGCCCAGCTGGGTCGCGCGGGTCAGTCGCTTTGGACCGTGACCATGGATATTTGATGAGTTTGAGTTTGAATTGGGCTTTTGATGTTTGAGGGGTTGTTTGGTATGTCTCGAAAACGACTTTGACCGGGATTGACCCAATCGTGACGAGTCGGTTTTAATTCCGGTGTCGGTTTCGGCCCAAATTAGCCTTGTTTGATTGGAAACGGCCCGCTGGGCCTGGATTTGAGGTTGATTTTGTGAGATTTGTACTCTGTAAGTGTGTTAGCTAGCGATTAATGGATTTGAGCCCGTATCCGAGCGCATAGAAGCATGTTAGCGTCCGATCATCATCGGGTGTTTTTTGGAAACTACCATAGACACCTTGCAGTCAAGATGCGGGTGTCTACAACTACATATGCTCCGGTTGATTGATAGGTGTTTCCGTCCCCAGCCCAATCAGAGTCGGAGAAAGCATGAAGCTTGGGTGGAGAGTCTCGGTGTATAGGTAGGCCATGAGAGGGTGTTCCGACAAGGTAACGTATAACCCGTTTGAGGGCTTTCCAGTGAGTTTCAGTAGGTTTATGCATAAATTGGGAGATTTTTTTACCGGAAATGCAATGTCGGGTCATGTAAATGATAGGTATTGGAGGGACCCGACTATGGCACGGAACTCAGTCTCATCAACAACCGGGGCATCCTCGAGTTCGAGCTTGATGGATAGGTCAAGAGGTGTGGGAGCCGTGTTTTCATCCAACATTTTGGTGCGTTGGAGAAGGTCCAAGATGTATCGGTTTTGGTGAAGTAGCAGACCGGTGTTGGTTGGAACTACTTCAACTCCAAGGAAGTAGAAGAGTGGGCCTAGGTCCTTTAGTGAGAAGCGGGTTGCCAAGGCTTTGATAAAATAGTCTATGGAGTCGGGGGAGGAACCTGTAACAATGATATCATCCACATAAACCAATACAAACAATGTTACATTAGTGTGAAAACAGAATAGGGATGTATCGGAGATAGCATTGGTAAATCCGATGCTGAGCAGGTAATTTTTTAGTTCTGTATACCACGCCCGAAGGGCTTGTTTCAGGACGTAGATCGCCTTTCGTAAGCGGCAGACGTAGTTGGGTCGAGTTGGATCAATGAAGCCAGGTGGTTGACACATATGGACGGTGTCGGTTAGGGTGCCTTGGAGGAAGGCGTCATTGACATCGAGTTGACGTAGCGGCCAGGACTTGGTTACTGCAAGAGTGAGTACTAATCGAATGGTTGTGGGTTTAATGACAGGGCTGAAGGTTTCGGTGTAGTCCAGGGAGGCACGTTGATGGAATCCTTTGGCTACTAATCGGGCTTTGTGTTTGCCTAGGGATCCATCGGGATGATATTTTGTGCGGAAAATCCACTTACATCCAATTACGTTCTGTGTGGGATGAGAAGGGACAAGGTCCCACGTGTTATTGGAGAGGAGTGCACGATACTGAACTTCCATGGCAGTGTGCCAGGAAGGATCAGCTAGGGCAGATTTTAGAGTTCGTGGTTCAGGGGAGGTTAATTGAGCGGTGAGATTGAGTTTCTGGATAGGTTTGCGGATGTTGTTGGATGCTCGAGTATTGTGGTGGTGGATGGGTGGTGGTGGTGTAGGGTGTGGGCTGGAAGACGGGGTGGTGTTGGGAGTGTCGGTGTTGGTGGGAGGAGACACAGGTGAGTCGGGAGAGGTTTGGCCCGGGTTTTCAGGGGTGAGTGCAGCAGATAACGGGGGCTGGTCATGGGGGAGAGAGTTGGGACCAGGGTTCAATGGTGAGGTGGCGAAAGGGAGGGTGGGTTGGTGGGTGTCGGGTGTTGCGATCAGGGGTGGTGGGATTGAGGCGGTTAGCTACTCCGAGGGTGTCGGGAATGGGTCTTGGGAGGGTAGATGACGGAATGGATATTCGTTGTTAATGAACCGAACATGTCTGGAGACATACAAGCGATTAGTTTGGGGGTCGAGACACAAGTAGGCGTGTTGGGTAAGGGACTAACCGACAAAGACACACGCAACAGATCGCGGGTCGAGTTTGTTTGTCATGTAAGGCCGGAGCCATGGGTAACACCTACAACCAAAATTTTGAAGGTTTTGGTATTTGGGTGCAGAGTTAAATAGTTGTTCGTATGGGGATGAGTTAGCTAAGGTCGAGGTGGGCATTCGGTTTATGAGATAAGTAGCAGTTTAAGGCTAGGCTCCAAAAAGTGACAGGCATTGAGGCATGGTCGAGAAGTGCAAGGCCGGTTTCTACAATGTGCCGGTGTAGCCGCTCTGCGTAGCCATTATACTCGGGGGTGTGGGGTGGAGAGGTAAAGTGGGAAATGCCATGAGACGCAAGGTAGGTGTCGAGTTTTTGATACTCTCCACCATTATCGGAATATAACGTTTTTATTTGTGTATTAAATTTTTTTCCGACCAATTCTTTGAAATAAGTGAATATTACGAGGGAGTCAGATTTCTTTTTAATTGGGTAAAGCCAAGTATATTTTGTATAGTGGTCAACGAATAATATATAATATTTGTAATCGTCGTATGAGTCCGTGGGTGACGTCCATACATCACTGAAAATTATGTCAAGAGGGGCTGTGCTTTGTAGAGAGGACACATTAAAAGGTAATTTATGAGCTTTGAAAATAGAACAGGAAGAACAGTTACTACTAATGTTTTTATTAGGTGTAGAAAATGACGACAACATTTTATTTAGAATAGGTTGGGCCGGATGCCCAAATCGGTGGTGGATATCATCGCCTTTGAGCATAGTGGCTAATACGAGTGGTGTTGACACGCGTGGCCAGTAGTAGACCCCGTCCTGAGCTTCACCGACAAGGAGGATGGTGAGAGTTTTATTGTCGTGTACAAAAAATGAGGTGGGTGAGAATATAACAGAGACATCATTATCAAGACAAAATTGCGAGACCGAGATTATATTTTTATGCATCGAGGGAACATGTAAGACTCGATGAAGATTGAAATTATGAGAATGAGAAGGGAGGAAGACGGAACCAGTGTGGACAATCTCGAGCCCAGTGCCGTCTCCGATGAAAATTTCTTCGGTTCCATCATATGGGTAGTGAAGAGAGAGATTTTCAAGGGCCGAGGTTACATGGTGGGACGCTCAGGAGTCAAGTAGCCACGGTTGGGTGGAGGTGGAGGGTCCGAGGGAGAGGGTGGCAGCATTAGCTTGTGCTGGAGCGGGATTTTGACGTGTGGGACGAGGTACGACAATGTTTGGGTGTAGGCGTTTAAATGTGGTACAGAAGTAGAGGACATGTCCTCGAACATTACACCATTGACAACGTCCTTTGAACTGGTTTGAGTGGTTGGGAGTAGTGGTGTTATTCGGGTTGGGGAGGGACGGAGGTCGATTTTGGTGGTAGAGACGGGTGTTGGTGGCAAGGGCCACGGCAGGGGTAACAGGAGAGTTTTTGGTGTTGGTTGCTTCGGTTTTTATAGCAAGTTCCCGGTTGATGAGTTTTTCATGTAGTTCCGGGAATGTGATGGATTTATCACGTGCTTGAATGGTTTCAATGGTGGACTTGTAACGAGTGTCAAGTCCATCAAGCACAATATCGGTGATATCTTCTATATCCATTGGGGACCCTAGACTAGCGAGTTCATCAGTTATAGTTTTGAACTTAGTCATGAACTCGGAGATAGTGGCTGACCCTAGGGTGAGGGATTTGAGGCGGTATTTTCATTGTTTGAGGTGACCGCGTGAGGGGAGTGCAAATGTGTTGGATAGTGTGGACCAAGCCTTGTGTGTGGTATTGAGGCCATTGATTAGAGGAGACACAGTTTTGTCCAGGGTGGCCGCTAGGGTACCGATTAGTAGTTGGTCTTGCAGATACCAAGTGCCATAGGCCGGGTTCGGGAGTTCTTTTTTGTCTTCAGAGGTTATGGTTTCAGCGGGTGGTGGAGTTCCGTCGATAAAGGAGAGGAGTGAGTAACCGGTGAAGAGAGCAGTTAATTGGAGTTTCCATTGAGGGTAATTTTCAGTGGTGAGTTTATCGATCGAGGAGGGGTTTAGGTGGAGTAGTGGTTTTGTTGGTTCGTGAGGATTGGGTATGGTGGAGCTAGCCATGTTACGTGATAGGGATGAGTTTTTTTGTTTTGATAGGAAGAGTTTTAGTGGTATCGTGGCTCTGATACCATGAACAAATTAGTATTCTTTTATTGATACTTAATCAAGTACAATTTGTGTCTATTTATACAACCTAAGTGTATCATACTAATATACATGGGAATCGTAATCTACATCAAATAAGGGTAGAGAATCAAGGCTATACAATAATAGTGATTACTATACAAGAATAAAGGAGATTACTATACACGAATAGGAGATTGCCATAATATTAATATCTCGAGAATCAATCATTAATTGATTCCGAGATCTTAATCTTATCAGTTAGGTGGTTATAATCATTACACTCCATCCTATATATACAACCACTCTCTTATGTAAACATACAAGTTTTGATAATATACAAAAATCATTAATTCTCTTCTCTCTAGTTTCATATGGTATCAGTTTGGTTTCGATTCTAAAATTCCGCGCAAATTAAAACAGAAATTTCTTCATCTTTTCTTCATCAATGGCGGCAGTAGAACCTTATTCTCCGTTCGATGATCCCCTCTTCCTTTCTCCCACTGATCAACCTAATCTTCAGTTAACGGCGTATCAGTTCGACGGGACAAATTTCTTCAATGGCAGAGAGACATTACTCAGTCTCTTCAATCGAAGAATAAAATGGGGTTCTTGAATGGTGATTGTGTGAAGCTTGCTGCTGCAAATCGCAAATTTCAACAATGGATTCGTTGAGATTTACTTGTTCTAAGATGGGTGCTTAATTCGCTTGATTCCACATTGAGACAGAATTTTCAGTATGCTTCTTCAGCTAAGTCTCTTTGGGATGAAATTCAAGAGCGATACGGGCAGTTAAACGTATTGGAGTTGTACGAGATCAAGAAAACTTTGAATTGGCTAATATGAGGCAAGATAATCTACCCTTGGTTGATTATTACAACAGAATGAAGGGTGTTTGGGAAAATTTGGATCATATGGATCCAATGCCACATTGCTCTTGCGGTATTGTTGCCAAGTGTTCATGTCAATTCCTCAAGAAATTGCTGGATCGTGAAGCGCAACCCAAGCTCATTCAGTTACTCATGGGTCTCAACTCAAGCTATGAGCAAATGCAGACCAATTTACTTTTCCTTGGAACCATTGCTTCCATTGAATAAAGCTTTGGGAATGCTACAAAAGATTGAAAAAAGAAGGCGATAAATGATGGGGTTGGTGAAATGGTCATGGAATCTGCAGCTTTAACGTCCAAGAATAAGAATGTGCAGAGGCCAAAAGCAAATTCAGATAAAACTTGCACTCATTGCAATAAATCAGGTCATGTGGTTGAAGATTGCCACAAATTGAAGACCTGTGATTACTGTAATGTGAAGGGTCACATCCTTTAAAGATGTTACAAGTATAAGGCCTTTCTTGCCAAGATTGGAAAAGGGAAGATTGATCAAGGTTCGGGTACAGTCACTAAGGTAAATGTGGTAACTTCAGATGCTCAAGATCAGGAGTATGAGACAGTACCGTGCTTCGATCATCCGTTGGCTGAGTTTCAAGGACCTTCTAATTCTGTCCAAGTGGCTTCTGTGCAAAGTTCTGGAATTTTGGAGCAACAGATCTAGTTCAGAACATTGTGGATGCAGTTACACAACAAGTGATGAAGTACATTTCTGAGAGTTTTGATTCCAGTTTGGGAGTTAAGCTTGCTGGTATAAAGTCTTTTTCTTCTAAATCTATTAATCATGCTGAGTCAGTCTTTGATTGGATAGTCGATACAGGTGCATCTGATCATATTTCGTCTAACATACACATAATGCAAAATATACGGTCCTTAGTCGTTAAACCTGTGTCAGTGTCTTTGCCTGATGGTCAGTTAAACCTGTGACTAAGATTGGTGATATTAGGCTAACTGATAGGATTGTGTTGCATAATGTCTTGTTTATTCCTGGTTTTACTGAAAATTTACTGTCTGTTGCTCGTTTAATCTCAAAATGTGATCTTACTGTGTTGTTTTTGGTTAATAAATGCTTGTTTCAGGATCGTTCAAGTAATCAAATTGTTGCAGTAGGATACAGAGTTGGAAATTTGTATAGAATGAAAGATGTGTTCAATGTAATTCCTAGTTCGACAATTTCAATTCAAGTTGTTCTCATGTTGTAAATAAAGAAAGCTTAGATCTCATACATCCTAGATATGGCCATCCTTCCATAGAAAAATTACATCATGTACCTGAGTTACATTACAGTGAAATAAAAGAACTTCCTTGTGAGATTTGTATTCTAGCTAAACATCAATGTTGCCCTTTCCAAAAAGTTTATCCCATGCGAGAGAGTGCTTTGATTTGGTGCATATAGATGTTTGGGGTCCGTATAAGCCTCAATCAATGTCTGGTGCAAGGTCCTTTTTAACGGTTCTTGATGATTTTTCCATAAATACTTGGGTCTTTTTTATACAAAATAAAACTCAGTTGCCCGGGTTGATTAAGAATTTTGTGAGTTATGTTAAAACGCAGTTTGATAAGTGTGTTAAGATGTTTAGGTCTGACAATGGTACTGAATTTTTCCAATCTCAATGTTCTGAGTTTTTCCAGTCAACAGGCATTATACATCAGAGGTCAATTGCAGGTAGACCACAACAAAATGGTAGAGTAGAGCGTAAACATAGGCATCTATTAGAAACAGCTCGATCATTGATGTTTCAATCTCATGTTCCTATAAAATTTTGGGGTGACTGTTTACTTACTGCTACGTATTTGATCAATAAAATGCCTACTAAAATTCTCGATTGGAAGACTCCTCATGAGTTATTGTTTAAATCTGTACCTAGTTATAATGAGTTAAGAGTGTTTGGGTCTTTATGTTTTGCTTCTACTCCATCTCATTCTGTTGACAAATTCGGTTACAAAGCAAGAAGATGTGTATTTGTTAGGTATCCTTTTCATCAGAAAGGTTACAAAGTTTATGATCTATATAAGCATGTTGTTTTCACTAGTAGAGATGTAGTGTTTCATGAGACTGTGTTTCCTTTTGCTGCCCCTACTAATATCAATGTTCATCCTAAGTCTGATTCATTTGAGGAGATTCTTAGTCTTGTTCCTGTTGCTACGCAAAACTTTGTTGTTCCAATTGTTGAGCATTCTGTTTTTGAGAATACTAGTGCTAGTGGCATTAATATTCCTGAAACTGCTGTTATTACTAATCCTCTTCCTGAGAATGATGTTGAGAATGCAAGGAGGTCCAACAGAGTGAGAAATGTGCCTTCCAAGTTCAAAGATTTCATTTGTACTGTAAGGCAGCCCACTGCTCTTCATGTCAAGGTCATCAATGGCATGATTATGTTTGATAAAGAATATCTGCATTCGTTTTGTAACATGGTTAGAGAGATAGAACCAGTTACATACTTACAGGCAGGCTTCGAGAGATCCAAGATGGATTCAAGCTATGGACTTAGAACTCCAAGCTTTAGACAAGAACCAGACTTGGGAGATAACCACATTGCCCCCTGGTAAGACTGCCACAGGGAGTAAGTGGGTCTACAAAATAAAGCATAAGCAAGATGGTTCGATTGAGAGGTTCAAGGCACGGCTGGTAGCTAAAGGATATAATCAAATCCTCAACAAAGACTACAAGCATACCTTTTCCCCTGTTGCAAAACTTGCAACTGTGAGAGCACTCTTGGTTGTTGCAGCAATGAAACGGTGGAGTATACATCAGATTGACATTAATAACGCTTTCCTACATGGATTTTTAGATGAAGAAGTCTATATGACACTTCCTCAAGGTCATGCTATGCATTCCAGTGATCAAGTTTGTAAGCTAAAGAGGTCGTTATATGGGCTAAAGCAAGCATCAAGACAATGGAATCTAGAGTTGAGTAAATATTTAATTGGCTTAGGTTTCAAACAATCCAAGTATGATTATTCTTTGTTTACTCAGATGGATCCAAAATCAAATCAATTCCTGGTAGCTCTAGTTTGTGTCGACGATGTCATAATAACGGGAGATTCCTTGCTTGCTATTAATAATCTCAGGCAGCAGCTAGATGGCAAATTCACCATCAAAGATCTTGGTCAAGCCAGATTTTTCTTGGGGTTAGAGATAGCAAGGAATGATAATGGAATTATGGTAAACCAGAGGAAGTATATTCTTGACATTCTAAAGGATTCAGGGTTTGAGGATTGCATTCCTGCTGAGTTCCCTATATGCAGAAAGGTTTGAAGTTATCTTTGGATGAAGGCGAATAACTGCCTGATCCTGAGTGCTACAGACGACTGGTCGGGCGATTACTTTACTTAAACATCACCAGACCAGATTTATCTTATAGTGTACAGTATCTTTCACAGTTTGTGAGTCAACCTAGAGAGCCTCATTATCTCGCTGCACAACATGTTCTTAGATATCTCAAGGAAACTGTTAATGTTGGTTTATTCTATTCTTCCAGGCCATCATCTATATTGAAGGCTTATTCAGACTCAGATTGGACAAATTGTCCTTTTAGTTGTCGATCTTTGAGTGGGTATTGCATATTTCTAGGGCGGTCTCTCATCTCATGGAAAACTAAAAAAACAAGTAACAGTGAGCAAAAGTTCCGCAGAGGCTGAATATAGAAGTCTTTCTTTTACTGCAAGTGAGATGGTATGGTTGCAGAACATACTTCAGGAGTTGCAGGTTCATGTACAGCTTCCCATTCCATTGTACTGTGACAACTCTGCAGCAGAACATATTGCTAAGAACCCCATATTTCATGAACGCACCAAGCACTTGAACATCGACTGTCATTTTGTAAGAGACAAACAGCTTGAGGGTTTCCTTGATACTCAGCATGTTCGAAGCAGTGAGCAATTGGTTGATCTGATGACCAAGCCTCTTGGACAGCGTGTGCATCATGATTTATCGACCAAGCTAGGACTGATTCTTCATCCCATTCCAGCTTGAGGAGGGGATATGAGCATAGTTAGGTTGTTATAGTTAGTTAAAAGAATCTGTTATGAGGTTGTTAGGTGGTTATAATCATTACACTCCATCCCATATATACAACCACTCTCTTATGTAAACATACAAGTTTTGATAATATACAAAAATCATTAATTCTCTTCTCTCTAGTTTCATAATAACTAATAAAAATCGTTGTTTTCGATACCAATTACACGTTTCAACTTGGTATCAGAGTCGTAGGCGTTGTGTTTGTCAAGGTGCCAACATATGGATTTCCTTAGCTTCCAAGGGCCGTCTTCGTTTATAACAAGTTGTTGAACGATGAGATGATTCAAATGAAATCGAATATTAGCATATTGGAAGCGCTAGAGCTATTCAAAGCTCAGTAGCTAGTGCGAAATTTATGAAAGTTGTATGTGACTTCATAATGGATGAACAAGTATTTAAAGTTACAAGTAGTATCATAAGCTAATTAATAACTTTCCTAATTACAAGATATAGAGAAATATATAATATGGAAAATGATAAAGATGACAATCATTAACAACTCATAGACAATTAGATTTTTTTTTTGGTTCAACGAAGAGCGCATTTAGTCGCATTACAATATAGGGGAGGGGAGATTCGAACCTAAGATCTATTGTTCCAGAGTACCTCCTATTTTTTTTTTTTGAGGTAAGACAATTAGATTATTAGATGATTTCGTAGACTATCATTTACTTATTATGACGCAAGTATCTGCACAATATGTCAAGCATAATATTCTCAATGCGGTCTTGCAAGATGGCTGCTCGTAGAGTGAGACCGATCTTGGGAGCTAGACTAGTGAAACGGGCATTTAGAAGCGGCTTCGTAAAGGTGTCAATAGCTAGTTGCATTGATCTGTGCCATGAATATGTTGGACGCAAATAGCTAGTTGCAGCTCTCAAAGTCAGCCACTTGACTAAGACAACTTTGTAATGACGAGAATAGTACCCAGGGACAACGCAATAACAGAAGTTTCAGATAAGAGGTAGGAAAGAAGAGATGAGAACATTCGAGTTAGTTGTATCTTTTTGAAATGGAGAGTTGCTTCTTTTATAGCAGAAACAGGAACAAATTGGCCTTGTGCAATTAAGTTATGTAAAAATGTTATTAAGGGGATTAATTAATTATGCCATTAATCTCGTAAAAGACATACTTAATTTATTAAGGGACGCAACAGGTACACGAGTCCAAAAAGATAAAAGTGGGGCATTGGTTAGTGGTCACACTGTAGGTGTTTTATGTTGACACAACTTTTTTCTTTTGTCTCGATCACTTACTGATTAATCAAGGAGGGAAGAATAAAATAATTAAAGAGCAAAAACTATATAATCTCAACCCACCGATATGGAGCAGCAAAACAAAGGAAAGATGAAAGACTTGTAAAAAGCCCACAAAAAACTCTACTCGATGAAAAATCCCACCGATGTGGGAGTTAGATAATTTGGCATTTATGGCCATTACCTCCAACACTAGTAGTTCCAGCTGGTTAATGATTTTGTAAAAAAAATCTTAGTTTATGAATTTGTTGATCCAAGAAGGATTATATATCATACATACTATAAAGTATAGAACAACACATTACACATATATACGAATATACGTACTAAATGGAACAACACATACAATTAAAACTAGTTAATGAAGTTCTTAATTCTTGTTGATAGGAATAGTGAACCCTAATTAAAGCTGGCTAGCTGATCATGATCTAGGCAACTGAAAGCGACAAAGAGGGCAAAAGTAACTATTTGAGAGCCACTTGGTTATGCATCCTGCGTGATATACATGCTCACACGGCATCCTCCTCAGTCCTCCTCCTTCTCCCTTGAGGTCTTCCAAGCACACTCCGCAGTTGTCTCCTTCCCCCACCTCCTCCTCCTCCACCGTCTCTAGAGCCGCCACAGCTTCCTCATCCGCGCCCTCCCCTACCTGTTCCTGTACCTGTTCCTCCTCCGCTTGGAAGGAGACTTCCTGGAACCTCGAAACAAACTCCTCTTCGTTCCTGCAACGTCGGTCAATCCACCTTGCCATGTTCGGCCCAAATAACGTCATATGTCGTCTTGTTTCTACTTCATCCCCTTCAAACTCGTCCATTATCTTGGTTAAGATGTCTCGGAACTCCGAGAGGGATTGCCTGACGGACGTGGGGTTTTGGCCGAGTGAAGTAAAGATTCGGATCCTTCGAGTGCAGCAATCTTCGCACAAGGGGTTGAATGCCGGTAAAACTGTGTCAATTATTTTTCGGTAGGGTGTGGTATAGGGTCCATACACGAATCGCTCGTATTCCACGTAAACTGTTTTCACCTGGATTACCAATCGGACTGATGATGATTCCGAGTCGTCAGGTTGTGATATAGTAGTGTGAGGACATAGGGTTATACTCTTTGGATTATTTGAAACAACAACTGATGATTGGGGTGGTGTAGTTATTTTGAGACGAGGGAGACTAGCTGTTAAATCATCCATGACCATGATATGAATATTGCTTGGATGCAAGGTTAATTTAGGGTTTAATATATTTGTTTGTTTGTTTGTTGTTGTGGATTATGAGGAAGTGAATAGGCTATTTATAAGGGTGGAGTGATGGATGTCCTTAGAATGAGTAGGATCGGAGGTTTATGGAAATACTTGAGCTTCAAGTAAGTAATTTTCTTGAATCAAATACAAATTTACTAAGTTACTCCCTATATATCTAGTACAAATACAAATATGGTAATTATTGCCAAATTTAATTACTACATGCTTCTCGAATTGGATAATGTAATGAGCTGTTCAGCTACATACTCGTATGGATTGAAAACGATCCAACATACCCGACCATTATTTGAAATTAAGGATTTTTTCCACAAATTATTTAGTAAGACGGAATAATTCTATCATGAGAGACTAGCACATTAAGCATTTAGGCAAAATAGATAACAATCTAACTTGGTAACTTCTAGCATTTAATTAGTTACTCCGACTTTTAAGTAAGATTGGATTCATCCAGGCCAATATCATATATAGAACGTACAGTCTTGTAGTAGAGCTACTATTTTTTTTAATGCTTTTATATGCGAAAATTACACATTATAGCCTTATAAAAATCATTTTTTTTCAATTACAGACTTATAAAAAAAAATCAACAATTACTACCTAATAAAGCACTTTTCATTTGCGCTTGCTACCTTAAGTGGACTCTGGTGGATTAGTAAGCTGATTTTCGTTCAAAATTAGATTACGCCTAATCTTGTAACCATTTTGCCCTTGAGTCTATATACTCTTTCTCCAACCTTTTATCACTCTTACAAGTTTTACTACTATTCAATTTCTTTACTCTTTAAATTCAAAATTTTCACTTTTCAATTTCTTCACCCTTCTCTCTAATGTTTCTAGTTTCTACCTCTTCTTCACCTTTTCATTATTACATACTTATGATAAAAGATAAAAATCATCTTAATTAACCCCTTGATTAACCCCTTTTATTCCTCTCTTCATCTACTCACTCCGTACCTTCCTCATCAACCATCCTCTAAACCCTAATTAAATCGACAAATGAATCCAAAATCCATCCAAAATTCTGGCGCAATTGAAGGAAACAACAAATCTGCAAGTAACCCCAAATCCTTTGTTAATTTAGGATTTTTTTCGTTAATTTAGGGTTTTTAACCGATTCTTAAAACGACACTCAGATTTGCATTTAAATTTAGTCTTTTTTATAAGAATTAAGTGTAGTTTTAGTGTTATTGCAGTTCATTAGCACGTTGAGAGCCAAATGCGATTGTCAATTAGATAATTTCAATTTTTAGGGTTTCTGCAATTTGTTATTGATTTTGCTTAGCCAAATGTCGGCTGATGTTACATGAATTAGGGTTTACCTACCTTGTTTGTATCAAGAGGTCAATACACTGTAGTCACTGTGACTAAAATAATGAAGAGGAAGAAACATTAGAGAGAAGGGTGAAGAAATTGAAAAGTGAAAAATTTGAATTGAAGATAAAGAAATTGAATAAGACTTGTAAGAGTAATAAAGGTGAGGAAAGAGTATATAGACTCAAGGGCAAAATGGTCACAAGATTAGGTGTAATCTAATTTTGGACGAAAAACTACTTACTAATCCACCAGAGTCCACTTAAGATAGCAAGCGCAAATGAAAAGTGCTTTATTAGGTAGTAATTGTTGATTTTTTTATAAGTCTGTAATTGAAAAAAAGTGATTTTTATAAGGCTGTAATGTGTAATTTTTGCCTTTTGCATATTAATGTATATACAGATCGGAAATGAGCAGATACCGCCAGCATGTCACCAATTATTTGTAGACCAGACTTCATTGGATCCAAACCGATCCGGATCCGTCCGATATACCATGCATGATTGCACGAGCTCTACATCAGCATTCATTGGATCCGATATACCGTCCTATATACATACCATACATGACCCGTCGGATATACGGGGTATTAGAGTCCAATGATTGCATTCTTTAACACACCATTCTTTCTTGTATCACGAACAAGAAATACTAAAGCCCGTTTAATTTTCAGACCAACAGGCGCATGCTTTTAAACAAAACGCGAATAATCAGATTGAATTACAACCAAGGCAGGCTGGCAAAAATAGGAGCTGCAAGTGACAAGTACCTACCTGGTGCAATCAACTGATACACAAGATCACAACCTTAATGTCACATCACACCCTCCATATAATGGCTTCTCCGCAGCCTCTAACATATCAAAAAACGCTTTCGCTCGTGGGTTTGGCTCTTGTGGGGTTGGTTGGTCATTGTCGTTAGTGTACATGCTCTCATCATTAAACACATTGCACTCAACCACATCAACAATCATTCCTTTCAACCCGCCCTCATTCTGTTCAACCTCAGATTTCTCAACAACTAACAGACGTCTCACCGTGACAAATCCAACAATAATAATTTGGGCAAAATCCATTTGAGATAATATGTTCCTTAATCAAAATAATATCCAAGAATCTGAGGTTCTTACATTTCACACATGGACATCTAAACCTACCCTCCGACGCGTATTCGGGGTGAGTTTTAGCAAACTCAAGAAAACTATTAACACCCTCTAAAAATTCCGTTGTGGGACGTCGTCTCTTATCCAATCTTTCCTCATACATCCATTTTCGTTCAGATCTCTTCATTTTTTTATCTAAAAAAAATTGAGACAATAACCACATACAAATTATTTCCTCTAAAGTAATTTACTAATATATACACTACTCACATATTTTGTAAAATTCTCAATTCACCTAAACATAGTACTATTTGCACCTAATCCGTCCATAATTACATCACTAAATCGGCATAATTGTATTTTCACTTCCAATTTTCTAACACATCAAAACAACCCAATTCATTCAAATACTCAATCATAAACCCTAAATTTATACTAACAATCCTATTTCAAATTGAGGAACCTATGGGCAATTAACATGCTAACTACACTAAATATTCCGACAACAATAAGAGTACACTAAAAAACTATCCAACCCAATAACTAATTTATTTAAATCAATAAAATAAAAAATTAACAAATAATTAAAATTAAATATAGATAGATTAACATACCTTACTAAAGGAAAATGAGAGAAGAAGGAATGAATTAATTTATCCATGAATATGGGGAAAGGAGGAGGGGGCGATTTTAGAGAGAAGGCGGACGAATTTGAGAGAGAGAGAGCGAAATGTGAAGTGTGATCGGGGGAGGGGAGGTGCTCGCTGCTTTAAAAAAATTCAGCCCCGTTAGCGACCGATATCGGTTGCGCGGGTTTTATTTCGGTCGCTAAGTAGCGACCGATATTATTCGCGCGGATTTTTTTTAGCGACCAACATCGGTCGCTACAGGGAGTTTATTTTTTCATTTTCGTCTCCTCACCCAGCAACTTCTATCGGCCGCGCGTATTAATTTCAGTCGCTAAATGAGCGACTGAAAGTTTCAGTCGCGTGTGTATGGTAGCTATGGGAAGTATTTCTTGTAGTGATGTAGGAGTTCGAAATAACCGACTTATGAAAGTTACAATACTTTCTTGGGTTAGAAGTGAATCAAAGTGAGGAAGGGATCTCAGTTTCGCAAAAGAAGTATGCAAGATATGTACTAAAGACATTCAGAATGGAGGATTCTGAAATTGCAGTCACACCAATGAATGCAAATGAGAAGTTGCAGAGGGAAGATGGCACTGGTAGTGCAGATGAGAAACAGTTCAGAAGTATTGTAGGCAGTCTGAATTATCTTACTCACACAAGGCCAGATATTGCATATAGTGTGAGTGTTGTGTCTAGATTCTTGCATAATCCAACAAAACAACATCTTGGAGCTGCGAAGAGAATCTTAAAGTATGTCGCAGGGACTGTGAACAAGGGAATCTGGTATGAGTCCTCAGAATGAAGAGTTCAGACTAGTTGGCTTTACAGATAGTGATTGGGCAGGAAGTCTCAATGATAGAAAGAGTACTTTTGGGTCAGTTTTTATGCTAGGAACTGGTGCCATCACATGGAGTTCAAAGAAGCAGGACACAGTAGCATTATCAACTAGTGAGGCTGAGTATGTTGCTTCAGGTGCAGCTGGAAGGCAAGCTATTTGGCTGAGAAAGTTACTGTCAGATTAGGGGAATGAACAAAGTAATGCTACTGTGATGTGGTGTGATAATAAGTCTGCCATTGCTCTGACTAAAAACCCTGTGTTTCATGCCAGGAGCAAGCATATCGAAATTCAGCATCATTTCATAAGAGGATTGGTCAGTGAAGGCAAAATTGAGGTGAAGTTCTGTGGTACGAATGATCAAAATGCAGATCTTTTCACCAAAACTGTAACACAGGCCAAGCATCAGATATTCATGGAAAGAATTGGAATTTGCAGCATTTGAATTAAGAGGAGGTATTGGAGTATAATTCAAATATCTCAAATAAGTTTAGTTGTTCCTAAATTGTAGGACTTAGTTGTTTGTAGCCTCAAATCATGGGCTACTTCAGTTTTGTTGTTTCCTGTTCTTTAGCATAATGTAAGGTGGTGATCCTTACTCTTAGGCATGATCTTAGACGTGAAGTATGGCAGTTGATACTTCACCTTTCATTCTATTTAAGCTTTGTATTCTCATTGAAATTAAGTAAGCAATCTTTCTTGCTTTTTTTGTTCATTGCATTCACAACAAACTCTCACAAACTTACAACGATTATCACATATACTCACAAAATATCATTATTCATGACAATAAGCTTTCTATTTACTCATTGGTTGGATTCTCCAAGCTTCATCCATGGAGGAATCCTAGCTTCACAGAATACAATTTTTTGAAATTCAAGATCTCCATTTAATTATGACATAAATATAATCCTGACCTAGAAACTCACTATCACGAGTTAAGAAGTCAAAATCGGGATTAGACAAAGTCCGAAAGTTATTGTTTTTTTTTTTGCCAGCAGGAAAAAAAACCCACCTTACCACGTACTCATACCGGCCTTTGCCAAGTTATGAGCGCTAGTGTTAAGGTTTCGTGATACAAATTTTATAGAGAAGCAGTGAAACGATGCAGCTATGTTACGAATATAATCGACTAAGTCCCTGATGCTATAATGCGTTTCCTCGACCTCTGCGATTTGATTCACTAGCTGTAGACAATCGGACTGAATGGTCACGTGAAGGACTCCTCGTTTCATTGCCCATTTGACCGCCTTTATCATGCCAATCGTTTCTGCTTGTAAAGCAGACTCAGCTAAGAACTTACCATATCCCTTCTCTGAAAGTCCTGAACATGGGTTCGTGATAATCCATCCCGCAGCTGCTTCTCCCGAATCCTTCCATCCCACATCGACGTTGATAATACTCGTTGAGCAAACCGGATTTCCGGATGAGGCTACAATCAGCCAATGTTCCATAGAATTCTTTATTCTTTCCCTATTAACTTCCTTTTCAGTTTTCCCTTCAAACCTTAACAATTTACTTGCTGTCTCCTTTTTTTTCTTCATGTCTTCCCACAAATCATTTAGGAGATGAAGAGATTCCCTATATCTTGTTACAAGCCCTGTTACCTCACTCCGACCACCTTTGAAGATGATGCTATTCCTAAACAGCCAGATATTATATAAAACATTTATGAAGTTGAATAAGCCTCTCCAATTGTCGTTGGCTTCAAAAAGTCGCGTAGTACACTCCATGATCCATTCCTGGAACGAGGATTCGTTATTTTCTTGAACCCATTCATCAAATTCAGTTGCATTCCACAAGCCCCTACTAATGTTACATTTTCTGAAGAGATGGTCTGAAGTCTCCAGATAAGAGCTTTCTCCTTCATCTTCCTTATAGCACAATACACAATGTGAGTCTCCCATTAGTTGTCTTTTTTGTCTTTCCACTCCTATTGGTAGTGCATTGGCTAAGATCTTCCAGTAGAAGATTTTCCAGCTAGCCGGTCCCGGAAGCTTCCATAAGACATTGTTATAGAAACGAGGAAATCTATTTGTTAAACTAGTGGCTTTTTGATAACACTTACACTCCCTATACTCCTTGAGTAATAGATTATGATAGCCACTTTTAACAGTATATTCTCCTGATCCCGTTTTTAGCCATATACAGCTGACACCCCGTCTTTCGCCAATTAGTGGAATAGCCATTATTTTTTTCTTCCATTCTGTTGAGAAAATACTGTCAATCTTATCCTGATCCCACTCTCCCTCTTTTGTCATAAGGTCATTAACTCTCCAGTTCCCAACTTTAGAGTTTGGTTCTTCCAAATTAACTCCCGTTTTAATGACAGGGATACAACCATTAACCCATTTGTCCTGGAAGATGATGAATTCCCACTTATTATTCCTTTTGCTTCCCATTTTCCATCCCAACCCCTCTTCCAGCGTATCCCTTCCAATCAAAATTCCTCCCCATGCTCTAGACCTATTTACCTTTTTCTTACTTTTTAAAAATTCCTCCTGACTCCTTATAGCCCCGTATTTCCCAGTAAAGACCTTACTTAGTAAAGAGTTTTCGTTCTGGATAACTCTCCAGGCATTCTTTGCCAATAAAGCTCTGTTCATTAGCGCTGTACGTCTAATTCCAAGCCCACCCATCCTCCTCGGTAAACCTAGGTACTTAATCGACCTCCAATGCACAGTTCTACCCGATTTGACACCCGCCCACCAGAAATGTGCTAATAAAGCATCAACCTTCTTAGCAACACTTATCGGTAGCTTAAATACCGATAGAGAGAAACATGAAAGGCTAGCGAGAACCGAGTGAATCAACGTCAGTCTTCCTGCCGGGGAGAGAAAAGAACCGTTCCACGACCCAATCCTTTTTAGGACTGCTCCATAGATTGCGTCAGCAAAATTCTTTGTCCCCGATTCACTAATGTCCAGTATCCCCAGGTATTTACCGAGAGAAGCACAAGGTTTAAGTTGAAAAAGCCTAAGTCCAGCACGAACAACCCTGAGATTACAATTTGGAGCAAAGACCATTTCCGATTTCTCTTTATTTATAACCTGGCCTGAGAGACTACAATAACGTTGAAGTGCGCCATGAAGATTCTTTAAATGGCCAATTTCTCCTTTCAAAAAGAAAAGAGAATCATCAGCAAAAAAAAGGTGTGATATGGAAGGAGCCCTCCTCCCCACCTTGATTCCTTTAATTTGATTAGTCTCTTCCATATGAATCAAGTGTCTAGACAAGACCTCCGTACAAATAACAAACAGGTAAGGGGATAGTGGGTCCCCCTGTCTTAGTCCACAGGCAGGCTTAAAAAATTCCAAAGGACCACCATTAACGAGAATGCTATAAGAAACTGTCGTAACACAGTTCATAATGAGCCGACTAAACTTATCAGGGAATCCCATACCTTTAAGAATACATCGAAGGAAGTTCCAATCGATTCTGTCACAAGCCTTGCTCATGTCTGCTTTAAAGGCTATGTCTCCAACGCTCCCTTTCTGGCTAGCTTTGAGCTTGTGTAGGCACTCATCGGCAATGAGAATATTATCCTGAATTGCCCTATTTGGAATAAAGGCATTTTGAAATACCCCTATTAGGTTTGGCATCAACTTCTTCATTCTATTCGCAATACATTTCATAATAATCTTCATGATAACGTTGCACAAACTTATAGGTCGAAATTGTTCCACTTTCTCTGGACAATTGCTCTTGGGAATCAACGTGATAAATGTTCTATTCATTTCCTTGAGAACAAATCCAGAGTTAAGACATGCACAGACTGCCTCCGTAACATCATCTTTAATAATAAACCAACACTTCTTAAAGAATTCAGCCGGAATTCCATCTGGACCCGGTGACTTATAGTCTCCCAACTGAAAAACCGCTTTTCTGACCTCATTTGCTGTAAATTTCCTGTCTAGCATCTCGAGGTTTTCTTTACTTATGCTGCCTCCTAGAATGGCAAAATACCTGTGATTTTTCTCGTAGTAACTTTCGAAATCTTCCAATTTGACATTTACTTTAAAAATATCCTTAAAGTAATTCCTAAAGATCTCCCCTATAGCAGTTGAGTCCTGGGTCCATACCCCGTCATTGTCCTTAATGCTCCAAATATAATTTTTATTTCTTCTTCCCTTAACGCAGTTAAAGAAATACCTTGTGCAGACGTCCCCTTCGGCAGCCCATTTAATTTTAGCTCTTTGTTTCCAAAAAACTGATGCTGCTTTTGAGAAGTCTGTCAGTCGTCTCTGAACCGTATTGTATTCTTCATCGTTTCCTCCTTTAATAACCTTTTCATACTCTGAGTTGAGTTCCACTTCAAATTCATCCCACTTCCTCCCCCATTCTCTCTTTTTGTCTAGAGTCCATCGTCTTAAGTTCGACCTGACTCTTTCTAATTTTCTCATAACCAAATAACCTTTTGATCCCTTAATCTCGAGATTCCAGCCACCCTTTACAACTTCAACACCTTCTTCCAAATTTAGACTCCAAGCTTCAATTTTATATGGCCTCTTCCTTTTATCACGAACCAGATTACTATTAAAAATAATTGGTGCATGATCCGATAACTGGATGGGTAGATGAGTGATGCCCGACTCAGGGAAAAACCTCATCCAATCACTAGAAGCATAGGCCTTGTCAAGTCTTTCAAATACTTTGTCTTCTCCTTTCCTATTATTACACCAAGTATATTTTGGACCCTTATAAGGAATATCAAGTAGCTCATGCTCAATTTTCCATTGACAGAAATATTCTAACCCCGGAATACTCCTCTTTGATTTGCTTAATTTATCCTCCACATTGTCAACCTGATTAAAGTCCCCAATCAAAAGAAATGGGATATCGAAAGAGTCCATCCAAGTACCGAGGTTAGCCCATACTTCCTCCCTCAACGATACCTCCGGTTCCCCATAAACAAAAATCAAATAACAAGGGAAACCTCCAATTATATTCGATTTAAGAATAATAAAATTAGAGCATACAAAAATTGTGGAGAATGCCGACTCGACTTTCCACCCGACATACAGCCCTCCACTAGCCCCCCTTGCTTCCGTACCAACATAAGACCTAAAACCAAATGGCCTACAAACATTAGCCGCTACATGACTAGTACATTTAGTTTCAGCCAGAAAAATAAAGTCGAAATTACTATTACTAGATAATAGCGCTCTAATTTTCGGAATTGTAGGGTTAAGCGAATCAGAGATGCCCCTACAATTCCAAGCAAGGCCCATCATTGTTCCTCAGGAGGTTGATTAGGCTCAACCTCCGCAAAGCCCAAGTACATTTCCTGCTCCGAATCCCGTCCTTCTTCGATTTGCCAAAACCATATCCCCTCCTCCCCTGCTTCCCCTCCCCGTCTCCTCTTGATAACAGAGCTGCTTCCATCCGACGAGTAGAGTTCCTCTTCCCTTACCCTTTTTTTCTCTTTAGTTTCCCAGTTCGGTTCAGAATTGGCCTTTTTCCTCCTCCTCAAGATTGGGCCCCCTGTAGTCCCCATCTTCCTGTCAAGCTTCTTTAACCCACTAGGTTCACCCACCTCAAAAACTTTACCCCGAGTAAATGAGTGTCCCGAAAATTTCTCTCCTTGTTGATTATGATTCTGCTGTGGCTGTGTATCCTCCAGAAAATCTATAAAAGATCTCCCTTGTAGCACTTCTTCTAGTCTCACTGCATCTTCATCATAACCCTCCTCTACTACATTCCCTCCTTCTATCTCATTGTCTGGTAAGCTTACAGCATCCCTAACACCTTCTTCAATCATACCATCATCCAACCTCACACCTTCTCTCTCGATTTTTTCCATGTCTTCCACCTCTCTACCTGCCTCGTTCTCCCTTTCCCCTCCTTCCATCCTCACATCCTCCTGCACCCCCACCCTAACATCCACTAGACCCGTGAAATTTATCAAATCATCCTCATTTCTATTTCTCCCATCATCCCCACCCTCCCTATCAGGAGGGTTATCCTCCTCCCCTCCTCCTTCACCCTCATTATTTTCTCTTTCTTCCCCCCGTTCTTGATTGTTATTGTTTTGTTGGTTCGCATTGTTATTATCTTGATTGTCATCCTCCCCCTCACCGTGTTCCTCCCTTTCCCTACCCGGAGTGCCTTGCGGAGTAATTGGAAAACCAGTTGGTGAAAAGAAGGTTTGAGCTACCCCTTCATTTTCATCTTCTTCAAGAGCCCTAACAATATTAGGTTCAACTCTCCTCCTAATTTCCTCCATCCTAACCCGGTTGATATTAGTCTCGTCCACGTCCTCGTCAACGTTCATAGCTTGAACGTAAGGGTCTTGATAATGAAATCCATGAGGGGGATGATTCGGGTCTCCCATAATCCCCCCCATACCGTGAGGCCCTTCAAATAGAACTCTTCTACCCAGATCTCCCATTGCTTGTGGTACTTCTCTCACTTCCTCCTGTTCATCTGCATCTATGTCCATCCTGTCTCCATTTTGTTCTCTCTCGCCATGTCTCTGTCTATTCCTATTAACGAGTGGATATAAAATCGTACCTGCAAAAGGAAGATCATTAGGAGTATACCTCATTCCTGGTGTCACTCTCCCTCCTGGAGAAGTCCCAAGATCGAAGTCAACGAGCCTGTCTTCTTCTAACGTCTCCTGAAAATCTACTGGATTGTTCTGTCCTAGATGAATTCTTGTTGTTGCGAACTCGGCCTGTGTTGGAGTAGCCCTCATGTCCAAATTGAACATGGCATGGTTCGACTCCGCTTGAAAAATGACGAATCTTTGTCGTACCACTCTTCTTAAGACCGAATTGACACTGGTAGCTACTTGGCGAGCAGTAGCAGCACACCTATTAACTTTGTGACCAGTTTTTCCGCACCTGACACAATACTTAAAAACACCCTCGTACTTGAATTGCACCCATAGTAACATTCCGTCATCACACGCCAAGAAAAATCCCGGTATTAGTGGTTCATCCAGGAACAACGTGACCCTTATACGAATAAAATCGTTCACCGGAACCACCCCCATTGGTTCTACCCAAAAGTATTGACCTAAAACCCTTCCAATCACGTTTCCTACTTCGTTATTCAGAAATTCAAAAGGTAGTCCAATCACCCTAAACCAAATATTAGCCATTGGAAACCTGACTGTTCGGGGTACCATCTCCCGTTCCCAATCTCTAAATACCATCAATCCCCCAAAGAAAGAAGCTACACTTCGATAAATAATGTCAAGCTTATCTCTTTCATCATCACAGTAGAAAATAAAGATATCATCCGAAAGTTATTGTTAAATTCCTCAAAACTGGCATTATAAGCATTGAAATATACTAAAACCAACCTAATAACTACTGGTATCACTGTCCTATTTGACGGACCTGGTTTAATTAGACAATCAGATTCGTAGATGACTTAAATCGTAAGTGGAGAATAACTTGGGAATAATTGCCAACATATATATCGTACACCGTACTGCATCCAGTACCATCACAATAAACTATGCCACTAAAAACATCGTGCTACATGCCCCTTCATTATAAAATACTCTACTATTATAGCGGAGTATTTTCTTCTCAATATCTACTACTCCCTCCGTCACTTATGTTTCTTCCCACTTTTTAAGATTTGTGAGGAGAATATAATTCAAACGGGAAGAAACATAAAGGACGGAGGGAGTATTATTATAAAATACTCTAGTACCTTGAGGAGTGAATTAATAAGAAATTTGATTGATAAGTAGCGAAGTCGATCGACAATGATACCAAGTGGGTTTTTAGCAGGAATTTGATGTGCTCTGCTACCTCACCGTTAGTTGAACGGGTGTATTACTGTACTACTGTTGATTTACATTTGTTGGGGTAAGGAGTGAACTATAGGAGTAGTTGTTCATTAATTGTGTCGATTTTTCGATCGTTACAAAGTAATTATCACAAAAAGGTGTTTTTATTTAGTACTTGTAGATGATATGCAAAAGAGATTTGACAATAAAATACTCAATTTTGAAGTGCTCAATTCATTTAGATAACACAATAAATCAAACAAAATTAAAAAAAAAAAAAAAAAAAAAAGTCTAATATACATTAGAACTATTCCGTATAAAAAATAGTCCATACTAGTGTACTACTACATTAACATGACCCATATAAATGAAAACTAATACAGAACACTTAAAAACTACTCCTCACAAATAAAAAGCGGGAAAAAAACATAAAAAATGGATTCGCAGGGGGATCCTTTATGGCCATATCTCTTTATTTTGTGTGCGGAGGTGTTCTCGAGTCAGATTCGCAGGGCTATCGAGGTGAAGACTATTCGTGGGATCCGGATCGCTCCCGATATATGCTCCGATAATTTCACATTTATTTTTTAGCGGATGAGAGCTTACTATTTTGACGAGCCGGGGAAACGGAGACACGAGTCCTGAAGAGGATTTTGAGTGTTTATGAGGCAACATTCGGTCAGATGGTTAATTTTGATAGAACAACTGCCTCTTTCAGTCGATTTACATCGGAGTCGTCGAGGAGAGGGGTGGTGGCGAATGTGCTCAGGGTTCACATTGTGGCAAGTCCGTGTAAGTATCTGGGGTTGCGCACGATTATTAGGCAATCCAAATCGGAGTTGACGAGGGTTTTGCGGGACAAGCTGTTGAAGAAATTGCAGGGGTGGAAGAAAATGTTTTTGTCAAAAGCAGGTAGAGAAGTAATGATAAAGGTTGTGGCCCAATCAGTTTATACCTATGTCATGACTCATGAGTGTTTTCAAGCTGCTTTTGAGTTTCTGCGAGGAGCTTCGTTCTATGATATCTAAGTTCTAGTGGGGGTCGGAGGATGGGAAGAGGAAAATGTCCTAGGTTGCGTGGGAGAGACTTTGTGAGCCCAAGGAAAATGTCCTATGATATCTAAGTGACGATCCTCCTATTTAATGTTTACTAGTGTAGATCTCGCGCACTAATGCGCGATATATATATCTAGGATTTTTTATTTAGTTACTGCATCTCCGTATCTAATTGGCAACATGTTAGCTTTTCACATTTTTAAGTTTTACCTTTTAATTTTAGAAAATAATTTCAAGTTTCAAAGATAATCAAGTAATCTCATTTAACATGTACTTAAATAAATATGTTTTTGTTACAAAGCTAATGATAATATTTTATAATTTTTAACCTGATTAATTAATTAAGAGTTTAGTTTATTATCATGAAACAAAGCCTCTCGAATAAAAAATTTATTTATATATTAAAATAAAAAATTGAGAGTATTTTATACTCCATATATTTTTTCATCAGCAAATATTTTATAGTATTTGTTTACGTCAATATATGATTTCCATAGTTCATAACACTTATATTTGGTTTTTAAAAAATGTCTCATAAATGTCTATTTTTTTAATGACCCTTACATAATAATATTATTTATTGTCTTATTGAAGATTTTTTTTCCTTCTGATTTTTACATCAATATTTATTTTGTCTTGATTTAGATATTATAAGTTTATAACTATTTGAGTTTAATGTTTTATTTGTTTCCTTATTTGAGTGATAGTGTTTGGAGGAAAAAAATTTAATGAGAATTTGACACTCATTACATCCTATCCTCTTAGTGGTAAGAGGATTAAAAAATGGCTAGAATCATAGCTTCACATCTACGGAGGATTTATTTCATTTTTTTACTACTATGCATAAAAGAGTTTTTTTTTCATATCCCACCGGTGAGCGTCATAAATTTTCGCTCACCGGCAAGAAAGCGAAAACCATTTTTGTGTCCTCAGGGAAGAGACTCTGATACCATGCTAAAGTATAAAGAGTTTTGTATTGATCTTGTTTGGTAAAAATTAGCAGATTCCGGCCAAAACAGTTGATTGACCATCAATCTACTAATTTCATGTGTTTGATAAACGACATATTGTGATAGCATATTTGTCGAAATTTACTATTTTTGAATATGCTGCTAATTAATAGAAGCTGTAGACACCAAAATTTTATATACTTCGGTATCTATTTACGTCTAACATTTTTAATATTTAAAGATAATCATCAATAAATATTGTAATAATATCTTAGGATACTGTAGAATATTCTTAACTTCCTCTCTAAGTCACTAGGCTATAAATACAGTCTTGTGTTTAGGGTTTAGAGGAGGTCAGATGGATTAAGTCTCACACATTCCATCATCCTACTAACAAAGTAGGTAAATGAAATAAGTCACCAAAAAGACTTCATCTTCCTCCTACGGGATTTAAGTCGATAAGACCCCGTAGTACTATAAAAAAAACCAACACGGAAGTTGTAACGCTCAATCTTTCGATAATAAAATAAAAATCTCGTATTCCATATTATTTTGTATCTGTTATTTTATTATCGCAGGTGTGAAATTTTATGTTTTACAAGAGCCTATTGAAATAACATATTCAATTTATACATCAAAACACCTCGATTCTCCTGTAATCTGGTAATTATCAAACACTATTTCTTAATTCTGCTAATTTAATCTGCAATTTGTTAACCTTATCCTGCTATTGTTATCCGCTAATACAAATCTGCTACTCCTATTTACCAAACAGAATCATTAATTGAATCATTGTCTCAAACAATAACAATAGCGCCTTATTTATAGGGCTACGAAGATACCACTGTATCATCTAATATCAATAAATAATATAACGTATTCTATAATATTAATATCACCGTAATCTTACTAAGATATTATTCTTGATACAAATCCTATACAAATCAATATTATCTTGCAAACTTTGATCACCTTGATTTGAAGCTTTTTTGTTTTTTTGTTTTTTGATCAATAAATAATAGCAATTGTTTTTTTGTTTTTCATGGTGTAGAAACTCAAACGATGAGCCTTCGTTGTGAGACTTCTTAGCGACCGGAACCACCTTATTTTCGTCATTCAAAGCACATCGTAGGTTGCTGGCTTAGACGATCAAGGTGGTCAGCAATCCCACATTCCTTGTGGAATTGCCAGAGGCGGTTACACCTCGATAGCAAGAAAATCAGGCGCGTGTGATGTTGTTTTACCATTCCTTGAGGTAAAACACGTCGCCTTTTGTCGACTTCATCCATAATCTCGTTACATTGCACCCATAACTGGTTAGGTGATACGCGAGCACAAGCTTGTGCCACATGCTTCAAAAATGTCAGTGGCGCTTGTCATTCAGGATGTTCTTTAACGCTTTCGTTTAGACGACTCCCATCCATTTGAGTCGAAAAAACATCAAACTACTGGCTACTTCAGAGCCTGCCTTTTCAAGGCCATCCTCGATCATCCTTGCTACTGCATGCTAGGTCGCAGTTTTTAAGTAAATGAACATATTATTACTGAGCTGGGCTAAAAATATTTTAAATGGGTAAACTATATCATGAATTGAAGAGGCTCAAGCTAAGCCTTGCTATTTGATGAAAATAGGGGTGAATACACAATTTTTTCATGATGTATCAAATTTATATTAGATGGAAATACATTAAGCCCAATACAAAAATATATTGAAGCCCAATACAAAAATATATTGAGTTTACCTAAGATTGGTACAAAAATATATTATACTCAATATAAAAATATACTTGTATTTAACATGTCTTGATCATGTTGTTCAAAGATTTATGGGACTTATGTCAGGTTAATAATATGCTAACAAAAAAATCTTTTGTGAAATTGTAATATCGATCCTCAATCCTCACGCACCGGAATAAGGTTCAATTCCGAGGAAAGATATGGATTATGAGACAAGCGTGAAAATATTGCTGGCAAAACATAATTGCACAATATTATAATGGTAACTAGTGTAGATCCCACGCACTAATGCGCGGTATATCTAGGATTTTTTATTTAGTTACTGTATCATTTATTTAGTATTCTGTATCTAATTGGCAACATTTTAACTTTTCACATTTTTAAGTTTCACATTTTAATTTTAGAAAATAATTTAAAGTTTCAAAGATGATCAAGTAATTTCATTTAATATATACTTAAATAAATATGCTTTTTTTGTTATAGAGTTAATGATAATATTTTATAATTTTTAACCTGATTAATTAATTAAAAGTTTTGTTTCTTATCATGAAACAAAGCCTCTCGAATAGATTTTTTTTTTATATATTTAGATTAGTTAGAACTTTTTCCAACAAATTTAAAGATAACATAATACTCCAAATATTATCATATTAAAATTTTTTATTTATATATTAAAATCAAAAATTGAAAGTATTTTATAATCCATATATTTTTTCATCATCAAATATTTTATAGTATTTGTTTATATCATATATGATCTCGATAGTTTGTAACACTTATATTTGGTTTAAAAAAAATGTCTCATAAATATTTTTTTTAATAATCCATACGTAATAATATTATTTATTGTCTTATTGACATTTTTTTTTTGATTTTTACATCAATATTTATTGTCTTGAATTTAGATTTATAAGTTTATAACTATTTGAGTTTAATGTTTTATTTGTTCTATTTGAGTTTATTGACATTTTGTCTTATTGACATTATTTTGTTTTTTTTTTTGGAGGGAAAATTTTTAATGAGGTTTTGACACCTCATGACCTCCTATCCTCTTAGTAATAAGAGGATTTAAAAGTTGTTGGAAGATGATACACTTGCACAACATGTATCATATTTTTCATACACAATGAATAGGAAGTTGCCACGTGTTTTTTTTTATTTTAACCTAAGATGACTAGAATAAGGTTATGTTAGTAATTTTACGTCTTTAGTTATTTTTTAACCTTAATTAGTTAAGTCAGTTTTAGAAACTTTTGTATTTTAATTTTTTTACATTTTTTTAAAAAAATAATCATACTACTCCAATATTGTTTATATAATTTCGGTTTAAACTGTACATGAAAATTAATCCCCCTTAGGTGTGAATCGAACCCTTGACCTCATGTATGTCACCCTTCTCCCCTTCAACTACACTCTAACATCTTACTGATTTAAATATCACTACATCACATATAAAGCTATACACCACAGAAAGTATGTAATTAAGAAAATTTGATTGATTACATTGATTACGAAAATCACATGTTTTAAATGAAAGATATCACATACAATATTTAATATGGAATGTATGATCAAATTTAAAAAAAATATATAAACATATTGTATTCCGTTTTAACCAAATAGTTGCATTATTTTTGTGAATAGAAGATTGCACTATCCGTACAATATTTTACATAAAATATAAAATAGTTAGGATTATTATTGTATATCTTTCTGATCATATTCGAAAATCATATTCTTAACATCGATATAAAATTTAGTAACTATATAAAAATGGAATATATATATATTCCGATTGCTCTTACAAATCCTGATACATTGTAAAAACTCACCAAAAATTCTCTATATACTACTCTAAGACAATAACAGTTACTAACATTTTCCTCAAAAATATACTAATTTAAATTGAGAAGTAAAAGAACATTTCACTAATAAATTCGCAAACTATTCATTTTCATTAATGTTAAAGAAATTGACAAAAAAAAACTTCTTTTTATGAAAATAATTAGATAAATTTTAAGATATGATGTCATTAACCTTGAGAAAAAAAATCAGTTATCTAAAAAAATTTATTTTTGAAATGAACTATTTACTTTAACTTTTACAAAGATATACTCTCCTTGTCCCAATGAATTCTTTGTCTATTCCATATTAGGGTGTCTCAATGAATACTTTGTCTTTCTATTTTAGGAATGTTATATATGTGTGTGTAATTTGAGCTCCTCATGAATTTGGCTTCACATGTCATTTCATCATTGGACCTTTTCCCCTTTGTGCCAAAAGTAAAGACAAACAATTCATCGGGACGGAAGGAGTATATACTCACTCGATACCACTAAGATCTTCTCATTTATTCAAATGTGAGAATTATAATTATCATATAGAATGATTATTTTGGTAGGGGAGACTACAAAATACGGAATATACTATTAAAATCCATATAAAAAAAGTTTCACAAATTACATAATATAAGTCTTTACACCTGAGACAGTCCATTTTTTATTTATTTTTTAATTTTCTAATGAAAAACTGAATAGCTTTTTTACACAAAGAGAACGTATCACGGCGTGCTAACCATTAAAAAAAGTACATTATTATACATTTTTTGATAAATATTTATGTATTTTATGGTATGTTAAAGAGAGAAGTGGGTATCTCGAGATGTGAGATGATATAAACCGAGTATATAAAAAATACTCCCTCTGTTTCAATGAAAGCTTCCACCTAAAAAATGACACATTTTTTAAGGATAATAATAAAATATTCAAAAGTAGAGAGGGCGTAAGGTAGGTGGGTCACCTAGGTAAGAGTGAAGAGTTATAACAAAAAAGAAAGTGGAAGTTATCAAAGAAATTTACGAAAAAAGGAAAAGTGGAAGCTTTCAATGAAACGAAGAGAGTATAAACAATAATTTCATTAATTACACGTTATTTAATACTCCGTACATTTCAAAACATTACTCAAATATTTTGATTAGTTTTGCGATTTAAAAATTATTTTCCTATTTCTAAATTATACAGTCGATAAATAGTAAAAATAAAATAATAATTTTTTTTATTTTAGATCTTAAATGAAATATTCTATAAGATAAATATATTATAAATACCGTGCATTGCACGGGGTCTATACTAGTTACGAAGTAATATAATTACAATTTATGAAAAAAATTAAAAATCTTAATATTTTTATTATATACTGTATGTATATTCCAATTTTTTTTTTTATATTTTTTAAATTTATTAAAAAAAAATAATTCTCTTAAAACATATAATAAAAAATAAATAAAAGAAAAATATTTTCAAACTATTATAATTTCTAAATATTCCTTAATAAAAATTATAACAACCAAGTTAACAACCGTTTTATTGAAATTAAAAATTAAAAATTAAAAATTAATTTCCTATCGTTAGGTAGACAATTAAAAGAGAAAACATAAATTGATGCTTGAAAGAAAAATAAATTACAAAATAATTTTTTTTTTTAAAAAACGAAAATATGTATAAAAAAGAAACAATTATACTATTTTCCATAATTATAAAGTAAATTACTCGTAATAGATATTATTGGATAATTTATATTAAAAAAAAAATCTAACATATATTTGATCATACACTTAAAATTTAGGAAACAAAATCATATTTTATTTATTTTCTTTTTTAGTTTGACTTATTTACATAGGTAGATATGTTTATTAAGAAACAAAATCTTTTTTTCCCACAATTTTGTGAATTTTGTTTTTTTTTGTAATTTTTTTTAAAAAAAAATCAAAATAAACTAAACTATTTAATTCAAGCTTTAAAATTAAATAAAAATGATAAAATGTTATCCTGGATTTATTTCAAAAAGTTAAATTCAAAAAATGAATATAAAATAAGTACATAATTTTGAAATTATGTGAAAATAATTATGATATAATTTTTTTTCATAAAAATAATAATTTCGTTAATTATTATATTTATTAGTTTTCTTTACAATCAATATGAACTAAAATTAAATGAGAGGTAAATAAAATAAAATTTATAAACATAAACTTAGAATATTAGAAAAAAAAAGAATATTCTATAATTAACTTAACCATAGTAAGGTAACAAATTAACTAAGGGATCGGAGTAAAATTACTAACATAGTCCTAAATTAACCATTTCTAGGTTAAATAACAAATGACACGTGGCGCGACGTGATTTGCTGTGTATGAAAATTCTATACACTTCGGGTAAGTGTAGCCTTTTTGAAAGTTGTTCTCTATGTTGTCGTTACTGTCTTAATTTACATCATCCGGTAAATGCGCGATAACTGTTTCCCGCCAAACAGTTCCCGCCAAACACCCGATGATGATTGGACGTAAACGTGCTTTGATGAACTCGGATATGGGCTCGTAATCATGGACATTTGGTTTAGACTTATTACGAAGTACAAATCTTACAAAACCAACCTCAAATCCAGGCCCAGTGGGTCGTTTCGAGTCAAATAACACTAATTTGGGTCGAATCCGACACCAGGGGTAAAACCGTCTCTTAGCGACCGAGTCAAAACCCGGTCAAAGATTTTCCCGAGACACGTGAGTTAGCCGTGACACTTCACACGGCTGATTCATACTCAAACTCCTACGAAATATCAGCTTCAATAAACATTAAACAATTCTGTTAAAGGTAGAATTCGACCTCAAGTAGGAATTCTATCCGGAAACCGAATCAGACACCAACCGAGCTCCAAATACTCGGCCAAGACACCCAAAGCAGCCGAAACACTCCCCCACCAGCCGAGATACTTGGCTTCTTCACCAAGAAACGAGACTTTGATTTCCTCTCGAACTCTCGTATTTCCTATCCAAACCGGTATTTCTTGTCACACAAGCAAGACTACCTCGATTCCTATAAATAGGACATCTCGTCCAACCCAAAAAAACACAAGGAACACCGAAAAAAAAAAACAACCTCACAACACGGTTTTTTTACAGAAATTATACACGTATCATACATCCTCGATATCTATTAGAATCCCGACATATTCCCGACGAAGCCTCGAAGCCCCGAGAAACCGTCCCATTACACGACCAAAACCACACCTTAACTCATCCCACATCATCTCGACGCTCCCAAGTTTAAACCACTTTCCGACGAGCCTTATCCCGAGAAAACAAAGCATGTAGGTTGAGGGTGTAAATCAAACCCGATTCTTCTCTTTCTTCTCTTCCTTTCTCACGTTTTTTTAATATATGGGTCGTTTGTCGCATATTTATTATTTCTAATATCGATACTACGAAAAACTATATTTTTATAATGTTCTTAAAATACGATATCGATTCTTTAGTCGAATATCGTATCTAACAAGAACTAAATTAATTAATTCTCGTTGATGCTAATAAAATCGTTACATTTTTTTTTAAGCAAAATTTGACGATTTTATACGCGGAGAGAATTAACATCTTTTTCGTTCAAAATCCTTTTTTTAAAACTTTCGTTCAAAACAAACTTTTTTCAAAACCTTTTCTAAAATCATTCCGACTATTCGATATCGATTTCATAATCGAATATCGAATACGACGAATACCGAAAATATGAATCGGGTATAAATTAATCCATATTTGTACGCGATTTATAAAATTTAACGGTTTTCGACAAAAAATAATAAAAACGGGCAGACCCGCACGCGAGTCGCACCATGCCCAGGCGGCTCGCGCACGGGCCTGAAACCCGAGACCCTTTTTTTAGTTTTTCGTTCGTTTATTATTATTTATTCTACGACACGATTTCTAAAATTTATATCTTTTCTAAAACTATTCCAAATATTTAATATTGATTTCGTAGTCAACTATCGAATATAATGAATATCGAGAATATTAAGTCGAGTACGATTTATGCAATATTCGTACGCGATTTAATCGAAAATTTCCAAAAAAAAAAACCGCTTTCGAAAACAGGCCGCCACGCGACCCGCCGACGTCCCGGGCGAGCCGCGCGGCCGGCTGCCCCGACGCGTCCTTTTCTCGTTTTTTTTATTGTTTTTTCGAGCTTCGTTTTTTATACAAAACAGCGTTTTAAACAATATTTTTCAGATTTCGGTTAATATTTATTTTCTCGATCTCGTATATTTATTTACTATATTATTATTCAATCGTTACTAACTCGTTTTCTCGTGTTTGTAGCAATTTATTTATTTCTTCGTTTTATTAGACTAAAATGAATTCACATGCTAAGATAACTTTGACGTTATTAGTTTAACATGCATTAAACGACTTAGCAACCCATTTATTTATTTTCCTCACATGTCCTAGGAAAATAATCTCTGCATATCATTCAATCGTCGAACTAACGCGTGTACACAAAACCGAACGATATCTTAGTAAAGGCCGCTAAGTGCGGGCGGGGTTGGGTGTTCTCAATGAGCTTCCCAACACGTACCCTCACCCCTTACTCAGAACCGTGGTTTCCGGATGTCCGAAACCATTGGCAACAAGAGTCATTCAATATACGATAAACCGCTCAAGTCGGCATCGGTATCGAACTGCAAAGGGACGAACCCGATAAGCTCTGACATCGGAAATGGGCCATGTTTTAAATATGGCCCACTACGACATAGAGTGTGTTCGAATGGTTCCGAATAACCACAAAATTCGGTGGCGACTCCTACTTCGATTTAAAATTCTATTCGATCCATCTCATATGGAAATTCATTCGCCTCCCCAAACCCGCGCGTGGCCGCGTCGGGGTGGACCTATGTCATGTCCACAGGAAGATTGATCAAGGTTCAGGTACAGTCACTAAGGCAAATATGGTAACTTCAGATGCTCAAGATCAGGAGTATGAGACAGTACCGTGCTTCGATCATCCATTGGCTGAGTTTCAAGGACCTTCTAATTCTGTCCAAGTGTCTTCTGTGCAAAGTTCTGGAATTCTGGAGCAACAAGATCTAGTTCAGAACATTGTGGATGCAGTTACACAACAAGTGATGAAGCAGATTTCTGAGAGTTTTGATTCCAGTTTGGGAGTTAAGCTTGCTGGTAAAAAGTCTCTTTCTTCTAAATCTGTTAATCATGCTGAGTCAGTCTTTGATTGGATAGTCGATACAGGTGCATCTGATCATATTTCGTCTAACATACACATAATGCAAAATATACGGTCCTTAGTTAAACCTGTGTCAGTGTCTTTGCCTGATGGGTCAGTTAAACCTGTGACTAAGATTGGTGATATTAGGCTAACTGATAGGATTGTGTTGCATAATGTCCTGTTTATTCCTGGTTTTACTGAAAATTTACTGTCTGTTGCTCGTTTAATCTCAAAATGTGATCTTACTATGTTGTTTTTGGTTGATAAATGCTTGTTTCAGGACCGTTCAAGTAATCAAATTGTTGCAGTAGGATATAGAGTTGGAAATTTGTATAGAATGAAAGATGTGTTCAATGTAATTCCTAGTTCGATCAATTTCAATTCAAGTTGTTCTCATGTTGTAAATAAAGAAAGCTTAGATCTCATACATGCTAGATATGGCCATCCTTCCATAGAAAAATTACATCATGTACCTGAGTTACATTACAGTGAAATAAAAGAACTTCCTTGTGAGATTTGTATTCTAGCTAAACATCAATGTTGCCCTTTCCAAGAAGTTTATCCCATGCGAGAGAGTGCTTTGATTTGGTGCATATAGATGTTTGGGGTTCGTATAAGTCTCAATCAATGTCTGGTGCAAGGTCCTTTTTAACGATTCTTGATGATTTTTCCAGAAATACTTGGGTCTTTTTGATACAAAATAAAACTCAGGTGCCCGGGTTGATTAAGAATTTTGTGAGTTATGTTCAAACGCAGTTTGATAAGTGTGTTAAGATGTTTAAGTCTGACAATGGTACTGAATTTTTCCAATCTCAATGTTCTGAGTTTTTCCAGTCAAAAGGCATTATACATCAGAGGTCAATTGCAGGTAGACCACAACAAAATGGTAGAGTAGAGCGTAAACATAGGCATCTATTAGAAACAGCTCGATCATTGATGTTTCAATCTCATGTTCCTATAAAATTTGGCGTGACTGTTTACTTACTGCTACGTATTTGATCAATAAAATGCCTACCAAAATTCTCGATTGGAAGACTTCTCATGAGTTATTGTTTAAATCTGTACCTAGTTATAATGAGTTAAGAGTGTTTGGGTCTTTATGTTTTGCTTCTGCTCCATCTCATTCTGTTGATAAATTCGGTTACAAAGCAAGAAGGTGTGTATTTGTTGGGCATCCTTTTCATCAGAAAGGTTACAAAGTTTATGATCTAGATCATGTTGTTTTCACTAGTAGAGATGTAGTGTTTCATGAGACTGTGTTTCCTTTTGCTGCCCCTACTAATATCAATGTTCATCCTAATTAAGTCTGATTATTCTTTGTTTACTCAGATGGATCCAAAATCAAATCAATTCCTGGTAGCTCTAGTTTATGTCGACGATGTCTTAATAACTGGAGATTCCTTGCTTGCTATTGTTGGTTGATGACAAGAGTTGTTGTTTTTCTTTGTCCCACATAGGAGGAGTTAGGAGCTTAGGTGTTGTTTATAAAGCTTCCCTCTTAGTGGGTTAGTAAGTGTGTAGTGGAGTGGGCCTTTTATGGTGGAGGGTTGTGTTGGGCTGGACTTACCAACACGCACGCGCGCGTGCGGCCCGGCCCGGCTCGGTCTCGGGTTTGGGTTTGGGTAGAGCACCTGCGGTGCGGGCTGTGCCCGACTTTTACCTTTTTTGGGCCTCCGTTGTGTTTGTCCAGGTACAAGATTTGTCCAGGTTCAGAATCTGCCATTACGGGAGTAATTATGGCTGCAAAATCTCCGTGATTACAGCCTTAATTAGTGGAGATTTTTGTAGGCTCCTCGGTCTCTTGTCCTATAAATACCGAGCCTCCGGTCCTCCTCAAACACACATTCACAGCTTTCTCTTCTCTTCTCTTAAAACACACTTTCTCATTCTGCTTTCTGGGTTCGTTCTTTATCGTTCCAAAGTTCACACACTTGAGTGGTCGAGCCTGTGAGCTGCAGTGTTAACCTTGGGAAGCTACCGGCATTGTAGACGATAACCACCCTGGTCGTGCCGATATAGTTTTCAAGTCAGTGGCTTTATATACCACGACACTGCTTTCCAATTCTGTCCAGATTTCCTTCCGTTGCTGCTGCCTTACTGTCGCCGTTGCCTGTCCGTTCAGTGTTACCATCGGTCTGGTTTGATTACTGTTTTCTCCGGTTTCTTGTTTCCACTTCTTACAATTTGAAAACTATATTATAATTGTGTGTCACAAAACCGGGAAAATAAAATATGGCTGTTGTTTCGACCAAATTTGCTGCGGATTTATCAAAATTAGAACCTCTGGATGGGCTTAATTATAAGAGATGGTCTCAAAAGCTTTTAATGTTTTTCGAGCAATTGGAAATCGATTATGTTTTATTTGAGGATGCACCTGTTTTAAGTGTCGCGTCTGTCACTGCTGTGGCCACACCTCCTCCCGCTGCCACAGTCAAGTCCAATGAGGAAAAAGTTAAGAAATTTGATAAAGATAATAAGGCTGTTAGATATCATCTTCTTAATCACATGACCAACACCCTTTTTGATTTATTCATGGTCCATAAATCTGCTAAAACCATTTGGGAGTCTTTAGAGAAAAAATATGGGGCCGATGATGCTGGAAAAAAGAAATACGTGGTGGGTCAGTGGCTTGGGTTTCATATGGTAGACGATAAACCTATTATGGAGCAAGTTCATGTTTACGAAAATTTGTGTGCTGATGTTGTCAATGAAGGAATGAAACTGGATGAGGTCTTTTTAGCCAATGTTTTGTTAGAAAAGTTTCCTGCGTCTTGGAGTGACTATAGGAATCATTTAAAACACAAGAAAAAAGATCTTTCACTTCAAGAGCTGATAAGTCACATGAGAACTGAGGAAGCAAATCGCTTAAAAGATAGGTCTGTCCTTTTGTCTTCTGTCTCTACCAAAGCCAACCTTGTTGAAGCTGGGGGTTCATCTCATGGCAATAATAAGGGTAAGAATAAGATGGGTCAGAGTCAGGGTCAGGGCAAAGGTCAAAAAGGGAAAGGTCAAGGTGCCAAGGGAAAGAATCAAGGAAACTCCACCAAACCAGTTCCCAAGATCCTCAAGCCGAATCCAAACGTGGTATGCTATGTGTGTGGGCAGACGGGTCACAAAGCATTCCAGTGTCCTCAAAAGAAAGCTGGTCATGCCGCTCAAGCCAATCTTGCTGAATCAGATGATGACATTATTGCTGCAGTGGTGGTAGAGGCCAATCTTGTGGCGAACGCGAGTGACTGGATTCTGGACACAGGAGCATCAAGACATCTCTGTGCCAACAAAGATCTGTTCGCTGAATTTGAAGATGTGGCTGATGGTGAAAAGGTTTACATGGGTAACTCTTCCTCTGCGCTGATCACAGGAAAAGGCAAGGTCTTTCTTAAACTTACCTCTGGGAAAACTCTTGCTCTTCATAATGTTTTGTATGTCCCTACTTTGCGTAGAAACCTAGTGTCTGGAGCCTTGTTAAACAAAGTTGGTGTGAAACTTGTGTTTGAGGCTGACAAGGTCGTAATGTCTCGCAACAGGGATTTTGTGGGCAAGGGTTATCTCAGTGGGGGCTTGTTTGTTCTGAACATTGATTCTTCTGCTTTTAATAATAATTCATCTACTTCTGCTTATATCGCTGAGTCTATTGATGTTTGGCATGCTAGATTAGGTCACGTGAATGTTGAATCGGTTAAAAAGTTGAAATTAATGTCGCTTATTCCTTCTTTAACCACCGAAGTCTTCACTAAATGTCCTAGTTGTGTAGAAGCTAAGTTTACTAAGAAACCTAGTAAACCTGTTAAAACTAGACATACGAGTCTTCTCGAGTTAATTCACACCGACCTAGCTGACTTCAAGAGTACTATGAGTAGAGGAGGTAAATTTTATTATGTCACTTTTATTGATGATTTCTCAAGATATACTAAAGTGTATTTACTTAAGAATAAAAGTGAAGCTGAAGAGATGTTTATTAAATACAAAGCTGAGGTAGAAAATTAACTTGACAGAAAGATTAAAAGAGTCAGGTCTGATAGAGGTGGTGAATATAGCTCTAATTACTTAACAGATTTTTGCGAGAAAAATGGATTAATTCATGAGACTAGCCCACCTTACCAACCTCAGTCCAATGGAGTAGCTGAACGTAAAAACAGAACTTTAAAAGAAATGATGAATGCTATGCTCTTAAGTTCTGGCCTTTCTGATGATATGTGGGGGGAAGCGGTGCTTTCAGCTTGTCACATTCTTAACAGGGTACCTCATAAGAAATTAGACAAGACACCCTATGAATTTTGGAAGGGTTTCGCCCCTAACTTAAGTTTTCTTAAAGTGTGGGGGTGTTTGGCTAAAGTGGGTTTACCGAGTTTTAAGAGGCCTACTATAGGATCTAAAACATATGATTGCATTTTCATTGGTTATGCTCAAAACAGTGCTGCTTATAGATTCATGTCATTGAATGATCGTTCTATTTCTGAAGCAAGAGATGCCGAGTTTTTTGAGCATGTTTTCCCTTTAAAGAAAGTTGTTGATTCACCTCCTGAATTGCTTGATATGCCTATTAATCCTGTTGATAATTCTATGCATGCTAGTAGTAGTTCTGTTGATGATCATGCTAGTGAACCTAGAAGGAGTAAAAGGCCTAGAATTGAAAAGAATTTCGGAGATGATTTTATCACAGCGTTCTTAACTGAAAATGCTAGTGATGATTGTGTTTGCTTTGAATTTGTTTCTGCCTTTTTAATAGAAGATGACCCAAAAACGTATGATGAAGCGATGAGATCCATAGATGCTATTTTTTGGGAAGAAGCTATTAAAAATGAGTTAGATTCTATTGCATTTAATCAGACCTGGGAATTGACAGATTTACCTAAGGGTAGTAAACCCATTAGTAGTAAATGGATTTTCAAAAGGAAACTGAGACCTGATGGTACAATAGAAAGGTTCAAAGCTAGACTTGTAGTGAGAGGATTTACACAAAAGAAAGATATTGATTATTTCGATACCTACTCACCTGTGACTAAGATTTCCACCATTAGAACTCTTATTGCTTTGGCTGCTATTCATGATCTTGTTGTTCATCAAATGGATGTTAAAACTGCCTTCTTGAATGGTGACCTAAAAGAAGAGATCTATATGACTCAACCCGAGGGGTTTGTGGTAAAGGGTCAAGAGAGTAAGGTGTGTAAATTGAGAAAATCGCTATATGGTCTAAAACAAGCACCTAAACAGTGGTATGAGAAATTTCACAACACTTTGATTGAGGATGGCTACATAACTAACAATTCTGATTCATGTGTGTACTCTAAGATGTTTGGATCAGACTGTGTGATTATCTGCCTATATGTTGATGACATGTTAATTATTGGTAGTAATTTATTTGTTGTAAATAAAACCAAACAATTTCTGTCGTCAAAATTTGAGATGAAAGACTTAGGAGAAGCTGATGTTATTCTTGGAGTCAAATTGGTTAAAAACTCATCTGGAATATCCTTAAGTCAATCTCATTTTGTTGAGAAAGTGTTGAAGAAATTTGATAGTTTTGATGTTGAACCTGCTAGAACTCCTTATGATGCTAGTATACCTCTGCGCAAAAATCTGGGTGAGAGTGTATCCCAAAAGAAGTATGCTAAAATTATAGGAAGTGTGATGTTTCTCATGAACTGTACTCGACCTGACATTGCTTATGCTGTTAGTAGGCTAAGCCGGTACACACACAATCCTGATGGTGAACATTGGAATGCCCTCCGACGTTTACTAAGATATTTGAAAGGAACAGTTAATTCATGTCTGCATTTCGGTAGATATCCCGCTGTATTAGAAGGATATACTGATGCGAACTGGATTGCAGGTAATGATGAAACAAGTTCCACAAGTGGTTTTGTGTTCACCTTGGGAGGAGGAGCTATATCGTGGAAGTCTGGGAAACAGACTTGTATAGCAACCTCCACCATGGAGTCCGAGTTCATTGCTCTTGAGCTGGCAAGTCAAGAAGCAGATTGGTTGAGAAACTTACTAGCTGATATACCAGTGTGGGGGGGACAGGTTGCACCAGTCTCCTTACACTGTGACTGTCAAGCAGCCATCGGCGTTGCTAAGAATGATGTCTATAATGGTAAGAAAAGACACATTCGGATCAGGCACGCTGTGGTAAAACAATTCCTGAAAAATGGAGTGATTGCTATAGACTTTGTGAGGTCTGAACGCAATCTTGCAGATCCTTTCACAAAAGGATTACCGAGAAGAATAGTTCTCGAATCGTCGAGGGGAATGGGGTTAAAGTCCTTAAGTCAAGATTAGAGTATGAATCTTGATGGGCTTTTTAAACTCATATTCCTATGGCGATACATAATCCATAGCCAGTATCTGGTGGTGCTTTGAGACGCACTTGATGGATTGTGTGAGCAAACAAAGGTTGGACTCATGTCCTTAATGGCTTACAAGAGATGTGCTATTGAGAAGCACTAAGCCACCTACGTGTGTGTGACGGTTGAGCCGAACACCCACTAGAACCAGGGTAAACGCATAGCGTTGCACTTTGAATTTGCGGAACGATCAATTTTTGAAGGTGATATGTGTTGTGGGGGTCTCAGCCGAAGGTCAACTAGGAATTCAAATCGAAAGATATTCACTAGTTGTAAGTAAGTTGTTGCCTTACCTCACTAAAACGTCAATTCAAGTCGATAGACATTGAACGTCTAAGTATCAATACCTTCCGTACCCAGAACTTTTCCTTTCTTTTCTTTCTCTCTCTGTTTCCTCTTTGCCATCAGTGGGGGATTGTTGGTTGATGACAAGAGTTGTTGTTTTTCTTTGTCCCACATAGGAGGAGTTAGGAGCTTAGGTGTTGTTTATAAAGCTTCCCTCTTAGTGGGTTAGTAAGTGTGTAGTGGAGTGGGCCTTTTATGGTGGAGGGTTGTGTTGGGCTGGACTTACCAACACGCACGCGCGCGTGCGGCCCGACCCGGCTCGGGCTCGGGTTTGGGTTTGGGTAGAGCACCTGCGGTGTGGGCTGTGCCCGACTTTTACCTTTTTTGGGCCTCCGTTGTGTTTGTCCAGGTTCATTGTGTATGTTGTCTAGGTACAAGATTTGTCCAGGTTCGGAATCTGCCATTACGGGAGTAATTATGCTGCAAAATCTCCGTGATTACAGCCTTAATTAGTGGAGATTTTTGTAGGCTCCTCGGTCTCTTGTCCTATAAATACCGAGCCTCCTGTCCTCCTCAAACACACATTCACAGCTTTCTCTTCTCTTCTCTTAAAACACACTTTCTCATTCTGCTTTCTGGGTTCGTTCTTTATCGTTCCAAAGTTCACACACTTGAGTGGTCGAGCCTGTGAGCTGCAGTGTTAACCTTGGGAAGCTACCGGCATTGTAGACGATAACCACCCTGGTCGTGCCGATATAGTTTTCAAGTCAGTGGCTTTATATACCACGACACTGCTTTCCAATTCTGTCCAGATTTCCTACCGTTGCTGCTGCCTTACTGTCGCCGTTGCCTGTCCGTTCAGTGTTACCATCGGTCTGGTTTGATTACTGTTTTCTCCGGTTTCTTGTTTCCACTTCTTACAGCTATTAATAATCTCAAGCAGCAGCTAGATGGCAAATTCACCATCAAAGATCTTGGTCAAGCCAGATTTTTCTTGGGGTTAGAGATAGCAAGGAATGATAATGGAATTATGGTAAACCAGAGGAAGTATATTCTTGACATTCTAAAGGATTCAGGGTTTGAGGATTGCATTCCTGCTGAGTTCCCTATATGCAGAAAGGTTTGAAGTTATCTTTGGATGAAGGCGAATAACTGCCTGATCCTGAGTGCTACAGACGACTGGTCGGGCGATTACTTTACTTAAACATCACCAGACCAGATTTATCTTATAGTGTACAGTATCTTTCACAGTTTGTGAGTCAACCTAGAGAGCCTCATTATCTCGCTGCACAACATGTTCTTAGATATCTCAAGGAAACTGTTAATGTTGGTTTATTCTATTCTTCCAGGCCATCATCTATATTGAAGGCTTATTCAGACTCAGATTGGACAAATTGTCCTTTTAGTTGTCGATCTTTGAGTGGGTATTGCATATTTCTAGGGCGGTCTCTCATCTCATGGAAAACTAAAAAAACAAGTAACAGTGAGCAAAAGTTCCGCAGAGGCTGAATATAGAAGTCTTTCTTTTACTGCAAGTGAGATGGTATGGTTGCAGAACATACTTCAGGAGTTGCAGGTTCATGTACAGCTTCCCATTCCATTGTACTGTGACAACTCTGCAGCAGAACATATTGCTAAGAACCCCATATTTCATGAACGCACCAAGCACTTGAACATCGACTGTCATTTTGTAAGAGACAAACAGCTTGAGGGTTTCCTTGATACTCAGCATGTTCGAAGCAGTGAGCAATTGGTTGATCTGATGACCAAGCCTCTTGGACAGCGTGTGCATCATGATTTATCGACCAAGCTAGGACTGATTCTTCATCCCATTCCAGCTTGAGGAGGGGATATGAGCATAGTTAGGTTGTTATAGTTAGTTAAAAGAATCTGTTATGAGGTTGTTAGGTGGTTATAATCATTACACTCCATCCCATATATACAACCACTCTCTTATGTAAACATACAAGTTTTGATAATATACAAAAATCATTAATTCTCTTCTCTCTAGTTTCATAATAACTAATAAAAATCGTTGTTTTCGATACCAATTACACGTTTCAACTTGGTATCAGAGTCGTAGGCGTTGTGTTTGTCAAGGTGCCAACATATGGATTTCCTTAGCTTCCAAGGGTCGTCTTCGTTTATAACAAGTTGTTGAACGATGAGATGATTCAAATGAAATCGAATATTAGCATATTGGAAGCGCTAGAGCTATTCAAAGCTCAGTAGCTAGTGCGAAATTTATGAAAGTTGTATGTGACTTCATAATGGATGAACAAGTATTTAAAGTTACAAGTAGTATCATAAGCTAATTAATAACTTTCCTAATTACAAGATATAGAGAAATATATAATATGGAAAATGATAAAGATGACAATCATTAACAACTCATAGACAATTAGATTTTTTTTTTGGTTCAACGAAGAGCGCATTTAGTCGCATTACAATATAGGGGAGGGGAGATTCGAACCTAAGATCTATTGTTCCAGAGTACCTCCTATTTTTTTTTTTTTTGAGGTAAGACAATTAGATTATTAGATGATTTCGTAGACTATCATTTACTTATTATGACGCAAGTATCTGCACAATATGTCAAGCATAATATTCTCAATGCGGTCTTGCAAGATGGCTGCTCGTAGAGTGAGACCGATCTTGGGAGCTAGACTAGTGAAACGGGCATTTAGAAGCGGCTTCGTAAAGGTGTCAATAGCTAGTTGCATTGATCTGTGCCATGAATATGTTGGACGCAAATAGCTAGTTGCAGCTCTCAAAGTCAGCCACTTGACTAAGACAACTTTGTAATGACGAGAATAGTACCCAGGGACAACGCAATAACAGAAGTTTCAGATAAGAGGTAGGAAAGAAGAGATGAGAACATTCGAGTTAGTTGTATCTTTTTGAAATGGAGAGTTGCTTCTTTTATAGCAGAAACAGGAACAAATTGGCCTTGTGCAATTAAGTTATGTAAAAATGTTATTAAGGGGATTAATTAATTATGCCATTAATCTCGTAAAAGACATACTTAATTTATTAAGGGACGCAACAGGTACACGAGTCCAAAAAGATAAAAGTGGGGCATTGGTTAGTGGTCACACTGTAGGTGTTTTATGTTGACACAACTTTTTTCTTTTGTCTCGATCACTTACTGATTAATCAAGGAGGGAAGAATAAAATAATTAAAGAGCAAAAACTATATAATCTCAACCCACCGATATGGAGCAGCAAAACAAAGGAAAGATGAAAGACTTGTAAAAAGCCCACAAAAAACTCTACTCGATGAAAAATCCCACCGATGTGGGAGTTAGATAATTTGGCATTTATGGCCATTACCTCCAACACTAGTAGTTCCAGCTGGTTAATGATTTTGTAAAAAAAATCTTAGTTTATGAATTTGTTGATCCAAGAAGGATTATATATCATACATACTATAAAGTATAGAACAACACATTACACATATATACGAATATACGTACTAAATGGAACAACACATACAATTAAAACTAGTTAATGAAGTTCTTAATTCTTGTTGATAGGAATAGTGAACCCTAATTAAAGCTGGCTAGCTGATCATGATCTAGGCAACTGAAAGCGACAAAGAGGGCAAAAGTAACTATTTGAGAGCCACTTGGTTATGCATCCTGCGTGATATACATGCTCACACGGCATCCTCCTCAGTCCTCCTCCTTCTCCCTTGAGGTCTTCCAAGCACACTCCGCAGTTGTCTCCTTCCCCCACCTCCTCCTCCTCCACCGTCTCTAGAGCCGCCACAGCTTCCTCATCCGCGCCCTCCCCTACCTGTTCCTGTACCTGTTCCTCCTCCGCTTGGAAGGAGACTTCCTGGAACCTCGAAACAAACTCCTCTTCGTTCCTGCAACGTCGGTCAATCCACCTTGCCATGTTCGGCCCAAATAACGTCATATGTCGTCTTGTTTCTACTTCATCCCCTTCAAACTCGTCCATTATCTTGGTTAAGATGTCTCGGAACTCCGAGAGGGATTGCCTGACGGACGTGGGGTTTTGGCCGAGTGAAGTAAAGATTCGGATCCTTCGAGTGCAGCAATCTTCGCACAAGGGGTTGAATGCCGGTAAAACTGTGTCAATTATTTTTCGGTAGGGTGTGGTATAGGGTCCATACACGAATCGCTCGTATTCCACGTAAACTGTTTTCACCTGGATTACCAATCGGACTGATGATGATTCCGAGTCGTCAGGTTGTGATATAGTAGTGTGAGGACATAGGGTTATACTCTTTGGATTATTTGAAACAACAACTGATGATTGGGGTGGTGTAGTTATTTTGAGACGAGGGAGACTAGCTGTTAAATCATCCATGACCATGATATGAATATTGCTTGGATGCAAGGTTAATTTAGGGTTTAATATATTTGTTTGTTTGTTTGTTGTTGTGGATTATGAGGAAGTGAATAGGCTATTTATAAGGGTGGAGTGATGGATGTCCTTAGAATGAGTAGGATCGGAGGTTTATGGAAATACTTGAGCTTCAAGTAAGTAATTTTCTTGAATCAAATACAAATTTACTAAGTTACTCCCTATATATCTAGTACAAATACAAATATGGTAATTATTGCCAAATTTAATTACTACATGCTTCTCGAATTGGATAATGTAATGAGCTGTTCAGCTACATACTCGTATGGATTGAAAACGATCCAACATACCCGACCATTATTTGAAATTAAGGATTTTTTCCACAAATTATTTAGTAAGACGGAATAATTCTATCATGAGAGACTAGCACATTAAGCATTTAGGCAAAATAGATAACAATCTAACTTGGTAACTTCTAGCATTTAATTAGTTACTCCGACTTTTAAGTAAGATTGGATTCATCCAGGCCAATATCATATATAGAACGTACAGTCTTGTAGTAGAGCTACTATTTTTTTTAATGCTTTTATATGCGAAAATTACACATTATAGCCTTATAAAAATCATTTTTTTTCAATTACAGACTTATAAAAAAAAATCAACAATTACTACCTAATAAAGCACTTTTCATTTGCGCTTGCTACCTTAAGTGGACTCTGGTGGATTAGTAAGCTGATTTTCGTTCAAAATTAGATTACGCCTAATCTTGTAACCATTTTGCCCTTGAGTCTATATACTCTTTCTCCAACCTTTTATCACTCTTACAAGTTTTACTACTATTCAATTTCTTTACTCTTTAAATTCAAAATTTTCACTTTTCAATTTCTTCACCCTTCTCTCTAATGTTTCTAGTTTCTACCTCTTCTTCACCTTTTCATTATTACATACTTATGATAAAAGATAAAAATCATCTTAATTAACCCCTTGATTAACCCCTTTTATTCCTCTCTTCATCTACTCACTCCGTACCTTCCTCATCAACCATCCTCTAAACCCTAATTAAATCGACAAATGAATCCAAAATCCATCCAAAATTCTGGTGCAATTGAAGGAAACAACAAATCTGCAAGTAACCCCAAATCCTTTGTTAATTTAGGATTTTTTTCGTTAATTTAGGGTTTTTAACCGATTCTTAAAACGACACTCAGATTTGCATTTAAATTTAGTCTTTTTTATAAGAATTAAGTGTAGTTTTAGTGTTATTGCAGTTCATTAGCACGTTGAGAGCCAAATGCGATTGTCAATTAGATAATTTCAATTTTTAGGGTTTCTGCAATTTGTTATTGATTTTGCTTAGCCAAATGTCGGCTGATGTTACATGAATTAGGGTTTACCTACCTTGTTTGTATCAAGAGGTCAATACACTGTAGTCACTGTGACTAAAATAATGAAGAGGAAGAAACATTAGAGAGAAGGGTGAAGAAATTGAAAAGTGAAAAATTTGAATTGAAGATAAAGAAATTGAATAAGACTTGTAAGAGTAATAAAGGTGAGGAAAGAGTATATAGACTCAAGGGCAAAATGGTCACAAGATTAGGTGTAATCTAATTTTGGACGAAAAACTACTTACTAATCCACCAGAGTCCACTTAAGATAGCAAGCGCAAATGAAAAGTGCTTTATTAGGTAGTAATTGTTGATTTTTTTATAAGTCTGTAATTGAAAAAAAGTGATTTTTATAAGGCTGTAATGTGTAATTTTTGCCTTTTGCATATTAATGTATATACAGATCGGAAATGAGCAGATACCGCCAGCATGTCACCAATTATTTGTAGACCAGACTTCATTGGATCCAAACCGATCCGGATCCGTCCGATATACCATGCATGATTGCACGAGCTCTACATCAGCATTCATTGGATCCGATATACCGTCCTATATACATACCATACATGACCCGTCGGATATACGGGGTATTAGAGTCCAATGATTGCATTCTTTAACACACCATTCTTTCTTGTATCACGAACAAGAAATACTAAAGCCCGTTTAATTTTCAGACCAACAGGCGCATGCTTTTAAACAAAACGCGAATAATCAGATTGAATTACAACCAAGGCAGGCTGGCAAAAATAGGAGCTGCAAGTGACAAGTACCTACCTGGTGCAATCAACTGATACACAAGATCACAACCTTAATGTCACATCACACCCTCCATATAATGGCTTCTCCGCAGCCTTTAACATATCAAAAAACGCTTTCGCTCGTGGGTTTGGCTCTTGTGGGGTTGGTTGGTCATTGTCGTTAGTGTACATGCTCTCATCATTAAACACATTGCACTCAACCACATCAACAATCATTCCTTTCAACCCGCCCTCATTCTGTTCAACCTCAGATTTCTCAACAACTAACAGACGTCTCACCGTGACAAATCCAACAATAATAATTTGGGCAAAATCCATTTGAGATAATATGTTCCTTAATCAAAATAATATCCAAGAATCTGAGGTTCTTACATTTCACACATGGACATCTAAACCTACCCTCCGACGCGTATTCGGGGTGAGTTTTAGCAAACTCAAGAAAACTATTAACACCCTCTAAAAATTCCGTTGTGGGACGTCGTCTCTTATCCAATCTTTCCTCATACATCCATTTTCGTTCAGATCTCTTCATTTTTTTATCTAAAAAAAATTGAGACAATAACCACATACAAATTATTTCCTCTAAAGTAATTTACTAATATATACACTACTCACATATTTTGTAAAATTCTCAATTCACCTAAACATAGTACTATTTGCACCTAATCCGTCCATAATTACATCACTAAATCGGCATAATTGTATTTTCACTTCCAATTTTCTAACACATCAAAACAACCCAATTCATTCAAATACTCAATCATAAACCCTAAATTTATACTAACAATCTATCTATTTCAAATTGGGGAACCTATGGGCAATTAACATGCTAACTACACTAAATATTCCGACAACAATAAGAGTACACTAAAAAACTATCCAACCCAATAACTAATTTATTTAAATCAATAAAATAAAAAATTAACAAATAATTAAAATTAAATATAGATAGATTAACATACCTTACTAAAGGAAAATGAGAGAAGAAGGAATGAATTAATATATCCATGAATATGGGCTCTTAGAGCATGTTCATCCATGAATGAATTTTTCATTCTTGGGTGGGACCTATTCATTACACTTCATCATTTCTTCCTCAATTTTTTCATCTTAGAAAACTCCTCCATCCAAGAATGAATTATTATTCTCTAATTAGTTCCAAAACTCATACCCAACCCACATGACATTTTATCATTGGTAGAAAAAAATTAAAAGAAAAAAAATGTTGTGTACAAATAGCAACTTGGCCCACAATTCTCATTCTCTCTTCCATTTGAGTGAAAGAATGATTTTGGCTTCTCCTTCGCCAAGAATATTTCATTCTTGGATGGAGGACCAAAACTTCTCCATCCTCCATCAAGAATGAAGAAAAACCAATGGATGGGAGTGCTCTAAGAGGAAATGAGGAGGGGGCGATTTTAGAGAGAAGGCGGACGAATTTTAGAGAGAGAGAGCGAAATGTGAAGTGTGATCGGGGGGAGGGGAGGTGCTCGCTGCTTTAAAAAAATTCAGCCCCGTTAGCGACCGATATCGGTTGCGCGGGTTTTATTTCGGTCGCTAAGTAGCGACCGATATTAGTCGCGCGGATTTTTTTTAGCGACCGACATCGGTCGCTACGGGGAGTTTATTTTTTCATTTTCGTCTCCTCACCCAGCAACTTCTATCGGCCGCGCGTATTAATTTCAGTCGCTAAATGAGCGACTGAAAGTTTCAGTCGCGTGTGTATGGTAGCTATGGGAAGTATTTCTTGTAGTGATGTAGGAGTTCGAAATAACCGACTTATGAAAGTTACAATACTTTCTTGGGTTAGAAGTGAATCAAAGTGAGGAAGGGATCTCAGTTTCGCAAAAGAAGTATGCAAGATATGTACTAAAGACATTCAGAATGGAGGATTCTGAAATTGCAGTCACACCAATGAATGCAAATGAGAAGTTGCAGAGGGAAGATGGCACTGGTAGTGCAGATGAGAAACAGTTCAGAAGTATTGTAGGCAGTCTGAATTATCTTACTCACACAAGGCCAGATATTGCATATAGTGTGAGTGTTGTGTCTAGATTCTTGCATAATCCAACAAAACAACACCTTGGAGCTGCGAAGAGAATCTTAAAGTATGTCGCAGGGACTGTGAACAAGGGAATCTGGTATGAGTCCTCAGAATGAAGAGTTCAGACTAGTTGGCTTTACAAATAGTGATTGGGCAGGAAGTCTCAATGATAGAAAGAGTACTTCTGGGTCAGTTTTTATGCTAGGAACTGGTGCCATCACATGGAGTTCAAAGAAGCAGGACACAGTAGCATTATCAACGAGTGAGGCTGAGTATGTTGCTTCAGGTGCAGCTGGAAGGCAAGCTATTTGGCTGAGAAAGTTACTGTCAGATTTGGGGAATGAACAAAGTAATGCTACTGTGATGTGGTGTGATAATAAGTCTGCCATTGCTATGACTAAAAACCCTGCGTTTCATGCCAGGAGCAAGCACATCGAAATTCAGCATCATTTCATAAGAGGATTGGTCAGTGAAGGCAAAATTGAGGTGAAGTTCTGTGGTACGAATGATCAAAATGCAGATCTTTTCACCAAAACTGTAACACAGGCCAAGCATCAGATATTCATGGAAAGAATTGGAATTTGCAGCATTTGAATTAAGAGGAGGTATTGGAGTATAATTCAAATATCTCAAATAAGTTTAGTTGTTCCTAAATTGTAGGACTTAGTTGTTTGTAGCCTCAAATCATGGGCTACTTCAGTTTTGTTGTTTCCTGTTCTTTAGCATAATGTAAGGTGGTGATCCTTACTCTTAGGCATGATCTTAGACGTGAAGTATGGCAGTTGATACTTCACCTTTCATTCTATTTAAGCTTTGTATTCTCATTGAAATTAAGTAAGCAATCTGTCTTGCTTTTTTTGTTCATTGCATTCACAACAAACTCTCACAAACTTACAACGATTATCACATATACTCACAAAATATCATTATTCATGACAATAAGCTTTCTATTTACTCATTGGTTGGATTCTCCAAGCTTCATCCATGGAGGAATCCTAGCTTCACAAAATACGATTTTTTGAAATTCAAGATCTCCATTTAATTATGACATAAATATAATCCTGACCTAGAAACTCACTATCACGAGTTAAGAAGTCAAAATCGGGATTAGACAAAGTCCGAAAGTTATTGTTTTTTTTTGCCAGCAGGAAAAAAAACCCACCTTACCACGTACTCATACCGGCCTTTGCCAAGTTATGAGCGCTAGTGTTAAGGTTTCGTGATACAAATTTTATAGAGAAGCAGTGAAACGATGCAGCTATGTTACGAATATAATCGACTAAGTCCCTGATGCTATAATGCGTTTCCTCGACCTCTGCGATTTGATTCACTAGCTGTAGACAATCGGACTGAATGGTCACGTGAAGGACTCCTCGTTTCATTGCCCATTTGACCGCCTTTATCATGCCAATCGTTTCTGCTTGTAAAGCAGACTCAGCTAAGAACTTACCATATCCCTTCTCTGAAAGTCCTGAACAGGGGTTCGTGATAATCCATCCCGCAGCTGCTTCTCCCGAATCCTTCCATCCCACATCGACGTTGATAATACTCGTTGAGCAAACCGGATTTCCGGATGAGGCTACAATCAGCCAATGTTCCATAGAATTCTTTATTCTTTCCCTATTAACTTCCTTTTCAGTTTTCCCTTCAAACCTTAACAATTTACTTGCTGTCTCCTTTTTTTTCTTCATGTCTTCCCACAAATCATTTAGGAGATGAAGAGATTCCTTATATCTTGTTACAAGCCCTGTTACCTCACTCCGACCACCTTTGAAGATGATGCTATTCCTAAACAGCCAGATATTATATAAAACATTTATGAAATTGAATAAGCCTCTCCAATTGTCGTTGGCTTCAAAAAGTTGCGTAGTACACTCCATGATCCATTCTTGGAATGAGGATACGTTATTTTCTTGAACCCATTCATCAAATTCAGTTGCATTCCACAAGCCCCTACTAATGTTACATTTTCTGAAGAGATGGTCTGAAGTCTCTAGATAAGAGCTTTCTCCTTCATCTTCCTTATAGCACAATACACAATGTGAGTCTCCCATTAGTTGTCTTTTTTGTCTTTCCACTCCTATTGGTAGTGCATTGGCTAAGATCTTCCAGTAGAAGATTTTCCAGCTAGCCGGTCCCGGAAGCTTCCATAAGACATTGTTATAGAAACGAGGAAATCTATTTGTTAAACTAGTGGCTTTTTGATAACACTTACACTCCCTATACTCCTTGAGTAGTAGATTATGATAGCCACTTTTAACAGTATATTCTCCTGATCCCGTTTTTAGCCATATACAGCTGACACCCCGTCTTTCGCCAATTAGTGGAATAGCCATTATTTTTTTCTTCCATTGAGAAAATACTGTCAATCTTATCCTGATCCCACTCTCCCTCTTTTGTCATAAGGTCATTAACTCTCCAGTTCCCAACTTTAGAGTTTGGTTCTTCCAAATTAACTCCCGTTTTAATGACAGGGATACAACCATTAACCCATTTGTCCTGGAAGATGATGAATTCCCACTTATTATTCCTTTTGCTTCCCATTTTCCATCCCAACCCCTCTTCCAGCGTATCCCTTCCAATCAAAATTCCTCCCCATGCTCTAGACCTATTTACCTTTTTCTTACTTTTTAAAAATTCCTCCTGACTCCTTATAGCCCCGTATTTCCCAGTAAAGACCTTACTTAGTAAAGAGTTTTCGTTCTGGATAACTCTCCAGGCATTCTTTGCCAATAAAGCTCTGTTCATTAGCGTTGTACGTCTAATTCCAAGCCCACCCATCCTCCTCGGTAAACCTAGGTACTTAATCGACCTCCAATGCACAGTTCTACCCGATTTGACACCCGCCCACCAGAAATGTGCTAATAAAGCATCAACCTTCTTAGCAACACTTATCGGTAGCTTAAATACCGATAGAGAGAAACATGAAAGGCTAGCGAGAACCGAGTGAATCAACGTCAGTCTTCCTGCCGGGGAGAGAAAAGAACCGTTCCACGACCCAATCCTTTTCAGGACTGCTCCATAGATTGCGTCAGCGAAATTCTTTGTCCCCGATTCACTAATGTCCAGTATCCCCAGGTATTTACCGAGAGAAGCACAAGGTTTAAGTTGAAAAAGCCTAAGTCCAGCACGAACAACCCTGAGATTACAATTTGGAGCAAAGACCATTTCTGATTTCTCTTTATTTATAACCTGGCCTGAGAGACTACAATAACGTTGAAGTGCGCCATGAAGATTCTTTAAATGGCCAATTTCTCCTTTCAAAAAGAAAAGAGAATTATCAGCGAAAAAAAGGTGTGATATGGAAGGAGCCCTCCTCCCCACCTTGATTCCTTTAATTTGATTAGTCTCTTCCATATGAATCAAGTGTCTAGACAAGACCTCCGTACAAATAACAAACAGGTAAGGGGATAGTGGGTCCCCCTGTCTTAGTCCACAGGCAGGCTTAAAAAATTCCAAAGGACCACCATTAACGAGAATGCTATAAGAAACTGTCGTAACACAGTTCATAATGAGACGATTAAACTTATCAGGGAATCCCATACCTTTAAGAGTACATCGAAGGAAGTTCCAATCGATTCTGTCATAAGCCTTGCTCATGTCTTCTTTAAAGGCTATGTCTCCAACGCTCCCTTTCTTGCTAGCTTTGAGCTTGTGTAGGCACTCATCGGCAATGAGAATATTATCCTGAATTGCCCTATTTGGAATAAAGGCATTTTGAAATACCCCTATTAGGTTTGGCATCAACTTCTTCATTCTATTCGCAATACATTTCATAATAATCTTCATGATAACGTTGCACAAACTTATAGGTCGAAATTGTTCCACTTTCTCTGGACAATTGCTCTTGGGAATCAACGTGATAAATGTTCTATTCATTTCCTTGAGAACAAATCCAGAGTTAAGACATGCACATACTGCCTCCGTAACATCATCTTTAATAATAAACCAACACTTCTTAAAGAATTCAGCCGGAATTCCATCTGGACCCGGTGACTTATAGTCTCCCAACTGAAAAACCGCTTTTCTGACCTCATTTGCTGTAAATTTCCTGTCTAGCATCTCGAGGTTTTCTTTACTTATGCTGCCTCCTAGAATGGCAAAATACCTGTGATTTTTCTCGTAGTAACTTTCGAAATCTTCCAATTTGACATTTACTTTAAAAATATCCTTAAAGTAATTCCTAAAGATCTCCCCTATAGCAGTTGAGTCCTGGGTCCATACCCCGTCATTGTCCTTAATGCTCCAAATATAATTTTTATTTCTTCTTCCCTTAACGCAGTTAAAGAAATACCTTGTGCAGACGTCCCCTTTGGCAGCCCATTTAATTTTAGCTTTTGTTTCCAAAAAACTGCTGCTGCTTTTGAGAAGTCTGTCAGTCGTCTCTGAACCATATTGTATTCTTCATCGTTTCCTCCTTTAATAACCTTTTCATACTCTGAGTTGAGTTCCACTTCAAATTCATCCCACTTCCTCCCCCATTCTCTCTTTTTGTCTAGAGTCCATCGTCTTAAGTTCGACCTGACTCTTTCTAATTTTCTCATAACCAAATAACCTTTTGATCCCTTAATCTCGAGATTCCAGCCACCCTTTACAACTTCAACACCTTCTTCCAAATTTAGACTCCAAGCTTCAATTTTATATGGCCTCTTCCTTTTATCACGAACCAGATTACTATTAAAAATAATTGGTGCATGATCCGATAACTGGATGGGTAGATGAGTGATGCCCGACTCAGGGAAAAACCTCATCCAATCACTAGAAGCATAGGCCTTGTCAAGTCTTTCAAATACTTTGTCTTCTCCTTTCCTATTATTACACCAAGTATATTTTGGACCCTTATAAGGAATATCAAGTAGCTCATGCTCAATTTTCCATTGACAGAAATATTCTAACCCCGGAATACTCCTCTTTGATTTGCTTAATTTATCCTCCACATTGTCAACCTGATTAAAGTCCCCAATCAAAAGAAATGGGATATCGAAAGAGTCCATCCAAGTACCGAGGTTAGCCCATACTTCCTCCCTCAACGATACCTCCGGTTCCCCATAATCAAAAATCAAATAACAAGGGAAACCTCCAATTATATTCGATTTAAGAATAATAAAATTAGAGCATACAAAAATTGTGGAGAATGCCGACTCGACTTTCCACCCGACATACAGCCCTCCACTAGCCCCCCTTGCTTCCGTACCAACATAAGACCTAAAACCAAATGGCCTACAAACATTAGCCGCTACATGACTAGTACATTTAGTTTCAGCCAGAAAAATAAAGTCGAAATTACTATTACTAGATAATAGCGCTCTAATTTTTGGAATTGTAGGGTTAAGCGAATCAGAGATGCCCCTACAATTCCAAGCAAGGCCCATCATTGTTCCTCAGGAGGTTGATTAGGCTCAACCTCCGCAAAGCCCAAGTACATTTCCTGCTCCGAATCCCGTCCTTCTTCGATTTGCAAAAACCATATCCCCTCCTCCCCTGCTTCCCCTCCCCGTCTCCTCTTGATAACAGAGCTGCTTCCATCCGACGAGTAGAGTTCCTCTTCCCTTACCCTTTTTTTCTCTTTAGTTTCCCAGTTCGGTTCAGAATTGGCCTTTTTCCTCCTCCTCAAGATTGGGCCCCCTGTAGTCCCCATCTTCCTGTCAAGCTTCTTTAACCCACTAGGTTCACCCACCTCAAAAACTTTACCCCGAGTAAATGAGTGTCCCGAAAATTTCTCTCCTTGTTGATTATGATTCTGCTGTGGCTGTGTATCCTCCAGAAAATCTATAAAAGATCTCCCTTGTAGCACTTCTTCTAGTCTCACTGCATCTTCATCATAACCCTCCTCTACTACATTCCCTCCTTCTATCTCATTGTCTGGTAAGCTTACAGCATCCCTAACACCTTCTTCAATCATACCATCATCCAACCTCACACCTTCTCTCTCGATTTTTTCCATGTCTTCCACCTCTCTACCTGCCTCGTTCTCCCTTTCCCCTCCTTCCATCCTCACATCCTCCTGCACCCCCACCCTAACATCCACTAGACCCGTGAAATTTATCAAATCATCCTCATTTCTATTTCTCCCATCATCCCCACCCTCCCTATCAGGAGGGTTATCCTCATCCCCTCCTCCTTCACCCTCATTATTTTCTCTTTCTTCCCCCCGTTCTTGATTGTTATTGTTTTGTTGGTTCGCATTGTTATTATCTTGATTGTCATCCTCCCCCTCACCGTGTTCCTCCCTTTCCCTACCCGGAGTGCCTTGCGGAGTAATTGGAAAACCAGTTGGTGAAAAGAAGGTTTGAGCTACCCCTTCATTTTCATCTTCTTCAAGAGCCCTAACAATATTAGGTTCAACTCTCCTCCTAATTTCCTCCATCCTAACCCGGTTGATATTAGTCTCGTCCACGTCCTCGTCAACGTTCATAGCTTGAACGTAAGGGTCTTGATAATGAAATCCATGAGGGGGATGATTCGGGTCTCCCATAATCCCCCCCATACCGTGAGGCCCTTCAAATAGAACTCTTCTACCCAGATCTCCCATTGCTTGTGGTACTTCTCTCACTTCCTCCTGTTCATCTGCATCTATGTCCATCCTGTCTCCATTTTATTCTCTCTCGCCATGTCTCTGTCTATTCCTATTAACGAGTGGATATAAAATCGTACCTGCAAAAGGAAGATCATTAGGAGTATACCTCATTCCTGGTGTCACTCTCCCTCCTGGAGAAGTCCCAAGATCGAAGTCAACGAGCCTGTCTTCTTCTAACGTCTCCAGAAAATCTACTGGATTGTTCTGTCCTAGATGAATTCTTGTTGTTGCGAACTCGGCCTGTGTTGGAGTAGCCCTCATGTCCAAATTGAACATGGCATGGTTCGACTCCGCTTGAAAAATGACGAATCTTTGTCGTACCACTCTTCTTAAGACCGAATTGACACTGGTAGCTACTTGGCGAGCAGTAGCAGCACACCTATTAACTTTGTGACCAGTTTTTCCGCACCTGACACAATACTTAAAAACACCCTCGTACTTGAATTGCACCCATAGTAACATTCCGTCATCACACGCCAAGAAAAATCCCGGTATTAGTGGTTCATCCAGGAACAACGTGACCCTTATACGAATAAAATCGTTCACCGGAACCACCCCCATTGGTTCTACCCAAAAGTATTGACCTAAAACCCTTCCAATCACGTTTCCTACTTCGTTATTCAGAAATTCAAAAGGTAGTCCAATCACCCTAAACCAAATATTAGCCATTGGAAACCTGACTGTTCGGGGTACCATCTCCCGTTCCCAATCTCTAAATACCATCAATCCCCCAAAGAAAGAAGCTACACTTCGATAAATAATGTCAAGCTTATCTCTTTCATCATCACAGTAGAAAATAAAGATATCATCCGAAAGTTATTGTTAAATTCCTCAAAACTGGCATTATAAGCATTGAAATATACTAAAACCAACCTAATAACTACTGGTATCACTGTCCTATTTGACGGACCTGGTTTAATTAGACAATCAGATTCGTAGATGACTTAAATCGTAAGTGGAGAATAACTTGGGAATAATTGCCAACATATATATCGTACACCGTACTGCATCCAGTACCATCACAATAAACTATGCCACTAAAAACATCGTGCTACATGCCCCTTCATTATAAAATACTCTACTATTATAGCGGAGTATTTTCTTCTCAATATCTGCTACTCCCTCCGTCACTTATGTTTCTTCCCACTTTTTAAGATTTGTGAGGAGAATATAATTCAAACGGGAAGAAACATAAAGGACGGAGGGAGTATTATTATAAAATACTCTAGTACCTTGAGGAGTGAATTAATAAGAAATTTGATTGATAAGTAGCGAAGTCGATCGACAATGATACCAAGTGGGTTTTTAGCAGGAATTTGATGTGCTCTGCTACCTCACCGTTAGTTGAACGGGTGTATTACTGTACTACTGTTGATTTACATTTGTTGGGGTAAGGAGTGAACTATAGGAGTAGTTGTTCATTAATTGTGTCGATTTTTCGGTTGTTACAAAGTAATTATCACGAAAAGGTGTTTTTATTTAGTACTGTACTTGTAGATGATATGCAAAAGAGATTTGACAATAAAATACTCAATTTTGAAGTGCTCAATTCATTTAGATAACACAATAAATCAAACAAAATTAAAAAAAAAGTCTAATATACATTAGAACTATTCCGTATAAAAAATAGTCCGTACTAGTGTACTACTACATTAACATGACCCATATAAATGAAAATTAATACAGAACACTTAAAAACTACTCCTCACAAATAAAAAGCGGGAAAAAACATAAAAAAACGGATTCGCAGGGGGATCCTTTATCTCCATATCTCTTTATTCTGTGTGCGGAGGTGTTCTCCAGTCAGATTCGTAGGGCTATCGAGGTGAAGACTATTCGTGGGATCCGGATCGCTCCCGAAATATGCTCCGATAATTTCACATTTATTTTTTAGCGGATGAGAGCTTACTATTTTGACGAGCCGGGGAAACGGAGACACGGGTCCTGAAGAGAATTTTGAGTGTTTATGAGGCAACATTCGGTCAGATGGTTAATTTTGATAAAACAACTGCCTCTTTCAGTCGATTTACATCGGAGTCGTCGAGGAGAGGGGTGGTGGCGAATGTGCTCTAGGTTCACATTGTGGCAAGTCCGTGTAAGTATCTGGGGTTGCGCACGATTATTAGGCAATCCAAATCGGAGTTGACGAGGGTTTTGCGGGACAAGCTGTTGAAGAAATTGCAGGGGTGGAAGAAAATGTTTTTGTCAAAAGCAGGTAGAGAAGTTATGATAAAGGTTGTGGCCCAATCAGTTTATACCTATGTCATGACTCATGAGTGTTTTCAAGCTGCTTTTGAGTTTCTGCGAGGAGCTTCGTTCTATGATATCTAAGTTCTAGTGGGGGTCGGAGGATGGGAAGAGGAAAATGTCCTAGGTTGCGTGGGAGAGACTTTGTGAGCCCAAGGAAAATGTCCTATGATATCTAAGTGACGATCCTCCTATTTAATGTTTACTAGTGTAGATTTCGCGCACTAATGCGCGATATATATATCTAGGATTTTTTATTTAGTTACTGCATCTCCGTATCTAATTGGCAACATGTTAGCTTTTCACATTTTTAAGTTTTACCTTTTAATTTTAGAAAATAATTTCAAGTTTCAAAGATAATCAAGTAATCTCATTTAACATGTACTTAAATAAATATGTTTTTGTTACAAAGCTAATGATAATATGTCGCGCGTATTAATTTCAGTCGCTAAATGAGCGACTGAAAGTTTCAGTCGCGCGTGTATGGTAGCTATGGGAAGTATTTCTTGTAGTGATGTAGGAGTTCGAAATGACCGACTTAGGAAAGTTACAATACTTTCTTGGGTTAGAAGTGAATCAAAGTGAGGAAGGGATCTCAGTTTCGCAAAAGAAGTATGCAAGATATGTACTAAAGAAATTCAGAATGGAGGATTCTGAAATTGCAGTCACACCAATGAATGCAAATGAGAAGTTGCAGAGGGAAGATGGCACTGGTAGTGCAGATGAGAAACAATTCAGAAGTATTGTAGGCAGTCTGAATTATCTTACTCACACAAGGCCAGATATTGCATATAGTGTGAGTGTTGTGTCTAGATTCCTGCATAATCCAACAAAACAACACCTTGGAGCTGCGAAGAGAATCTTAAAGTATGTTGCAGGGACTGCGAACAAGGGAATCTGGTATGAGTCCTCAGAAGAGTTCAGACTAGTTGGCTTTACAGATAGTGATTGGCAGGAAGTCTCGATGATAGAAAGAGTACTTCTGGGTCAGTTTTTATGCTAGGAACTGGTGCCATCACATGGAGTTCAAAGAAGCAGGACACAGTAGCATTATCAACTAGTGAGGTTGAGTATGTTGCTTCAGGTGCAGCTAGAAGGCAAGCTATTTGGCTGAGAAAGTTACTGTCAGATTTGGGGAATGAACAAAGTAATCCTACTGTGATGTGGTGTGATAATAAGTCTGCCATTGCTATGACTAAAAAACCTGCGTTTCATGCCAGGAGAATGGATATCGAAATTCAGCATCATTTCATAAGAGGATTGGTCAGTGAAGGCAAAATTGAGGTGAAGTTCTGTGGTACGAATGATCAAAATGCAGATCTTTTCACCAAAAGTGTAACACAGGCCAAACATCAGATGTTCATGGAAAGAATTGGAATTTGCAGCATTTGAATTAAGAGGAGGTATTGGAGTATAATTCAAATATCTCAAATAAGTTTAGTTGTTCCTAAATTGTAGGACTTAGTTGTTTGTAGCCTCAAATCATGGGCTACTTCAGCTTTGTTGTTTCCTGTTCTTTAGCATAATGTAAGATGGTGATCCTTACTCTTAGGCATGATCTTAGACGTGAAGTATGGCAGTTGATACTTCACCTTTCATTCTATTTAAGCTTTGTATTCTCATTGAAATATTCTCATTGAAATTAAGTAAGCAATCTTTCTCCCTTTTTTTTTTGTTCATTGCATCACAACAAACTCTCACAAACTTACAACAATTATCACATATACTCACAAAATATCATTATTCATGACAATAAGCTTTCTATTTACTCATTGGTAGGATTCTCCAAGCTTCATCCATGGAGGAATCCAAGCTTCACGGAATACGATTTATTGAAATTCAAGATATCCATTTAATTATGACATAAATATAATCCTGACCTAGAAACTCACAATCACGAGTTAAGAAGTCAAAATCGGGATTAGACAAAGTCCGAAAGTTATTGTTAAATTCCTCAAAACTGGCATTATAAGCATTGAAATATACTAAAACCAACCTAATAACTACTGGTATCACTGTCCTATTTGACGGCCCTGGTTTAATTAGACAATCAGATTCGTAGATGACTTAAATCGTAAGTGGAGAATAACTTGGGAATAATTGCCAACATATATATCGTACACCGTACTGCATCCAGTACCATCACAATAAACTATGCCACTAAAAACATCGTGCTACATGCCCCTTCATTATAAAATACTCTACTATTATAACGGAGTATTTTCTTCTCGATATCTACCTCCCTCCGTCACTTATGTTTCTTCCCACTTTTTAAAATTTGTGAGGATAATATAATTCAAACGGGAAGAAACGTAAAGGACGGAGGGGGTATTATTATAAAATACTCTAGTACCTTGAGGAGTGAATTAATAAGAAATTTGATTGATAAGTAGCGAAGTCGATCGACAATGATACCAAGTGGGTTTTTAGCAGGAATTTGATGTGCTCTGCTACCTCACCGTTAGTTGAACGGGTGTATTACTGTACTACTGTTGATTTACATTTGTTGGGGTAAGGAGTGAACTATAGGAGTAGTTGTTCATTAATTGTGTCGATTTTTCGGTTGTTACAAAGTAATTATCACGAAAAGGTGTTTTTATTTAGTACTGTACTTGTAGATGATATGCAAAAGAGATTTGACAATAAAATACTCAATTTTGAAGTGCTCAATTCATTTAGATAACACAATAAATCAAACAAAATTAAAAATAAAGTCTAATATACATTAGAACTATTCCGTATAAAAAATAGTCCGTACTAGTGTACTACTACATTAACATGACCCATATAAATGAAAATTAATACAGAACACTTAAAAACTACTCCTCACAAATAAAAAGCGGGAAAAAACATAAAAAAACGGATTCGCAGGGGGATCCTTTATCTCCATATCTCTTTATTCTGTGTGCGGAGGTGTTCTCCAGTCAGATTCGTAGGGCTATCGAGGTGAAGACTATTCGTGGGATCCGGATCGCTCCCGATATATGCTCCGATAATTTCACATTTATTTTTTAGCGGATGAGAGCTTACTATTTTGACGAGCCGGGGAAACGGAGACACGGGTCCTGAAGAGAATTTTGAGTGTTTATGAGGCAACATTCGGTCAGATGGTTAATTTTGATAAAACAACTGCCTCTTTCAGTCGATTTACATCGGAGTCGTCGAGGAGAGGGGTGGTGGCGAATGTGCTCTAGGTTCACATTGTGGCAAGTCCGTGTAAGTATCTGGGGTTGCGCACGATTATTAGGCAATCCAAATCGGAGTTGACGAGGGTTTTGCGGGACAAGCTGTTGAAGAAATTGCAGGGGTGGAAGAAAATGTTTTTGTCAAAAGCAGGTAGAGAAGTTATGATAAAGGTTGTGGCCCAATCAGTTTATACCTATGTCATGACTCATGAGTGTTTTCAAGCTGCCTTTGAGTTTCTGCGAGGAGCTTCGTTCTATGATATCTAAGTTCTAGTGGGGGTCGGAGGATGGGAAGAGGAAAGTGTCCTAGTTGCGTGGGAGAAACTTTGTGAGCCCAAGGAAAATGTCCTATGATATCTAAGTGTTGATCCTCCTATTTAATGTTTACTAGTGTAGATCCCGCGCACTAATGCGCGAAATATATATCTAGGATTTTTTATTTAGTTACTGCATCTCCGTATCTAATTGGCAACATGTTAGCTTTTCACATTTTTAAGTTTTACCTTTTAATTTTAGAAAATAATTTCAAGTTTCAAAGATAATCAAGTAATCTCATTTAATATGTACTTAAATAATTATGTTTTTGTTACAAAGCTAATGATAATATTTTATAATTTTTAACCTAATTAATTAATTAAGAGTTTAGTTTCTTATCATGAAACAAAGCCTCTCGATAAAAAATTTATTTATATATTAAAATCAAAAATTGAGAGTATTTTATACTCCATATATTTTTTCATCAGCAAATATTTTATAGTATTTGTTTACGTCAATATATGATCTCGATAGTTTATAACACTTATATTTGGTTTTAAAAAAATGTCTCATAAATGTCTATTTTTTTAATGGCCCTTACATAATAATATTATTTATTGTCTTATTGAAGATTTTTTTTTTTCCTTCTGATTTTTACATCAATATTTATTTTGTCTTGATTTAGATATTATAAGTTTATAACTATTTGTGTTTAATGTTTTATTTGTTTCCTTATTTGAGTGATAGTGTTTGGAGAAAAAAAAATTAATGAGAATTTGACACCTCATTACCTCCTATCCTCTTAGTGGTAAGAGGATTAAAAAATGCCTAGAATCATAGCTTCACATACATCTACGGGGGATTTATTTCATTTTTTTTACTACTATGCATAAAAAGAGTTATTTTTTTTTTTCATATCCCGCCGGTGAGCGTCATAAATTTTCGCTAGCGTCATAAATTTTCGCTCACCGGCAAGAAAGCGAAAACCATTTTTGTGTCCTCAAGGAATAGACTCTGATACCATGCTAAAGTACGTATAAAGAGTTTTGTATTGATCTTGTTTGGTAAAAATTAGCAGATTCCGGCCAAAACAGTTGATTGACCATCAATCTACTAATTTCATGTGTTTGATAAACGACATATTGTGATAGCATATTTGTCAAAATTTACTGTTTTTGAATATGCTGCTAATAGGAGCTGTAGACACCAAAATTTCATATACTTCGGTATCTATTTACGTCTAACATCTTTAGTATTTAAAGATAATCATCAATAAATATTTTAATAATATCTTAGCACTCTAAGTCACTAGGCTATAAATACGGTTTTGTGTTTAGGGTTTAGAGGAGGTCAGATGGATTAAGTCTCACACATTCCATCATCCTACTAACAAAGTAGGTAAATGAAATAAGTCACCAAAAAGACTTCATCTTCCTCCTACGGGATTTAAGTCGATAAGATCCCGTGGTACTATAAAAAAACTCAACACGGAAGTTGTAACGCCCAACACGGAAGGTGTGAAATTTTATGTTTTACAAGAGCCTATTGAAATAACATATTCAATTTATACATCAAAACACCTCGATTCTCCTGTAATCTGGTAATTACCAAACACTATTTCTTAATTCTGCTAATTTAATCTGCAATTTGCTAACCTTATCCTGCTATTGTTATCCGCTATTACAAATCTGCTACTCCTATTTACCAAACAGGATCATTAATTGAATCATTGTCTCAAACAATAACAATAGTGCCCTATTTATAGGGCTAAGAAGATACCACTATATCATCTAATGTCAATAAATAATATAACGTATTCTATAATATTAATATCACTGTAATCTTACTAAGATATTATTCTTGATACAAATCCTATACAAATCAATATTATCTTGCAAACTTTGATCACCTTGATTTGAAGCTTTTTTGTTTTTTTTGTTTTTTGATCAATAAATAATAGCAATTGTTTTTTTTGTTTTTCATGGTGTAGAAACTCAAACGACGTTGTGAGACTTCTTAGCGACCGGAACCACCTTATTTTCGTCATTCAAAGCACATCGTAGGTTGCTGGCTTAGACAATCAAGGTGGTCAGCAATCCCGCATTCCTTGCGGAATTGCCAGAGGCGGTTACACCTCGATAGCAAGAAAATCAGGCGCGTGTGATGTTGTTTTACCATTCCTTGAGGTAAAACACGTCGCCTTTTGTCGACTTCATCCATAATCTCGTTACATTGCACCCATAACTGGTTAGGTGATACGCGAGCACAAGCTTGTGCCACATGCTTCAAAAATGTCAGTGACGCTTGTCATTGATCAGGATGTTCTTTAACGCTTTCGTTTAGACGACTCCCATCCATTTGAGTCGAAAAAACATCAAACTACTGGCTACTTCAGAGCCTGCCTTTTCAAGGCCATCCTCGATCATCCTTGCCACATCCTAGGTCGCAGTTTTTAAGTAAATGAACATATTATTGCTGAGCTGGGCTAAAAATATTTTAAATGGGTAAACTATATCATGAATTGAAGAGGCTCAAGCTAAGCCTTGCTATTTGATGAAAATAGGGGTGGATACACAATTTTTTCATGATGTATCAAATTTATATTAGATGGAAATAAATTAAGCCCAATACAAAAATATATTGAAGCCCAATACAAAAATATATTGAGTTTACCTAAGATTGGTACAAAAATATATTATACTCAATATAAAAATATACTCGTATTTAACATGTCTTGATCATGTTGTTCAAAGATTTATGGGACTTATGTCAGATTAATAATATGCTAACAAAAAAATCTTTTGTGAAATTGTAATATCGATCCTCAATCCTCATGCCCCGGAATAAGGTTCAATTCCGAGGAAAGATATGGATTATGAGACAAGCGTAAAAATATTGCTGGCAAAACATAATTGCACAATATTATAATGGTAACTAGTGTAGATCCACGCACTAATGCGCGGTATATCTAGAATTTTTTAATTAGTATTTGTGGACATGACATAGGTCCACCCCGACGCGGCCACGCGCGGGTTTGGGTAGGCGAATGAATCTCCATATGAGAATGGATCGAATTGAAATTTAGGTCTATGTGGAGTCGCCACCGAATTTTGTGGTTATTCGGAACCATTCGAGCCCACTCTATGTCGTAGTGGGTCGTATACAAAATACGTCCCATTTCCGATGTCAGAGTTTACTGGGCTCGTCCCTTTGCATTGCGATACCGATACCATCACTACCGGTTATCGTGTATTGAATGACTCTCGTGCGCCAACGGTTTCGGGCATCCGGAAACCGAGGTTCTGAGTAAGGGGTGAGGGTACGTGTTGGGAAGCCCACAAAGGACACCCAACCCCGCCCGCACATTAGCGGCCTCTACTAAGAACTCGAATGACTTACAATACGCGCGTTAGTAAAACGGGAAAATGATATGCAAAGATTATTTTCCCTAAACATGTGAATTGAATTGAAAAGGGTTTCTAAGTCAATTTAATGCAATTAATTCTACGTCGAAGTGGAATTTAGCATGTGAGTTCGTTTTACTAAAATAAAATAAACAATGAAAATTGACAAAGGAAACGAACAAACTGTTAGTAACGATATAACGAATAATAACGGTTTGTGCAAATAAGGAATTGAATTGAATGATGTAACAAGATGATGCATGGTTTGAAAAGATAGTATACACGTGATTAATTAGACACGTGTTGACCTAAATCATAAAATACTATCGAATTTGAAAAGAAGGACGTACGACTCGTGTTTTGGTCGTTACGAGGTCACTCGATCGAGTGGTCGATGGACTCGATCGAGTGGACCTGTAAAAGAAGTTTTTGTTTTGCGTCTTAGACCGTACTCGGCCGAGTTATTGACCAACTCGGTCGAGTAGATAGCCACTCGACCGAGTCACTGTTAGACTCGATCGAGTGGGGGTCGTGAAAAACATTCTGGTTCGGTTTTGGGGTGCCACTCGACCGAGTGGGCTAGGCACTCGGTCGAGTGCCCTCTGTACGATTTACAATTCGTTTGTGAAATCGTATTGATTTTGAAATTGCTTCTTTGATTTTTGATAATTCGACGATTCTACCAAGTCAAACATAAATATTGCACGATTTATGCTCGACCCGGATTTTATAAATCGTTGATTTTGTTGAATCGAATATAAATATTGCGAGATTTATATTCAATCCCAACTTTGAATACTCGTAGTATCCCATATTCGATTATTGAATCGATATGGAATACTAGAGTGAAAATATTAAATTGATTTTAGTCGTCCTAAATTAACTATCGTGATATGAACAAATCGCGTTAATTAATTTATGCGACTAGATCGCTAGATTCGATATCCAATTATGAAATAGGTATCGAATCTAGGGAATCGACTCTTTGCTGAAATAGAAAACTTGATTCCCTCGGCTTTTCCGACATCGAAATAAATCCCGAGGGATTGTGATGTCGGATCCGCGTCAACGGGCTTCGACCCTTATTGAAAATTGATGTTAAAAATTGATGAATGCAAGATTAATGATGATGACGACAAAAATAACGAATTATTGTTTAAGTTAACTTATCTCAATAATCAAATAGTCGGGGTATCGGAATAAGCGACCGGCAACGCTGTGTGCAGTACACTTGTATATTCGGGTTTTCTTATTCCGATATCCTTCTTATTCGACACAAATCGATAAGTATTTTAATGCTTTGATATTGATACTATCGATATTAGTAATATTAGGATGCGATAATAACGATAAAATAAAATAAAAAAAACGCGACCCATATGAAGATAATGACGACGCGACACGAGAAGGAGGAGGAAAAGAGAAGAAACGGGGTTTTGACACCCTCAACCTACATGTTCTTGTCTCGGAACGGACTCGTAACCGTGGCTTTAACACAAGAGTCTTCGAGGTTTTATGAAGATTAAGTTATGGTGGCTCGGGATTGATTCATAAAACTAAGTTTAGGGTTTTTGATAGTGTAGAATTTCTAGGGTTTGATTAGGGTTTGCAAATGACGTTGTATGTGTGTGTGTATGGTTGCTCTAGGGTGTAGTAGGGTTCTTGAGGTTGTGAAAAAAAAGTTCTTACATGAGGGTTGCTTATATAGGCAAGGCTAGGGCACCCGAATTAGGGTTACTCGACCGAGTAAAGGGCTAACTCGGTCGAGTGGCCCGTGAAGCCTGCAGCCGGGCTCAAAACAAGCCCACTCGATCAAGTGGGTGGGTCACTCGATCGAGTGGCCCAGTCGGGTTGCACGGGTCCATTGTTTTGGACCTTGACTTTGGGTGTTTGATGGGTTTGTGTTTGACTTGGACTTTTGATGGTTGAATGGATGTTTTTGTGTGTCTCGGAAACGACTTTGACCGGGGTTGACCCAATCGCAAAAAGTCGGTTTTATTTCCGGTGTCGGTTTCGGCCCAAATTAGTCTTGTTTGACTCGGAATGATCCACTGGGCCTGGATTTGAGGTCCGTTTGGTGAGATTTGTACTCCGTAAGTGTGTTAGCCAAT